>OZ022327.1:65622636-66222636 GCA_963989225.1 Dromius quadrimaculatus | reverse complement strand
AAGAGCAACAAAATAAAAATGATTTTGATGAACGCAGAAATCAACCACAAAACGAATTTAATAATTTTGGCCAACAAGATTTTGATGCTGATAATCGAAATAAATTTGGCATGCAAAATAGACCACAAAATGATTTTAATCAATTTAATAGAGGGCCTAATAATTTTGGGCAAGGACAAAACTTCAACCAAGGAAATTTCAATAAAAACTCTGATTTTAATTCAAGTAACAGGGGAGGAAATTTCAATCAAGATTCTTCCTTCAGAGGCAATTTTAATCAAAATTCTAACAGAAATCCAGGGGGATTTAATCAAGCTCCTAATAGGAATCCAGGAGGATTCAATCAAGCTCCTAACAGAAATCCAGGAGGATTTAATCAACCTCCTCCTGCAAACATGAATTCCGGAGGATTTCAATTTAGAGGACCAGGGGCTTTCAATCAAAACCCAAGAAACAGAGGACCAAATAATTTTGATAGAGGCTTCCAGAATGAAAACAGATTTAATCGGGATTTCAATCAAAATTCGCAGAATATGGACGAAACTGCGCAAAACAAAATGGACAATGACTTCCAACAAAATTTTGAAGATTTAGATAGGCATTCAAATGATTTTGATTTCAATCAGCAACAAAATAATTTTAATAGAAGATCAGGTGACTTTAATCAACCAGCAAATCAAAGACAAACTAACAGAGATGCTGGCGATTTCAATCAAGGACCTGGCAATTTTAATCAAGCACAGTTCAATAAAGGACCAACAAATTTTAACCAAGGCCCAAATAAAAATTTTGGAGGCTTTAACGAAGGCGAAATGAACAGAAATCAAAACGATTTTACTCCAAATCGAGGTTTTAATAAAAATTGTGATGATTTTAATAGAGGACCTGGTAATTTTAACAAGGGGCCACCTAATTTTAATAAAGGGCCGCCAAATAGAGGACCTAATGATTTCAATAAAGGCCCCCCAAATAGAGGACCTAATGATTTTAATAAAGGGCCACCAAATAGAGATTTTAACAGACCTGGCGATTTTAACAGACCTGATGATTTCAACAGAGGATCTGGTGATTTTAACAGAGGGTCTAATGATTTCAATAGAAGGTCTGGTGATTTTAATAGAGGATCTGGTGATTTTAATAGAGGACCCGGTGATTTTAATAGAGGCTCTGGTGATTATAATCAAGGCCCACGAAATAGAGGACGTGATTTTAATCCAACGAATTTTAATCAAGGTCCAAATGAATTCAATGAAAATAATTTTGATGAAGGCTCAAACTGGGATCAAGAAAATGACGTTTCAAACATAGAAGCCGAAGAAAATGATCCTTCTTGTATGGAGGATTCAATAAATATTCATGGGGATCATGATATGAGGGACCGTCCCGAAATAAATGAAGAAGTTGTTGCTGAATCAGAAAATTCTAATCAGGTTCCAAGTGGGAAATATTGGGATGAAGCTTTGATCTTGAAACCTGTTACTGTTATCGATTACGAACATAAATCAATCAATAAAGCAGGTATTTATTAAAAAACAGTCCAGTCAACAAAGGTGAATTAATAGTATAATAACTAGTTATTTTATTACGCTTCAATGTTAAATAATTAGTGCACAAATAATTGCTTAATAGTCATTTAGTTATACATTATTAAAGAATTTATTTTTATTGCAGCCACATTGAAGTCTTTTGGGTTCTTGTAATATTACTGGCTAATAAATGCAATTTTATTGCAATAAAAGGTTGTTTTTAGTGTGTAAAATGAACCGTAACTTGACAATTATTCCCTATATTTTATGAATTACAGTTCATTTCAGTTAAAAATGATTCAAGGCAGTACAATTTAGGTCTCTGATTGGCCAAAGTTTGTCTATTTTGTGACTTCCGATCATCGGATTTGCTGGAAACTTGCACTTTCCAAGAAAATTGGCAACAGGCCGAATTTCACACCATTAAATGAAATAATGCATCCTAAAACTGATAAAATCATTATTAGTTAGATGCAATTATATCCAACAAGCGCAATATATATAATTAAAACTCAGTACTTGACCTAACCTTATATGGAAATCAATTTCCAGAAGTATTTCCAATTTTAATCAATTACTGTACTTGTTCTGGCTAAAAATAATTGTTGCGGACTATAACGAAACCCTAATAAACAATATTTAGGCTTTAAATCATGTTACTTCAACGTTTAATATCAAAATAAATACCTGATTATTTTCATTAATAATTCATAAAATTGATGAAAGCGGTATTATTTTAATGCATTTATATACAAACAAGGCCCTTTTGTACAATTTAGATACATAATCTTCCTGCTTGTTGTAATTTTCAAGCATAAATGCAATATTTATATGTAATTATGTGTCTGTTGAGAATTTCAATTTTAACATTACGTCAAATGGGGAATTCCATGCTTACTTTTATTACCAATAGATGGCAACCCAACACATAGACAAGATAAAAAAGATTGGCAACAATTGATGTAAAAGTGTATCACCGTATGTTTTCCATTAGTAAGACAGAGAGAACGACATGCTTCATTTCTTTTTATTTAATTAATTATTAAACAAATTAAATTCGAACATTCTTTTATCTTGTTTATAGTTATCAATGATTATACGTGCACATTTTAACGTAAAATCAGAAGTGTCAAAACTAATTAATACAAATTGAGATTTGATAATCGTTGAAGTGTAAAATATCGAAATTAAATTGTGTAATATCAATTTGATTATAAATATATTTTAATTTGATTCGATGAGAAGAATATGAAGTAAACATAATTGTAGGTTAGGAGTATCAATGATTTTTGTGCACTAATAAATAACGTTGAAGAAACCTAAAGAGGCCCTAATTATGCTATTATTTTATTCCCTTATTGACTGGACTATAAATAAAGAGTAAGTAATAACCTATAAAATTTTTAGAAAGTACTTTTATGGAACCAGTACAAACGTTTGATTACGGCCACACTTCCAAAAATGTTGATAACAAAATTCGTGATATTCCCCCGAAATTTCAGCGCTACAAAGATCCAGCACCAAAATTCAGACATGAATATTCTCCAAAACCACAAAATACTAAATTTGAGCATAGAGATTTTCGTAGATCATATAATAATCGTGAGGAATTATTCCCTAAAAGTAAATCTTTTGATGAAAAAGAACAATATGAGGGAGTGGACGATTACGAGGATGATCCGTTTGAGGAGCCTGAATTTAATCGGCGAAGCAATGAAAGAGAATTGGAGCCGTTTTTAAATAAACCAAATCCTGCTACTTTTGATGATTCCCTAACAAAACCAAAAGAAAAGTCGGTTATAATGATTGAAGATTTATTGACGCCTCCAGGGCGAGATTCGAGGCCGCCTAGAATTGTTATTATTTTGAGAGGCCCACCAGGAAGCGGAAAAACCTTTTTAGCAAAATTAATTAAGGATAAAGAAGTATGTATTATTTATCTTAATGTATTGATATTAATATTAGAATTTTAGGTTGAACAAGGCGGTTGTGCCCCTAGAATTTTATCATTAGATGATTATTTTATGGTGGAACAAGACAAAGAAGTATTTGATCAAGAATCAGGACGTAAAACAACCGTAAAAGAAATGGTGTATGAATATGAAGAATGCATGGAATTAGCTTACAGGAAAAGCTTGGAAAAAGCGTTCAAGAAAACTATAACAGACGGATTTTTTCCTTTTATTATTCTTGATTGTGTCAATGATAAAACGAAATATTTTTCTGAAATGTGGAGTTTTGCCAAACAACATGGTTTCCAGGTATTTATTCCCGTAAATATGCAATTAGGAAATTAATGAATAATTTTTAGGTGTACATATGTCAAATGGAATTGGATGTAACAGCCTGTACTAAAAGAAATATCCATCACCGATCAGAAATCGAAATTGAGCATTTAGTTAGTGGATGGGAGACAACACCTGCACATTATTTAACGTTAGATGCATCTAGTTTAATTCAGTCTAGTTGTATATCGGAAGTCGAAATGGAAGAAGTTATAGAAATTGATGATGATAAAGATGATGAAGATGCTGAGGTTAATTACATTCTTTTAATTGGCCCAACCAACAAAAATATGATTCACTGATCAATTTGCGGCACATTAACACATTTATCAGCATTCGTAATGTTGTCTACAAAGTTTAATATTTTACTGTAAATATTTTATAACCTTTTGGAGTGTTATAAATCATTCTGCAGCATTTTAGAAGATTCTAAAGCATTTCAAATAATTGTATTACATTTTGGAACATTTTATAACGTTGAAAACATTTTGGAGCGTTCTTAGACATTTTAAGAGCCGGTATTTCAGTCTTTAGTTTATCTTAAGCGAAGATTAATCACCTTAATAACAATAGTTTAGCAATAATTATTATGAAAATTGAGCTACATTTAAGATAAACCAAGGATTGAAAAACTGGGCCTTAGTTCCAGTATTTTGGTCTTCAATATTATAAAATGCTCCAGAATGTCTTACAATATTTTGAAATTATTTAGAATACTTTAAAATGTTGCACACTGTTTTATAGCACTTCAAAAGGTTATAAAATGTTTCTGAACAATTGAGAAAGTTGTAAAATGTTTTAGGACGTTCCAAAACACTCTAAAACATTACAAAACGTTAGATAGTGCTTCCAAATGCTTTGAAACGTTTTGAGACGCTCTAGAATATTTTAGAACGTTGTAAAATGGACAATTTTAGGACAATCTAAAGCTTTTTGAAATATTATATAAATATCCTGTAGTTTTTAAAAAATATTTTCTAAAAACTAGGAGCAATTTTACTCCAAATTGTTGAACATTAGTTTTTGTTGGTTGGACCTTTTTGGAAGGTTTTGTTGTTTGCTTAATGAAAAGTCATTTCTCAGGGGCACGTAATTAGCAAGTGGGAACGTATGGAACATTCCGGTGAAAAATTAGGTAAGTTCTTATTTTCTTATAATATTTATACTGTTTTAGGTTGTATAAATGTACAGAAAATTATTAAATAAAAATATTTTTTCATTGTTGCTGCTGCAACAAGCCAATTCCTTTCATATATTTATATATTGATGTTACATAAACAGCCCGTCTGGATGGTACCAGTAAACCTCTTCGTCCGCGTGCAACTATGGAAGATTATCTGCAAGTTGATGAGGAGGTCATACAAGAAGATAAACCAGGACAAAAAAGGGTTCGTATGCTTCAATTTTTTATTTTAAGCATGAATTGTGTGTTTCATTCGTTGTTTAATTTAAATTAAGCTGCAATTGTCCTTATTAGGACTCATTAGCACAAAATACTCTGAATTTGATTTATGAAATTAGGGAGGATACTTTTTAATACAAATTGATGTTTTGTCGAAACGACTATTGAGCAGTTTTTATTAGTTTAAGTATAAATAAGGACCTGAAATGAGCAACATTTTCTTGTTTATTAATCACCGTTAGGGTGTAATTTTTAAGAATTGTTTCACTAACGTCAGTTAAATTTATTCGGAAAGTATAACTCAAAATAACTTCCAGATAAATTTATTTGATGTACTTGAAACTAACCTGTATTTGAATATTTTTCCGCCTGAACGCCAATGCGAGCCTAAGTACGTAACAAATATACAACAATGCACTGTTTAACAATTGATAATTAGTGTAAATAAATAAAAATCCCTAGAAGTGAGTATTTATGTGTGAATTTGTCAACAGGTGCGGTGGGCTGATTTGGAAGAACGAAGACGGCAGGACAAAATGCGAGCAATTGGTTTTGTTGTTGGGCAGACAGATTGGGGCCGTATGATGGATCCAACTCAAGGAGGCAGTGCGCTAACACAAACTAAATATATTGAACGAGTGCGGCGGTTTTAGGAAGTAGACAGGTATTTTCTAATGACAATTTAAATAAGTTTAGTATAATTACTAAGTATGTAGTAAAGTAAGTAGTTTGAACTGCCATTATATTTTTGGTTATCGTTTATTGAATAATTATTATCCATTTTTTTAAATACATTTTCACACATTCAAATAATGGCGTCTTCATATTATTGTGCTATAATATAAATGTATTTTTAATTTAACAATTCAAGTGAAATAGAACTGTTTGAATTTTATAAATTATAATTAAACAAATGTACGTATGAATCGCATTTCTATATTATTATTATATTAAAAGTGGTCAGGCTGATCATATTTTGAGAATGTTTTAACTCGCGTGGTTACGACTCCTTCCCAATTTGTAGTCTTCTCGTCGAGGACATCCACGTCTCCTTTACGTTTTTTTATGTCATTTTGTCTGCTTTCCTTGCGCGGTGACATCACCACAACATTTGGAGCCATTGTAGTTGCGACCGTTGGGTCCATGTGCTCCAGACAAGCCGACAAAATATGCAGAAAAAAAAGGAAAGCTAGGAGAGTCAGCGCTGAAAGTGCTATACTTTTTTTGCCACCTCCTTTGGAAGAATGATGGTCGTAACCGCCGCCGCCACCACCACCATATCTGAAATTCAGACATGTTTGTAATAATTATAAAATGAAAGAAATATGTTACGTACCCTCCATACCCACTTTGTCCCACACTGCTGTAAGAATTTGAAGATCCATATCCTCCACCACCACCGTGGTGGTATCCACCACCTCCTGATGCACCACCGTAATGTAATTTATCGGTTAGCACAGGATTATTCATCACTATTACTTGTGAAGTAGTTGGTTGCAAGATGTGCACTGTCAATATATTCTCGCTAAAAGCGCTTCCTGGAAAATTGTTTCCGGTTTGGTTTTCGTTTTGGTTCCGCGCGCTGAAAAATTGCTAAATGCTTGAAGTTTGAACTCTTAATAGATTCAAGCTCACCGTTACTTTTGCTACTTTTGTCACACACTAAACGTCAAATAATGAATATTATACTTGAGCTTTACGCTCTGTCAACTGAATTATTTTAATTATGAAAATTACATGTTACATTTCTTTTATAAGTCTTTTACAGAAATTTCAACTGATGTTTAGCTATCATTTGAAATAAAATTGTTCCTTATTTTTTTGATACAAGCTCGTAATTTTAATATTTTGTTGCAGGCTGTGTTTGGAACTTCTTCATGATATCCTACAAGATTTTGATTGACAGGACCTTTTTAAAATCGGATTATTGTTTACCAATCTCCAATCTGCAGAACAAGTGACATCATTTTGTTGGAAGATACATTCGATATTCAATTTGAAGACGTTAATATATTTATCAGCGTTGTGTAATAATTGGCATGGATCCCCAAACGACCATAAAGACGGAAAACAAAGTTCTTTTGAAGACAGTTGGGAACTTTAATAATGTTTCAAAAACAGTTTGAAGTATTTTTAAGCGTTTTGAAATATTGTAAAATGTTTAGGAATGTCCTGAAACATTATATGATATTAAGAAACATTTTTCAGACACTCAGATCCATTTTTAAACGTTCAAACGCGTTTAAGAACATTCTTGTATATATTGAAACACTGTATCACGTTTTGGAATATTCTAGAGTGTTTTAGGATGTACTAAAATATTCTATGACATCCTAAAGCATTTTGGAACATTTTATAATGTTTTCAAACACTTAGAGCCCTTTTAGACACTCCTGAGCTGTCTTAAACACTCAGAACATTCTAACGAGTATTGAAACAGTGAACCACGTTCTGGAATACGTTTTAGAACAATCTAAAGCTTTATAAAATACTGTATAAATATTTTTAAAGTTTTAGAGAATGTTTTAGTAGTAATGGAACTTTGTATGAATTTCTAAAGTCTTCTCAATTGTTTTAGAATATTTTACGATCTTCTGAAGGCAATTGGAATGTGTCCTGAAACATTGTATGATATTCTGAAGCATTTTGGAACATTCTTAAATACTTATTAGCTTTTTTAGACACTCAGAAGCTTTCTCAAACGTTTTGGAATATTTTAAAACGTTTTAAGACAGTCTAAAGCTTTTTTAAATATTGTATAAATTGTAGTTTTTAAAGAATGTTTTATTAAGTGCTGGAACTTTGTGTGAAGCTCTTTCAGAACATTTTACAACCTTCTGAAGGCAGTTAGAATATTTTAGAATGCATTTAGAGATAATGTTTAACATTTTGGAATATTCTAAAATATTTTAGGATGTCCTGAAATATTGTATGACATTCTGAAATGCTATCAAGTGTTCTGGAAGGTTCAACATGTTCCAAAGCAATTGAGAACACTTTAAAGTATCATACAATGTTCCAGAACGAACTAAAACATTATTAGGGAATTCTAGAAACTTTATACAATGTTTCAAAAAGCTTACGGATATCCTAAAATATTCCAGGACGTCTCATTGTTTCAACATGCGTAAGAATGTTTAAAACGCTCCCAAGTGTTTAAGAAAGCTATAAAATGTTTCTGAGTACTCTCGAATGTTTCAAAATGATATTCTGAAGCATTTTTTAATATTCTTAGTATTCTGAAACATTTTTTGAAAACTTATGAGTTTTTTTTGACATTCATGAGCTTTCTCAAAGGTTCTGGAATGATTTAGAATATTTTAGAATGTCTTAGGAAAATTAAAGTCTTTTTGTAATATTGTATAAAGGTTCTGGAGTTTTTAAAGAATGTTTTGGTATATTCTGGAACTTTGTATGAATATTGTAAAATGTTTTAGGATGTCCTGAAACATTTTCTGACATTCTTAAATGTTCTGGAATGTTGTAAAATATTTTAAAATGATTCAGGAGCTTTCTTAAATTTTCTAAAATATTTTGGAACATTTTAGGACAGCCTAAAACGTTTTGAAATGTTGTATAAAGATTCTGGAGTTTTTATAGAATGTTTTAGTATGTTCTGAACATGTATGAAGTTCTCAATTGGTTGGAAACATTTTACAACCTTCTAGAAGCAGTTAGAATGTTCTAGAAAGTTTTAAAATGGTTTAGAACAATATGAGGCTTTGTAAAATATTGTATGCAGATTCTGGCGTTTTTAAAAAATATTTTAGTATGTTCTGGAGCTTTGTGTGAAGTTCTCAATAATTTGGAAATACTTTATAACTTTCTAAAGGCAATTAGAATGTCCTACAATATTCCAAAATGTTTTAGAAAGTTATAAAATGCTTTAGAACATTTGAGAGCGCTTCAGAATGTAATACAATATTTCAGGGCGTTCCAAAATATTCTTAAAACTTGCCAGAATCTTTATGCATTATTTTAAAATGTTTCAAAACATCCTACAATATTTTAGACCACGATACAGTGTTTCAGTATGCATTAGAATGTTCTAAAACACTTATTAGTATTTAAGGAGGCTCCTAAGTGCTTAAGAAAGATTCTGAATGTTTAGGAAGACTCCTGAATATAAAAGAAGACTTCTGAGTGTTTAAAAAGGCTTCTGAATATTTGAGAAAATTCGTGAATGTTTAAGAAGGCTTTTGGATATTTAAGAAGATTTTTAAATGTTAAGGAAGGCTTCTAAATAGGCTCCTTAATATTTTAGAAGGTTCCTGAATACTTAAAAAAGCTCTTTAATATTTAAGAAGGCTCCAGAATCTTATAAATTGTTTTAGTGCACATTGGAATGCTGTACAATGTTTCGAAATGCTTTAGAATGTTCTAAAACGCTTTCAAACACTTGAGAACATAATGCAATGTTTCAGGACGTCGTAAAACATTTCAGGACTTTAAACAGTGCTTTCAAATGCTTTAGAATGTTTCAGTATGCTCCAAAATGTCTTAAAATGTTATAGAATACTTCAAAACATCCTAGAGTATTCTAAAACGCTTTAGTATGCCATAAAATGTTTTCAAACGTTCCAATAAACTTAAAAAAATTATAAATTATTTTCAAATGCTTTAAAATGCTTCGAGAAGTGTTAGAAAACTTCTAAACGTTCATAATGTCGTACCAGAACATTCTAAAATGTTAATTAATATTTCAAAACGTTTTACAATGTCCGAAAATGTTTTAAAACGTTCTGAAAGATTGTAAGATATTGCAGAATAATTAAGAACTGCCTACAGAAGAACGTTGTTTTCAGCTTTCGTCTTAATTTGGGGATCCGTATCAACAAATTACACTGATAAATATATTAAAACCACAAATCAAATGATATCAAAAAATGTATCCTCCTACAAGATAATGTCATTTATTGAAAGATTGGATGTTGGAAAACAATATTTCAGTTTTAAAATGGACTGAATGGAAAATTTTGTAGCATATAATGAAAAAGAAGCTTCGATTACAGCCTGCAACGTTCAGAATTACAAGCTTGCTTCCTAAAAATTAGAACAACTTTACTTGAGATTCCTAAAAATCAGTTGATTATTGAAAAAGTGAATAAACATCAAGTTTACTAGGACGAGATTCTTATTGAAACCGCAATTTTTATTTAAAAATGATTTACTGATGAATACAAGCCTAAATTTAGGTATTTACTGTATTACTTACTCTACCCCGCCTCTGAAATAAAACAAAAAGGTTAGTTGATTCTTATTCCAATGAATCCATAAAATATTTACCGGTTTGGTATTTATAACCAATTTTTGATAGCTAAATTGAATTTTAGGTATTTTTTAAATGAAAAAATCCATAATATTGAAGATATTGACTTGAAATTTAAATGACAAAACGAGATTTATGATTTTTTTTAATGCAAGTGAAACATGGAAGAAAAATGACATGATTCAAGTAAGTATAAACATTTTTTTTTTAATAATTATATTCTTTGATTTAAATTAAAAAAACAATTCAAATGTATAAAATATATAACAATTTTTATACACATATCATTCATTCGTACATTCATTCATTTTTTATTGTTATAAATAATTAAATAGTCACTAAAATGCTCCTAGTCCCTAAATGATATAGATCTAGTTTTGAGCCAGTCAAAATCAAAAATCACTACGAAGTATTGTGCCAAATTGAACAAATCGATTGTGACTGACAATGATGTGAAAAATGATGGATTATTCTATTCATTGTATTCATTGGTTCATACTTCGTTGCATTCAAGATAAACTTGGCGGCAATTATCTCCCGAGCGTCCTCTGCGTCCAGCTTCATACATCATATCAAAAGAACCTCCCACCCATCGTTCAAGAACAAAACTGGTTGCATATCTATACAATAAAATCAATTAAATATTTATTTTTAAATTATATTTTATATGTACTTACGTTCCTAGTTGACAGAAAATGGAACCACGTCCAACATCTGTCATACATTCTCTGTTTGCTTCACAAACATTTTTCTGTAGACATTTGTCGTCAGCGGTTGCTAAAGATCTAACGTAGCTTTTTGCCATGGCGATGCCTGCCAAAGCTGCGTCACTGATGGAATCCTTTTTGCCTAAAGTACGTGCTGCCATTGAACGGTGCGAAAAAGATGTTTTCAGTGCGTCCAGCAAATTTACCACTATGTTGATGAACTATAATTAAATATATTTCATTATAATACAAGTCAAGTCAAATTACTGTTAATTTTTTAAAGACGAGCGCGTAACTAATATTTTGTTGCAGGCATGCTACAAAATTCAATTTGTGGCTTTAAATCTTTTTATTTACAGTTTTGTTGATAAAACAAAATAGAACAACATTTGACTAAAAATTCTGAACCCTCAGAAAATTTTAACCCAGTTTACATTTTTCCCAGCTTCCTAGTGCCAAAATTGAATTTATTAATAATATTATTATTGTAACGTATATTCGTTATAAACAAGGTACAAATGAACAGTCATATAATTTCTGACTTATAAGTAATAGCCCTCAGGATATTTTACCCCAAATATAGTTTTTATCCCATTTTTAATTATTATTAAATGTAGTTTGTTAAGCAAACTGAAATTTTGTAGCATATTATGAATAAGTGCTAAATTGAAACGCTTCAATGCGTAATTAACTCATTTATTGATTATTGGGAACGGGCTCAATCAGCACGTCCAGAATTAAGATTTTAAAAATATTGGAGTTGAAAGAAAACCTGAACATTCATGTTTTCTGAGGTTTATTTGCCGTGATACCATGATATGAACAACTTATTACTATGAATGTGAAACTGAAGAAAATTCTGCTCTATTTTAATACAAAAAGTGAGTATTACTATTTATGTACAATTTTTAATATTAAATAGTCGAAGTCATTCGTCAAAGTTGTCAAGTCTCTTACCTCTCCAGCGCGTTTAGCCATGATGGCCACCTCGTTGGGGTCCTTGGCGCCCAAAACGGTCGACAACACGGCCGCTAGGATTCCCTGTGCAAGCCAAGCCGGCCAAGTGCTACATATGTACATATACTTTGCGTTCTAACTTTTATTTATTATATAATTGAAGCTATATACCGCGTAAGCAACCCTTTTACTACCCTAAAAATTAATATTTTTTTGGATTATACACACCTGCATGGGAGATCCATTGTCCACTTTATCGATGCCATCGTTAGAGGCGCCACCTCCTCCCAAAATAGCTGAAAGTATTTTCAGACCTACGGATAAAAGATTAGCCCAAGGGGATGATGGTGCCACACCTCCATCATCAAGACTCTCGCTCTTATTAGGACCTTGTTGTCCACCGCCGCCATTAAAAAGCATTTGCATCACCATGGCTAACATATTTGACCATGAAAAGCCTCCCTCTGAAATTTGATTTGTCTGGATGTCATCAAGTTCGTCCAGTGCGACTTTTTTCATTGCGTTAGGCTTTTCTGCGAATTTTCGTTCGATTCTGATGGAGGGTACTTGTGCTGCACGGGCAGGTACGAAACCACCCTCCATTTGCGGCGCCAGCCCTGCGGGACCCTGCGGAGGGTAGGCGTGTGCCATTGTATGTAATATACAACTACTGCTAAGTATGACCAGTAAACACCAGCCGGTGATATTTTGACGACTCCACATTCTGAAAATAACAACCCTATTGATTTATTTCATAGTTTAATTTTTATTAATAATTTTTTACTCCTCAATTAATTAACTAAAGTCTAACTAAAAAACAAATAAAAAATGGGAATCACCTTGAACTTGATCATAAATGTATAATATATTGCAACAATTTCCGTTACCTGTCTTGTGGTACATTCCACTGACTAACTTGATAATTTATTCACCGTTATTCTAAAGTGGTACACATACATACATTCATAAACACGACCTAAAACATTTAAACGCAACAGTTCCATTCTACTTATTTATAAATTCAAAAATATTATTTACTTCCTTGCAGTTGGCACCTTGATATTTTAGTACAAATACCAACTGTTCTGAATAAATCGAATTATTAGCTGTCAAAATTGTCAGAGCCATCTGTTAAAAATAACAAGAATTATTGTGTGAAATGCTGTATTTTATATACAATTTACTATTTAGATATGTATAATGACGTGTGAAGAAGTACATTCCCGCACATTGACCTTGACACTGTCTCTTGAAAATGAGGTCAATGGCTGCGCTTCTAGAATTCTGCCAACAGGTTGCGGGTCAACTATTCAAATACTTTATTCACTTTTATTTAAAATACTGAAACTGTAATTTGTTTTCACACCCCTAAAATTTACATTTTAGCGTGAATATTTGAATTATTCAACGGTTAAAATATTTAAAATAATGATTATTATTGTCATAATAGTGTTTGTTGACAATTTCCGTGTATTGTGAGGATGTCATGCACCAATCCGTACACACAAAGAAGAAAGTTTTATTCTAGAATGCAATTTCAATTATAAAATCGGTTCATCTCTCCAAGAAAGTATTTCTGTAACGAAAGAAATTAATTCGCAAAACTCCGTAGTGTAATTGGTAACACATCTGACTATCAGAAAATTTCGGGTTCAAATCCCGACGGAGCATTTGAATTCATTTCTTTCTAAAAACAATGATTGAGGTTCATATGAATGATGAAAATTGAAATGCCTCTCTATTAACAGTAGTACAACTAATTTAACAGTAAACTGGAGGTTATAGATATTTTAAGATCATTGACCTTTCATATTTTAATTATTTCCAATAGATGGCACTAATAATTTTGAAATAATGCTGCAAATTATCAAGAATACAAATAACAATAAATAATTTAAACTTTAAAGTAATTAAGTGTCAAAATATCAAGGTGACAACTGGCAGGAACTAAAAAAACTTTTGAACATTTTTATAAACAATGAAGTTTCAAAACTTCCTAAACTAAAAAAAATTGGCCACTTTTACTTTTTTTAATTCGATTATGCTTTATTACAACAATAACACAATTATAATATGTTTCGTATGACAAAAGTCATAATAGAAGGCAAAAAGTTATTATATCTTTAACGCTTTCTTTATTTCTGACGGATACACACAAACAAAAGAATTATCAATATGATGGCGACAAAATGACATACCACTGATTGTTCGTATCCTGCAGCATGAAATTCTATCTTTAAATAATTACCAGAAATAAATGTCGTTGAACCAAAAACATTGAGTCACATAAGTTTTAATAATAATTTTATAATATTTTCGTAAAATCATCAGCCATGTCATTGGCAATAGTTCATCTATCAAACAACAGATGCTGTTACTTATACTGCATACGCAAAGAAGTCTCTGCGTGTGCGCATATCCAAGTTTTAAGTCTTGTAATTATTCATTTATTAATGAATATTGTTTTGTATTTGTTCTGCAACTTTAATAATAATAGTTTCAGGCTTTGATTTCCTTTAATTTAATTATTCTAGATGTGTCAAAACATAAAATGACAATATTTTATACGTAACCTTAAATATTTACTGTCAAAGAATAATGATTTACTATTTTATAAAAAGTGTGAAAAAAGTTCGTTTTTCAATTCCGCTTAACCATGACCTGTTGGATCTGAGCTTGCTCACTCTTCGTGATTTCGCGTTTAGGTATGGAGGTCACACAGATATTTTACTAGGTCAGACATATCAAGTCACTGACCTTACAGAAAAAATTAAATACCACGTCAGAAATACTCCAGAGTCTGCCGAACTCTTGACCGGAAGTTACATTTGAATAGCTTCATTTATCATCGAGGTGACATAGATTTTTTATATTCAACATTCAAGAAAAATAAATGAATTTGTTGAGGCTCGTTGTCTGACGCAGCATTGGTATCTCCAACACAAATATTTAAATATAAATTTACCAGTTGAAACAAAAAAGCCTTTAAGTGGTTTTTGTATGAATTAATATTATTTTAAACCCAATAAAGTGAAGTATCCATAATAATACCTTTCCAGGTATCAGAATAACTAGAAATGTCTTACCTTATCTTAAGATGTTGCACTAATAGCAGACCCAAAAATTGTTGTATAGCCTTGAAGATGTCCACTTGACAAACTCTTCACTACGAATGCGAATGGGAAGTCTTGAACTTGCTTTTTATACTGCGACCTACTTTGGCTACCTTCTGTATAGCGGTATACCCAAGTATATGTACCTGTAAGTTGAGATTAAGAATGGAGAAAATATTTTCTGTTGCTTCAAGATTGTTTTTTATTCAGTTTTATTGATGTTTGATTTTCATTTCGGAATTCTACTACTATTAGAGCGGGGTAATTAACTCGAAGAAAGCGTTCTTCAATTCATAAAATATCCAAAACTATTTTAATATTATTACTGACGTCATTTTTTCAAATATTTTATATTTTATGACGTCATTCATGTATTTCCTTCATTTTACGCTTGGTGCTACATCTACCAGTCAATGAACAAATTATCAATTTATTAATAATTTACAGTTATTACAATATCCGTTATATTAAGGAGACCTAACAAATATTGCCAATGAACAATATTTGAATGTGCGAATGTAACAACAATTAATAAATTAGTATCTGTGTGATAATTATTCACGTTAATAGAATTGTTTTTTAAAATATTAAACAAGAATGTTTTGCATTTCTAATTAACCCAGTTTACTGGATCAATTTTTAAATTAACTGTTAAACTGTGCACTAAAATCCGTTACGTTCATCAAATGATGGAAAAACTATTGCATCACCTTGATTTATTAATTTTTTGTCAAATATACAGTTATGCCACCTTTGAATCAATCAACGAACTCTGTAACTCAGTCGGTAAGGATTTATTGTAATTGTATTGTAATTATTAAAAAAATTAATAATAGCAGCAATAAATTAATTAAAGCATTAAAAATATTTAGTACCGTTCTTACGTTCATTTAAAAGTAATTGGTTGAAGCAAGAGATGGCGTAACCAGTACCAAATGTCATTTTTTGTAAATCCTAACCTACAAAAATTAATACATATTTGTTGGGAATAACTAAATTGTACACTTTATTTCAAAGAATAATATATAAAACATTTTACTGCTCATGGACAGATCTCACTAAAATATTTGCTAATTCCGGCCGGACAAAATACTCGTTGTTGTCTCCATTTGGCCCCACGTACGATAAAGATTCTTCTCTCAAATAAGGAAACCTTTGCATTAAATTATTTGCGAATCCGTAATCCACAAAACGAATCACTTCCCTGGATTCGTCATTTCTATTTCCGTCCACGGGAACAAATACGAAATCATCTACCATTTCTTCTTGTCTTCTAGGTTGCTTTTTAGTCAAAATATCCCACAAATACGCTATAAAGGAATGAATGATTGTGCAGAGAATGAATAAATTTGTTAATAAAATTATGAATTGCCAAAGCATTTTTCTAAATATATTTTTGAGGATTTGACACTAAAATTTTGTCATTTGTGAAACAGACAAGCGAAACTCAAGCAATGTGATGTACATTAAAAAACATTTGAATAAATATAGAAATGCAAGCTTTCGCTATTGTTTGACAGATGGCGTTGGCAATCTTGTCAAAAACAATTTTTTAACCTCACTTTTTCGCATCAAATAGATACGTCAAAAAAAATCAAGGTGCTAACTGGAAGTAACTAATTTATTGAAGTAATACTGCTTTTACCACCTAACATTAAAACTATTTATCTGTAACAGGTACAATATAATTGTCATTATTAGCCCCAAAATCGACTGTAAGTCTCACAGTATTAACACACGATTTCCTAAACTCGTCAAAGTGGTCAAATTCAGTATCAAATTTGACATAATCTCCACTGATTCTGTTTATCGGCGTTACTGACGAATTCCCATTGCTTCCAGAAGTGCTTGGCTCAAATAATCGTGCTGGAACGTAAGAGAATGATGTGCTTGATTCATCGGATGCTATTTCTGGTATAGTAGCGAATTCTTGTGCCCGAGGCGAATCATAAGTGTGAGAAACCCTGTTTCGTTGATTCTTAAAGGTTTCGATGTAATCTGTTTCATCTGAACGAGTTTCGGTTGAAAGCTCTTGTAATTCGACACTGAAATTAGATTAATAATAAATTATATTAAATAAGCTTCCTATCAGCGTTTGATTCATTATTCTACGATTATTATTTCAGGAGGTATGAGCTTTCAAAGTGTGCAAAGTTATTTTGGCTCCGTTGGAGTCGAAAATATATACTTACTAATTTCTTGACTCTTGTATTTCTGTTGTATAAGAACCAATTGATTTTTTGGTGAAAAATGCGAAAATAATAATAATTATTACTATTGTGGCAACAATGATGAAAATACTTGGGTGTGCCTGTAGAAAATGCCACATTTTGTTGTTAATTCACAGTATTTATGATATAATTGTTTTCAATGTACTTTTATTTATTATTTTTTCCACTTTAAGTGGTTTTGTACTAATGATAAGATTGGATAATTCCAATATCGCAAAACTGATATCATTTGACATTGACATTTGAATCGTCAACTAATTTTTAAAGATTATAAATAGCAGCAACCAACAATGCACGAAAGTGTTACGAAAAGTATAAATTTCGTGAAATTATCAGTTGTGAATGAATGGTAGAATAATTAAATTAATTGTGAATTATAATCGTTAAACATATTTGTTTTTTTTTTCAGATCTTTGGTGTATACTTTGACAGAAGAATCCGATGGTAATTCCTAACATCTTGGGTAATTCCGGTAAGCTGAAATTTGATTATGAATACAAAATTTTATACTTACAAGAACAATTAATAAATATAATAGGCATGCGCAGCTTTGAAACATTATAATTAATAATCATTTCTATTAATTGTCAAAAATTGCATGAAATTAGTCATTAAACATACCTGTGACAGATTGGAAAACTACAAATAATAATTTAGCATAATTAAAATTAGCGATTCATTTTTCAAATAATAGTTTCCATCTCCTTACTGTCATATATTCTATGGGTCTACAAGGCTCAAAATCGCGTGAAATTAGTCATTGAGTATACGCCAAACAGATAGGTGACTGTCGATAGATAATTGTAGCAAAATTGAAATTAGCGACATTGGCGGCACAAATTGTAACTAAATTTTGAGTCCACTTTTTAAACTTGAGTTGCCGTGTCCCTACTGTCATATATGTCTATGCGTCATTAAGGGTCAA
The DNA here is from genome assembly GCA_963989225.1 of Dromius quadrimaculatus. Taxonomy (NCBI): domain Eukaryota; kingdom Metazoa; phylum Arthropoda; class Insecta; order Coleoptera; family Carabidae; genus Dromius; species Dromius quadrimaculatus. The sequence continues at coordinate 66,204,221 of OZ022327.1, read as the reverse complement.
AATTGCTTAAAATTATTTATTTAATAATAAAAATTAGTTGGCATGTTTCTACGTCATATATTTTTGTGAGTACAGAATTTTGCTTTTTATGACAATTATTTTGTGTGTTGGGCAAATAAAAGCGGTAATTCTGTTTAAATAATTTATTTAAAGTTATAAAAAGTGTGTAAGTACTGTATTAAATGATTCAATCAGCGCTGTCGACGTCTATGTGAACATCGTCTTGATTTAAATCAGTAGTTGTTGATTCCACTGTAGATTTTGTGCTGATTTCTTTTGAATGCCGCCATTTCATTCTACGATTTTGGAACCAAACTTTTACCTGTAAAACAAATTTCGATTTACATACAATCATATAACCTTAAAATTTTACCTGTGCATCAGTGAGTCCTAGCGTAGCAGCCAGCTGTCTTCTATCAGGTTTGGTGATGTATTTTTGAATTTGAAATCTTCTTTCTAATCCTTTGCGTTGTAAATTGCTGAAGACTGCCCGAGACCAAGAACGTTTTCGTTTTCCTGTTGCAATATTACCTGAGCCAGGTACCACATTTGACTGTTGAAGCTGATTTAGGTGACTTGTATGTGCTGAACTTGAAGGAATGTGCATCACTGGAACAAAAAAGACCTGCAACTTTTAAACCCATCATAAAATAATACAAAATTTTAATCGTGTAAGTAATATAATTGATTTGGACTTGAAAGTATTTAATTTCAGCAGTTGTGGTATATTCTGTTAACGGCTGTTTGCTGATGGTACCAACAGAAAGATATAAAAATACCTCATTAACAAATCGCTTAACAGTAAGAGGCTCATAAATCGCTGGTTTGTTTGGAAGCATGCATGCCAATAATATAAACATAGAGTTCCCTGCTTCCCGCTAATGTAAACTGAACACCGAGTGCGTGTTTTAACGGCCTAATAATACTCTATTTCAAATTAAACATGATGATGGACTTGCTGCAACATTTCAAATTGAACTGCTTCATTATTTTCTGGGATTCATACATTCCCACATTGAAATTTACTGGACTTCAAGCGTTGTTTTGATACAGCAAAACAAAATAAGATTCATTCAACATTTCTGATTAATATGAAAAAATGAAGAAAACGGAAGCCTATTTTACAATATCAACAAATTGGATTTAGTATTAAAATGTTGTATACAAAGTAAGAGACAAATGAACATCAGTTTACATATGTCAGGATGTGTAACACGTACATAAATCAGCACTCAAGTGGATCAAGTGTGTTTCAGATTTGTGTATTTACACTCAACATCCGTGTATCCGAATATCTACGTGATCTATGAGTGTTGGTAGGCGGCTACACACATACAAATAACATTGAGCTTTGTTTACATTGAGCTACTGCCACATTGCTGATGTTGCTGACGATCACAAGCCATATTGAACATTGTTACTTTCAATTTATTTGACTTCAAAACATTAAACACTTTTAAATATTATATCTTTGAAGCAGTTACAATTACTTTTGAATTAATAAGATTTTCTAGTGAATATAAATTGCGCAAAAATAAATGATAAATCACAATGTTAACAGCATTTCTTGTGCTTTGAACAAAGGCGTTCCTCATTCATTTCAGTAGCAGAAAAAAATAAGAATTGATTTATTAATTACTTGCAACATTAAACACTTCTCGTTATCAGATACCACTTGTCTTCAGTAATTCTCAAGTCAAACAAATAACAACTAAAAAAAAACAAATAAGCAGTTGTTTATGGCTGGTACTGATCTATGTATGTAGGAAGCATGGTTTGCAATTAAACTAAGGATGCTATAATATATATTCATATTAATTGTCTTGGTCTTGGATATAAATCTGAGCATAAGTATAATTAGTTTCAATTTATTTATTTTAATTTGATTCATTTTATTTTATAGGCCAATTGTGGTACTCTCAAGCGGACCGTCGTCTTTTCTGGTACAGATTTTTCCGGATTTTCCACTGACAGCCCATTATTTGGACTGTTATTACAGGCGGGACGAAACGACGCTTAAATCCTGTGGAGCAATTGGGGACACAAATCGTGGATTTTATTAATGATTCCTGCAGTAGCTGCCTCAACAAAGCCACCCGGAAACGACTGCTGTACTACCTCTTTGACTTCACACGAACTTCTCAAACCACCATCGTAAGTATTTTAGCACTTAAATGTCCTAAATTGACGCATTCGATTGTAAATAACTATTTTACATCCACCCTATTCACAAAATAGTTTGTTTTTTAATGTTTTAAAGTGTCTTGAACGTTTTCAAATAGTATGAAGCATTTTTAAACATTTTGGAGCGTATTCTATAATGTTTTGGAACATTCTGAAACGTTATCATATGTTCTGGAATATTTTATTAGGTTATGGGGCACTCTAAAACATTTTAGAATGTTCTACAGTTTTCTGAAATACTGTATAATGTTCTGGAGCGTTCTGAAAAAAGGTATAACATTCTAAAGTGTTCGCAATTATTCTAGAACATTTTACAACCTTCTAGGGCCTTTTACAACGTTCTGAAGCGTTTTAGGACATTGTAAAACATTTTGGAATATTGTATAACATTCTAAATTATTAGTACTAATATGTTTGACATTTTAAAGCATTTAGAAACACTGTATCAGGTTGTAAAATGTTTTGGGACGTCCTGAAACGTTTTCATATAATGTCCCAAAATATTTGAAATGTTCTACAGCATTTTTAAATACTGTATGAAGTTCTGAAAGTGCTTTGAAATATTTTACAACGTTCTAAAACATTTTAAAATGTTCTAAAGCATTTAGAAATACTGTATAAAGATTCGAAACATTCTGAAAAATTTTAAAGATTTTCTGTACGCTCTGAAACATTGTATGACGTTTGTTTCAATATTCTACGATTATTAGTTCTGGGGATATAAAAATGGAAAGTATGACTGATTTCCGTAGCACCATTTAACCCCCTATACACTCAGAGTTGATATAAAAAGGTTTGACATTAGTTTTGTAATATGTTATCTTTCTGCGTCCTTTATTTTAGAAAATATAAGCTCTGGGACTGTTGCATCATTTAATCCATTTACCGACAGGGTTATTTTGTGGAAAAATAACTGTAACGGCTTTTACGGAACCCCTAATAACCAATATTTATGTTTTAAATCATATTACTTCAACGTGAATAATATCAAAATAAATACCTGATTATTTCCATATTATAACATTAATAATATAATTTAGATACATAACCTTCCTACCAGTCGATATTTTATAACATAAATGCATTATTTATATGTAATTTTGCTGGCTGTTGAGAATTTCAATTTTAACATTACGTCAAATGGGGAATTTAGTGCTTGCTTGTATTACCAACAGATGGCAACTCAACACATAGATAATATAAAAAAGATTGGCAACATTTAATGTAAAAGTGTATCACCGTATGATTTCCATTAGTAAGACAGAGAAAACGATATGCTTCATCTCTTTTCATTTAAACAAATATTTGGCAGATTAAATTCGGGCATTCTTTTATCTTGTTTATAGTTATCAATGATTATACATGTACATTTTAGGGGCAAAATTAGAACTGTCAAACGTAATTGATAGAAATTGGTAATTAGTAATTGGAATGAATTTAAAGTGCAGTTAAGTGTTAAATCGAAATCAAATCATGAAATATATTAGTGTAATAGTAATTGAATGACTAAATATATTTGTAAATGTAAAAATATGAAATGAGGTTAATTCCGTACGATTTTTTGTTCAAGGAAAACGATTGTAGTTATTTGTAAGTAATTGATGGATTGGAATGTAAATATTACAAAAAAAACCTCTAAAAGTTGACCCCCGCAGAGAGCCCCTTGTCAAATTTGTTTAGTTACGGTTTCAGTGAGGTGCTACAAACTGATGATAAATGACTAGTTATTATTTTTCATTTACACAATTTGAACGAATGATTGTTTGGAATATAAAATTGATTTACTCGTAAAACATGTAATTTACAATATAGTCGATTGTTTGGCCGATAGGATAAATTATGTTTACATTAAGAGGAAATATCGTTCTTTCTGTGCACCAATAAAACTTAATTTGTTTATGGAAATAACATCGTGCAATCTGCTGGAAAGATTATAAGCGGCACAATATTGAAGCCACAGTTTATTGATACTAAATGCAAAAATAGATTTGTTTCACTGTTTATATCTAAATTTTCAGATTTTTCGAATGAAAATTTGTAAGTATCCTTACCAGGTCTTGTAGCAACTGGCCGCACAGGTTGCATGGTGTACAACCCTCTGTACCCTTCTGTCATTCCAAATCCATGCACTAAATCTTGATGACTGGGTCCTAGTCGGCAGCATCGAAATAACGACGTCACACAGTCCGAGCAGGGCGCCGGAGGCTGCGTTGCAGTCATCTTCAACGGTTCTTGTGATAACAATCGATCTACACCGAATTTTAGTTTGGTGTTAGGTGGTTGAGATTCCACAGCGGGCGACAATCTTTGAGACGGTGGTGATTCAGGAGCTGAATTAGACATTTTGAATAAAACACAACACTGCCACTTGGTTGAATTGATAGATTTTTGTCATCACTGAATCTAATCGGGCACTATTCGACGCTGAAGACGACTGGACCACACACGCGTACACGCACGCCAAAGACAGACATGGCACAGATTTAGAGAGACACGCGGAGTCTGGGAGGAGCAATCGTCTTACGTTTGCATCTTATTGGTTTCTGACGCTTAGATGATTGGTTTGGGCTGAACTTTTACTGAATACACATGTGTTTTTAACTGTCATCAAAATCTTGATTGGTATTAATCATGCTAATTTATTTTTATTGCAAACTATAATGTAATTTTTTTCAGGTTTTGATGCTGAATCAAGGATTTCACCAATTTGTAAGCTGAGAACTTTTCGGCTGCTCCTCCGTTTCCGGATTATAATGATGGACCTAAGTTACAATTGATGCAGAAGGTAAGAAGAATCAGAACAAATAATACAAAACAATTTAAAGATTGGTCGACAATTTTTGGAATATTTTAATAACAAAAAGTCAAACAAAATTGAATTTGCCGTTTCGAGTATTGTGTTTAGTAATCTGAAGTAAAATTGCTCCTAATTTGTCGAAGACAAGCATGTAACTCTGCAACATTTCTTACAAACACCAGGAATAATAATTACTGATGAAACATGGATACTTTACTCCAATCTCAAGACTAAAAATCAGTCCAAATGGTGCAAATCCAAAAAAAGGCCTTCCTTACAGCACTTGTAGTTCCGTCCGTCGGATTACTGTATTACAAAGGAATTATCTATCAAAAAGTACTACAATCAACACAAAATATTAGTCGAATCTTTTATTTGGTCCATACTGCTTGGCATTTAATTAAAAACGTTTTGAAAAGTTACATGGGCGTCCATTACTACAATAGGAACATTTTAAGAGCTTATATCGCAGGAAGAACCACCCTATTCACCGAGTGATTTGTTTTTGAATATTTTAAAGTGTCTTGGATGTTCTGTAATATAGTATGACGTTTTAAAACATTCTGGAACATTTTATAACATTCTAAAACAGTATGAAGTATTCTTAAACATTCTGGAGCGCATTGAAATGTTTTAAAACGTTCTGAAGCGTTCCAAAATATTTTGGAATGTTTTACAACATTTTTAAATACTGTATAAAGTTCTGAAAGCGCTTTGAAATATTTAATAATTTTCTAAGGCATTTTGGAATGTTCTGAAGAATTTTGAAATACTGTGTGAAGTTCTGAAGTGCTCTGAAATATTTTACAACGTTCTAAAACATTTTAAAATGTTCTAAAGCATTTAGAGATACTGTATAAAGTTCTAAAACGTTCTGAAATCTTTTAAGAGTCTTTTGATACGTCCTGAAACATTGTATAACGTTGTAAGGTATTCTCAATAATTTTAGAATATTTCACTATCTTCTAGGGCCTTTTAGGACATTGTAAAACATTTTGAAATTTTGTGTAACATTCTTAAGTATTTCGAAACGTCTTAGTGACACATTATGACATTCTGAAACATCTTATAACACTTTGAGTTTTTCTACATAATTTTTACATGATTTAAAATGTTTTGGAACGTTGCTTGACATCCTAAAACGTTGTCATAAATTCTGGAATATTTCATAACGTTCTGGAGCGTTCTAAAATATTTTAAAATACTGTAAAAATTTTTAAAGTGTTCTGGAATGTTTCAAGAGTCTTTTAATACATTCTAAAATATTGTATGTTGTTCTACATTGTTCTCATTTATTCTAGAACATTTTTCAACTCTCTATAAAGTCCTAAAGCATTCTGACGCGTTCTAGGACGTAGCAAAACATTTTAGAATATCTAAGTGGTACATTGTATGACATTCTAAAGCATCTTATAACGCTTTGTAGTATTCTTAATAATTTTATCTAATTCCGTTTTGAAAAGTCAAACTTTACATCAATTCCTGACGTTATGCAACGTCTCATTTTTCATAACTGCAATGCAACAGTTGCGTAAAGTAGCATAAAGTAGTTACGTAATGACTTTACGTAACTGGCCATGTTTCAGAGCTAATCAATAATACTTATCTGCGTACAATTAAAAGAAAGATTTATTATTCACAGTATGCAGCATTGGCAGAGTCTTTAATATCAAAGAGTACTATATCACTCAGGATATTACTGCTTGAGCACATTTTAAAAAATTATTTTGACGTTTTGTGAAAATTCGATATTTGTTTATTTCAGTGCACTCTTGTTTCTGTAGTAACAATAGATGGTCATGAATCACAGTCATCTGAATTTGTTGATGTGACGTGAGAGATGTTCCCATTGAATAATATAGATAAAATTATTCTGACGCAATTAGATAAAATTTTGTACAGAATACGTTATGAAAAGCCATATTGTTTGACTCACGTAATTTGCAAAACTCGCTTCGCTCGTTTTGGCAAATATTACGTTTCGTCAAACAATATGGCACTTTTCATAACTAATTATGTAAATAACTATTTAAGCATTTGGAAATACTGTAAAATTTTCAAAAATGTTTTAGAACGCCCTGGAACATTCTGGAGCATTCTAAAACATTTTGGACTGTTTTAAATCATTTTGAAATGCTGTAAAAATGCTGAAGTGTTCTGGAATGTTTCAAAAGTCTTTTGTATGATGTAAAGTGTTCTCAATTGTTCTAGAATATTTTACAACCCTCTAGAACGTTCTAAGACATTGCAAAACATTTTGAAATATTTTGAATTTATTGTAGTGGCAAATTGTATATTCTTAAGCATTTTATAACGTTTTAGTGCATTCCAAAACGTTATTAAATACTTCAGAATGTCATACATTGTACTACTAAAGCGTTTCGGAATATTTCAGAATGTATACGATATTTCAAAATGTTTTACAATGTTTGAGAACATTCTAAAAGATTGTGAAATGTTCTAGAATAATTGAGAACACTTTGGAACGTCGTACAATTTTTCAGAGCGTACTAAAACACTTTAAAAACATTTCAGGACGCTTCAGAATTTTAAACGTTATTTCAAAATGTTTTACAACATTATAAAATTCCAAAATGTATAAAAATGTTTTAGGATGTTCCCTAACATTTTAAAACGTGTTCACAAATGCTTTAGGATATTTTAGAGTATTTGAAACATTGGCTCGTACTGCGAGCTCTGTTTTTGACTGTTCGTGAATTATTTTAAGGCAGTAAAAATGTCCAGATGTACAGAAAATTCAAAACAGCTACTGTATGACATGCTGGGATATTTTAGAGAGTTTTGGTGATGCTGCTTGTCATTCGGCTGGAATCGTGGAAGATTGGATGTGGAAAATAATGTTCTGTATTCAAAAAATTAGTAGCAATTTTACTTTTAGATGATTGTTAAACATCATTTGTCTGTATGTCCGTTGATTAGGGCTTGTATAGTAGGAGGTGACGTTAGTATTTAAAATACACAGTTATTTTCCGTATTCTTAATGAAATATGGTGTCATTAACATTTGAGTAATATAAAGTACATGATTGTACGATAGACTATAATAAAATTATTATTGCTTTTCAAGTAAAATATGAATATAATGAGAAAGTACATAAAATACAAATATATACTGACTACAATGTCATTAAACATGTAAAATAATAAAATAATATTAAAAAGCAGTGACGTACTACAAGTAGGTACAATCACCGCGTTCTCAATGGCCCTTTAACCCCAATAAAGTCCGCCGATGACCTTTAACACTCGTAAAACGACCAGCACATAACACAAAATATGAATGCAATTTCATTTTGTTTGCTCGCGGTACAAACTTAGACTGTGAGATTATACTATTTATTTATATACGTTAGTTTGTACAGTCTAATGTTATCTTTTCCGTTCGATTATATATTAGTTGTTGTATAAATGATTGTAAATATTTTGATGAAGCAATGATAAAAAATTACAGGGTATAAATCTTTGAATTCAATTACATGCAGGAAATAATACTGTGGGAAATCATTTGAAAGAACCTTTTACAGCTAATAATATTCAATTGATTATCGAAAATGCTTTCATTTATTCTATTCGAAAACAAGCTGACAGCACGCAGCGATAAAAATTAATAAAAACACGTAAATACATCACATATTCATTGTTCATCTATAATTAATAGAATTCATAAATTAATAACCACCGACATATTTATTGTTATTTCTTATTATAACTATAAATTTATTGACAAAAACATTTTAAAATTATCTGTCATATTCATTTTCTGCCTTACACGTGATGCGCTTGATGGCTAATAAATAAACGATTTTTAATGATATTTCATATATATAAAATGCTGAAAATAAGTGTTGTCCACGAGATATGATCCAATATAAGGCAGTAAATACTATTCACACATTGCGGTTCTGTAAGTGTTCGGTGGCTGCGACCTTACCGCTCATCTCTGCCCCTTTGGACACCACAGTCCGGTCGCAGGCGCATAAATAACACTATTAAAGGTGAGGCCTAAACAGCAGGCGTCCGCTTCGAACCCCCATCGCGAGAATTACTGCTTGAATGAATAACTATATACTTTATTACATACTAATAACATGTTCACATTAGCCGGTGACTTTTATTTACTAATATTAATCATCCACTCACATTCTAAACGTCATTGGTCGTTGGACCTTTCACTAACTAAGCTCACAGTCTTTGAAGCGTTTATTTAATTATAGGGATTCATTATTATTAGAATAAATAAAAATATTCACCAAACTTTTAATGCAGGATCACTATTTTACAACAATAGGTGCTGCCATCTCATGAAAAATAATTAAACTAATACTAAAATATTAATTCAAGCTTTGTCATTTTACAAAACATAATTAAATATAATCTTTGAAGTCAATTTATTTCTTAATATTTATTAAATTTGTTCACAAATTGGTGGTTTGCATGCACAGTCTCCAATGTATATTATCCATGCATCTATGACTGTCATTTGTAGCCTTGAGCTGTCAGTTGAGTGCAAATATGTTGATTGTAAAATAGACATCAAAATATTGTTTTCAACAACCACAAAAGAGCTTTATAGGTTCAGTGAACAATAATTTCCTTTATTAAACTAAATTAAGTTAGTAAAAAGTTGTATGTTGTGCCATGGACACTGATATTACAAATTCTGCTAAGTATATTCCACAATTCGATGTTTTTACTTGTAGTATATCGTAAAAAGGGTGAGTTCATATTTTTATTAGATAAAAAACAACTATTACAATATTGAGCTTAGGTAATTTATTTATTAGACTGCTTATTTTAATGTCCTAAATTTGATTTACGGGTTGTAGGCGTTTTGATTCAACAAAAATTTGTGCTGTGAATTGCCTGTTTTATAATTAAAATATGTGTAATTTCATGTGAGCTGTCCAGGATTATTACTTGCATTTATTATTTTATTATTTAAGCAAATTTCTACGCTAAAATACAAAAAACTTTTTGACATATTGAAATTTTTTTTATCTACGCCATCTCTGAAAACTCGCTTCAACTACTGTTTTGCAGTCGGTATTGCAGTACCGGTGATAACTTCAAGTATTTTGGCACAGATGGCGCCAGTAGCCAACTGTCAAATTAATACCTAACGTATTTTTCTGTTATTCAAGCATTTTTACTTAAATTTTTCTTATAGTTTGTTTTGTGTTATAGTAAATTTTAATATTTTATGTAGTGATTTTAGTCAGCTTTGCACCGCCACTGACCACATTATATTAAAAACGGGTTGTTAGACTGTGAATATTCCGTGTATGTACAGATAACAAAATATTGATGTCTGTGTATATTATGTTTAGTAAATATCAATATTATGAACGAGTGATAGTACTGATCGTAACTTAGTATAGACCACACACATAGTGGCACGCGAGCCAAATATATCCAATTCAAATTCCAAATAAATAAATCAGCAACAATACATACCTTAAATGTCAAATGTTGTGACTTTGTAATAATAACATAGATAGCAATTTGTCCTGTAAATGGGTTCGAAATACTTCTTAACAATGCTCAATTATGTTCAAGGGTTGTTTATTTGCAATAAATGCCTTTTACTGGGGGCGTCGTATAATTTATTTTATTACTGACAATGCAAAGCCGTGTTAACAACTCTTTCAAGTTTAATGTTGGTGTTGTTTTATTGCTGTAGTTATTTCTATTGTGCATTATATGCATATAGAATGAATGGAATAGCCAAAAAATTAATTTACCCAAAAGTTTGTCATATAGTCGGCGCCTCTGTAACAGGACTCAGGACAGAAATATGAGATATTCATAACGTCCTGCTGCGAGAATCCAAGTGGTTATTAATGAATTTACCGCGCAAGCAAGTCAACCTTGTAAATACCTTTGAAATATCATTTTACACTTTATTACAGGTTTTATAATACCACTTATTAATATAATGTGATAACATTTTATCGTAATTATTCGTGATGCGTTTTCAGGTTTTTTTAATTGGACTTCTGGTGTTGCATGCGACTTTACGTGCGTGCAAATTAGCCCAAAGAATCTACACTATAATTATAATACTTATAATCTATTGTTTGATACGTGGCATATTCTTCTGCAAATGTTTTTAGGGCATAATATAATAAATCTGGATCAGGATTAGGCTCTAATAAAATTGCCCTGCGGTGTCGAACGGGGCGTCGGCGCCGAACGGGTGCGATGTAAATTGTTGCAGCTGTGGCAGCACCTGTCGTACCCGTACTTGACATCATTTGTTTTGATTTGACTGCATGTACCAACAAACAAAGGAGGTATCCAGCAAAAGCTAGGAAAGCCAGAGCCGTAATAGTCATTTGAAAAATAGTAGATAGTCCCTTTTTGTTACTTCCACCTTTTTTCTGCGATGTTTCGTAGCTGCCACGTTGATGAGCTTTGAATTGACCTGCTAAAATTTATTATTAACTTAAAATTTAGTCTTTAAATTGTTATTTACCTCGAAGAGCTTGCGCCTGTGTGGCATCCAATTTGGCTGAAATTACTTGTTCCGTTTCGGCTTCATTATCCAAACTAATCAATTTAGTATCATCTTCTAAAGAGTTTTTTACTAATAATAATTTTTCTAATGGCATTTCGCACAAACTATTTGAATCAAGAACTGAAAGCTCTTGCGAAGCTACCAAATAAAAAATTACAATCACTATATAACGTCTTAACATGATGAAAACTAAATTTGCACTCTTGAAAACTGTCTCAAAAATCCTGTTACCTTATTTTCCGAATGAGATACCGCGCTGATAAGCGTGACGTTGTTCCGGTTGACATTTGAACCGAAAAATCTTAAAATCATTCTACTCTCAACTATCGTTGAGTAACAATATTTTCATAATGTTAAGAGCAGTATTTTTTGTATTTTTGTTTGTATCAATTGTCAATTGTTTCAGTTTTACCAACAATGATTCATCCAGCGTTTTCGGCAAACTGAAATCAGGCCTGAAATTAGCTGGGAAAATTCTGGGTATGGATGCAGCTAGTGAAGTCGCTAAATTAGTAACTGAAAGTTTTGCAAGACCACCACGAAAAGGAGAAGGAAATCCAGCAGGAAATATTTTCTCGGGGTTTTTCCGATTGTTGGGACTGGAAACTAAAAAAGTTGGAGCCATTGCCGTCAACGCACTTGTTTTTATTGCTCAGTTGGTACGTAATATTTTATTTGATAATACATTCCAAAAACTCGTTAATATTCAAATAATATTCAACAATGTAATCAGGTAATTGACAAAATTTAATTGCCATTAATTTATTTCAGTGCCACTGACAAAATGTCAATTTTAATAATAAAATTGTATGCACTGGTTGTTTTAAATAAAATGAATGGCTAATTAAAGTGTTACAGCTGAGAGAATGAATTTCCGAAATGAAAATTACAAATGTCAAAATTTGTCTCGGACTATTTAAGCAGCGCACACAACTTTGCGATAGCGTTGCGCTAGGGCAAGTGTACAAATTTTGTTGCATAATCCTTGCACATTTTAGTGCGCCATCTCTGGACACATCTATCAACTATTACCATTAATTATAGTCTTGTTACTAGCTTTGGCTACTGATTCACAGATGGCGCCACCAATTACTATTGAAAACGTCAAATTCTGATTTAATCGCTAATTAGGTATTCCAAATTGTAATACGCTTGTTATAATTGAATAAATATAAAATGAAGAAATTCGTGTAACAAAACGTTACTTTACATATTATTTGAAGTGATAATTATAGAAAATAAATTTTCGTTACAACTTTGACAGATATTACTGCAGCCTTTTAGTATTTTTCACATTAATTTGAAACGATCAGCCGTAAAGTATTGAAATTTGGTATTTCAGTCTGATGTAACATCTGAATGATATTTAGGAATATGACGATCAACGTCAGATTTTTTTTATAGATAAGTACGACATTATCAAAGCCACCTCCACCAGAATTATTGCACGCACGAAAAATAAGTCCTGGAACTCCATTCGACTGGATTACAAATAATCCAAAAATAGCGGACGTATTAACAGCTGCTAAGGACCCTAAACTACCAGAAAATGTTATCGAATATTTAAAAGACAGAACATCAGATGAGGAAACGAGCTGTGTACAACTTTTAATTTGTAAAAGCTCACCGTTTTTATGGGGAATGCAAAAAGCGCTTTCGCAAGGAACATCTGTGAAATATTCTGCAGGAATATCAGAAATGTATAAATATTTACCAACGTCCAAGGAAATTGCGGATCATGGAGATGAGTGTGAAGAAAAATTTCCTGCATGTTTTTTAGATTAAATTTTGTAGCAACTTCATAGCGTTAATATAACCTAAAAATGTCTCGTGTAGATTTAGGATTTCTAGAGAAAACTGATGCTTGGTTATTAAAAAGTAATTATTTTCCTAGTAAAGTTGGTGGCAAACCTTCGTGGTTGAACTTAAAAGAATTGCCTAGTACTGAAGAATTATTATGTAAAAAATGTAACAAACTTATGATATTTTTGTGTCAAATTTATGCCCCAATGGAAGAAAAAGATTATTGTTTTCATCGTACGATATTTGTATTTATTTGTCGAACTGAATCGTGCTGTATAAAAAATGATAGCAGTAATTTGCTTGTTTGGAGGAATCAACTAAAACGAGAGAATGATTTTTATCCGGCAGAACCCCCAGTGGAAGATTCAAAGATTATTTTCGATATAGGAATAAAAACATGTGAGGTTTGTGGCATATTAGCATCAAAACATTGTAGTAAATGTAAAATAACTGCATATTGTTCGCGTGAACATCAAATAGCTGATTGGAAAACAAGACATAAAAGTATTTGTGGGTCAAATGACCGAGTGCACAAAAATCACGAAATTTTATTTGAAGAATGGGAATTAATAATTGAAACAGAACTGAAGCAAGAAAGTGAATCAGTTGAGGATGCAGAAAAGAGACGATTAAAAGAATATGAAGATTTGCTTGCTAAAAATGAAATAGGTTCATTAGCTGATATTGCCGAAACCGATTTGGAGTCACACGCAGCTGTAGATCCCGATAAAGTTTTCACCCGTTTTAAAAAAAGAATTGCCGATAATCCTGATCAAGTTTTACGCTATAATAGAGGAGGCGAACCACTTTGGATTGCTGATAATCCTAAACCGAATGTAATCCCAAATTGTGAATTTTGTAATTCGCCTCGCCAATTTGAGTTTCAAATTTTACCGCAACTTTTATACTCTTTAAAAGAGGATATTTTGGATTGGGGAAGTTTAATAATTTATACTTGTATTAATAGTTGTAATACAGGGCCAGCTTACAAACAAGAATTCATTTTTAAACAGGATATTGAGGATAAATAAAATGTTTAATTGAAAATTGATTTATTATTACCTGCACCAGTTGTAAATAGACTAGTAATAGCAATAAATAATTAGCACTCAATACATATTTATAAAAATACTAATAGGAATTTTTATCTCACTATTGGCACAACACTGTCGAATAAGTACGTCAATAAATAGTTTAAATATTTAGAACGGAAGCTTTGTACTTAATTTGGAATGTAAAAATATGTGCGCTACATTATACCACACAAAACTATTCAAATATCTGCCAATATATTCATAAAAAATAATTAAAATTAATAAATAGATGAAGAAATGCTTCAAATTTGAAACATCTTTTTTAAAAACTTTGATTTTCTAAATATAGGCAGATATTTGCCCATTAAAAGAATTAATATTATATATGTAAATCTTGTGACTGTTTAATTCGTAATTCCCACTGTTGAATTAAAGTACGGGGTGACTCAATTTCCTCATCAGGCGCGTCGCATAATTCGGCCAAAGATCTGGCAGGACGGAGTGAACAAGGCGCAGATGCAGTATCCTCCGGAAAATCGTCTTCAAGTAAATGATTATAAGACCTCGCATTTCGAAGCTTCCCAGCAAAAGGCAACGGTGAAATCGACCGAGAACTAGGATTTGAATCATGTTCAGCTTCCAGCGCTAACATCAAATCCGGCTGTGATTTTCTCCTCTCGGAACGTAATTCTTCTTCACGGTTTTTTAATTCTCGGAGTTCTTTTTGAATTCTTTCTTCTACAGGTACGTACCCTTTTCGGAGGGGCTTATCAGCTGGAATAAGAGCTTTTGCAGGACTGTCTAGCACTTCTGAAGGCTGCCAAGCATTAGTTGGGTTCTGTTGATGTGTTGCATTTAGAACAGCACTAATTTTACCTCTAGCTTTAAAGAACTTTTGCATAACACCTCTAGAGGTTGTATTTGGAATAAATCTTCTGGTAGCTGCACCGTTTGTGAATCCATTTAAAGTATTTGATGATGATCCATTTATTATATTTAAAGAAGACGTTGATAATGCCCTAGAAAGTAAAGGACGTGATGAAATTTCGTGTAATTCATTTTCATTGGATGTTCCATTTAAATTGTGTATATTTCGTAATTCATTCTCTCTAGCTGCTACTTCGTTTATTTCTTGCTGAATTTTGAGTAGAGTGTTGTTGCCGGTAGGACTGGAATGCATGATCTAAAATTTAAAACAAATAATTGAAAATTCCAACAAACTAACTGTGCTATTTAGTTCAACATTGTAAAATACTGCGTTAAGTCATATCATTTTATGGCAAACCATAAATTATTAATAACTCGATAATTTTTATGTACGGTATTTTAACACAGCGACTGATATCAACTACAATTAAATAGGAAAAACTTACTTCAACTCTCGATATACTTCATTTAAGATATTAAATTAAGTAATTGGCACCTGCAGTTGCATAAAAGCCACTCCTTGATAATACAAAGATAATAATTTTGCGATATGTTCCGTGAATACGATACCATTTGCTTGAGGGTCACTTAAAAGATAACAAATCTAGAACAGGTTATTGCCAAACCATGCAAACTCAAAATATTTTAGTTATAAATTCTTGCAGTAGGGGGCGTCCTCATACACGAGAAATTAAACACTGTTGCCAACCATGTGAACGCAGCCAAATTACCTATACAAACTTTTTTGGACTACTGGTTCAGGAATCAAATAATAATTTGTATTTAATATTAAACTGTTAATTATATCACACAAAAATGTATAACACTCACTACGTTAACTAAAAATTAATTATTCACTGTCATAAAACAGCTTAAAATTATTAAAATCTGTTAAATAAACTATTTTTCGGTTATTTCAAAGTAACTGTCATTTAAAAAGTGAAAAACTGCATTACCTACTGTGTCCATAGACTCATCTCCCTGATGGACTGGCAGCTAAAGCTAGTAAAATTAGACAACAATTTAGTTCCAACTTTGGCCGCCAGTGTCACTACAATCGTACTTCAATTATCTACTGTTAGTTGCCAATCTGTTCGAGGTATGTTCAATGACTCGTGTTACTGGATTTTGACCCTTATTAAAATTAAATTAAAATAATCGTAAATTAGGCATTGAAATAAGATATAAATACTTGTTCTAAGTTTCCGGGCGCTGCAATTTTCCATAGCATTAATTATTCATACTTTTAAATCGCCAAAATTTTATTATTACAGTTTGCTGTTTGGTAACCCTGCTTCGTGTCGTTGTTGGTTGCGTCATCGCGTCAGTAAGACAGCCGGTTCATGTTTGCAACGTAATTCCTGTGATAAATTCGCAATTTTGTTGGAAAATACTACAAATCAAAAGGAAAATTGTTGAAATAATGTTGGTTTGAAGTTGAAATAATGTGTATTTATTAAATTCGTCCGTTTTACAAGTGTATAAACGTGTTTGTGAATTATGCAATAGTTCGTTCCTCGTGGTTCATGTCTTGAGGTTGAGGTACATTGACTTATTCTATTTATCTGTAATAGTGACCAACGCTAAAGTATAAATGGAATGAAACAGTTAAATATTGGACGTTTTTAGTAGATGAACTTAGAAGAAAGTTTTCTATTCAACACTATTTGATGGATGACGAATGATCCTGTCAAACGGAATTGCCTCCTACAAAAGGAAAACTGTAAGTAAATTTTAACAACTCTTCAACCTTAGGAATAGGAAAGTAAGGTTAACAAATTAAATTGTGCAATATTTGGGTAGATTTGAATCAAAAGCTTTCCTATTTTGAATTTTTCAATATTAATTTGAATGTATTGACGAAATACAGTTCTAAAAGTGTTACATCGACAATTTACTTAAATTCAGGAAAATATATGTAGTATTGCAACTCGACAATTTTATTAGTTCAGAAGACATGAGCTTTGGAATTATGACAAATTTACGTTGCATTATTCATCCTCCTATAGTATGGGGCTCTGAAATAGAGGGTTGATCCTGGCTTTGGATTGAATTGGACAATATAAGGTTTCTATTTTTTCAAACTAGCTAGATGAACAATAAATTTAATATATCGTATAAAACTAATCAGAATACATTAAAATTTTGCTGGTGAAGTAAAGCATTTTTCAATTGGAAATAACGTAGGAATAAATAAAAATATTTCCAACAAATATCAATAGTAAAATAAATAGTCTAAAAGTTGACCACCTGACTCTTACATCACCTGTTACTGCGTAATAGCATTCCATCTTTTACGTTTGTATTACGTATTGAATTCCAAACAAGAAATGCAATAAAAAGAAGTTTATTACATTTAATAGTACAAAACTAGTGTGAATATCCATATTTTAACTTAACAAACAGTGCGTTCAAATGTGTAATGAACTTGTTTCTTTTACAGCAATATTTGTGCAACGATTTCATCAAATGGCGTCCCAATCTACCTTGGAGATGCATCATTTTGGGATTCGAAGTGAAACTACAAGTGGAATTGAAGCTTTTTCAACAAATATGAAGCATCAGAATCTTATTGGCATCATAATGCTAACTACGCAGTACTTCTTCGAGTTTAAAACTTGATTTGGAGTTTCGTAAGATGTAAGTACGTTTCGCTTTTATTACACAGATTCAATTTTAAACTTTTCTTTGTTTCATATTTAATATTTTTTGTAAACTGAACAATAATTTCATTTATTCATGCATTCCCAGATGTTTTGGAACATTCCTCTGCCGTGGATTCGAGTCAGTCGCCGAAGGGATCAATTGGAGTCATGTAGCAGTTTAAGCATTCTATTCCGAAGAAGTTTTCCGATTTCACAGTTTAAAAGTGAGTAATTTATTTTTATTTTTCGATAGTTGACTAACATTTGCTTGTATTTTGAATGTTTTGGCTTTACAATTATTCCAATCATCAGAAGTAAATGTTTATGATTATAATAATAATAATGGTGTTTTATTTATGAGAGAAGCATACATAAGCACAATAAACAAGCATATTTGCAATGTTAATCAACCTTTTCGATAATTTTTACACATTGAAATTGGGCCAAGTGCCAAAAATATGTTTTTTGAAGATAAGTGTGTTATTGGCTATGTTTGTAGTAAAAGAACTTCAATCATGCTTCCTCCAAAAAATTAAGAGCAATTTGCTTCAACGTATAATTTACAGATTAATTAATTTCACAGTTTTTTGAGTACAGCTGAACTCTATTAATATAAATAACAAATATCATTCATGAATTAATTTTATTTAATTATTTATTGGAATACATATTAGAATAGTTTTACAATTTTGACATGATACAAATAAATTAATAATAAATCTTTTGTGCAGCTTCCCGAAGGATTTCAAAATTCATCAGCGGTTCTTGGGTGTACAGCAGTCGTGGAGAATATTTGGACAAATTAGAAGACCTGTCGCAAGTGGACTAGCAGTTTTTCCAGCAAGTACCTTTACCTGTGGACTTCATAACATGAGCGCCTGGGTGTATTCTAAATAAATTCCATCAATCTTTTTCTGGAAGGATCCGTTTGAATTAAATTTGTTGTAATATTGTTTTTATGTATAGTCCGTTCAAGAAAAAAAATTTAACGAAATACTTATGCTTAGAATACAGTTGTTAGTATGTTATAAGTATATTTAGGCCATTATATAAATTGCTGTGTTATATCTTGTGCTTCAATCTCGCGTTTATTACTTCGGTTTTTTGAGTTAGTTTTGGAAATGCTGTAAATCTATTGGGCTTTTGTACAAATTCGCGTTTTAACGTAGAGATAAAATTTTTTTTAAAATTGAATTGGGATTTAAAATTCGCGCATCATAGTTTTTGGGCACTCTGCTCTCGGGCGTATTTTTCCGTTTTGAATATACCGTTTGCTTTTCTTTTTGGTTATTAAACAATTATCTTGGTTTTTTTATTTTTTTTTTAAAAGTCCTTGTGACGTCACTTGGGCCAACGTTGGATTTTATCGGTACACGACCATATAGCTTTGGAAACACCCCCTCCCTAAACGACGGGACAGACGGAACTTTCAGACTATATGCCGGTGTCGTTACGGGAAACGTATGGAACGCTCGTTTTGTCGGCGACGGTCCGGGTCTTGATGGGATCAGTGAACAAACAATTTCACACGTTATGTGTGTAAATTGTTCTTCAGTGATGCCGTGAAGAGTCCGACTTCACGAGATGACGCTTAGTCGGCAACCGTACTCGCGTAATTAGGCGGAAACATCCGGGTCTCGGCTGGACAGACCACGAAATAATTAGAGTCACTTTTGCTTTTGCTAAAACGAGCACAATCGGCTGCTTGTGGGATCAAAAATTAGAATCAGTAGTATAATATATTTCAGCGTTTCTCAAATCTATCTTAAAAATATGAGTAGTTATTAGTATTAAAATCAACTATATTATAACACAGCAATCAAAAATCATTTAGCTTTAATTTATAGTAAATATTATTCCCAACTTTCTTTTGCCATATACAGTTCTAAAGTCTATAGCTCGTGCTCTAATAACGATACGTACTTGAAATTTGAAATTTTTGGAACCTTTGGT
The DNA here is from genome assembly GCA_963989225.1 of Dromius quadrimaculatus. NCBI lineage: Eukaryota > Metazoa > Arthropoda > Insecta > Coleoptera > Carabidae > Dromius > Dromius quadrimaculatus. The sequence continues at coordinate 66,184,341 of OZ022327.1, read as the reverse complement.
TCACGCAGGAAAAAGTAATTTGTTTTAAGCCATAAAATGTAAAAATTATATTTATTGAGGTATTCATTTCGTGACTATAGTTCTTACACCAATAACAATTGGTAATTGATGTTTTTTCTACATAAATCTAAATTCCTCTTTGAGTACGTACTAACAATTTGAAATTTTTGAAACCTCTGGTTCACGCAAACTATAATAAATTATTTATTTCGTGTTATGTAATACAAAAAAAATTAATTAATATATCTTGTCAAAATTTCATCTCTATTTGGGCTCTATAATGTTTATTTTGTGAAACTCATTTGGGTTTTATAAAGTACACATTAAAAAAATTGTAACTAGCTTTAATTTATAGTAAATATTATTCCCAATAGCCTGTTAAAGTCTTTGACTCGTGTACCAATAACAATTGGTAGTTGATGCTATTTTTGCGTAAACCTAAATCCAGCCTGACTATGTATCCTCAATTTTAAACTTTTGAAACATCTGGTTTACGCAAAAATAATGTATTAATATCTTGTTAAAATAATATTTTTCTATTTGGATTCTGTCATGTTTACTTTATGAAACTATTTTGGGTTTTTTAAAGTGCCTCTTTAAGGAACTCAAACTTAATTTCATTTTTTTGGTAGCAGTGTTCCTTGAACCGTCAAATTAATTTGTCAAATTAACTCCCGATCATTTAAAAAGTTAAATATTCCCAAAGAATGATATCAAAATACAAAATATTTGATATTTTTCAATATTAAAGAACTTAAATAGAAAAAAAAGCATAAGATGAACATTTTAGAGCACTTGTTCCTTTATAAACTCGCAGGGTGTCATAAAATTATGTCTTTTGGAACTTTTATCTTAATATATTATTAAGGGTTGTTTGAAGCAATGATTTATTAATAAAAATATGTAATAATTGTAAGCTAGGGTAGAATAAGGGTTTAAATGTTTGAAAGTCACTGAAATGTTCATTATTATTATATTTCATGTATAAATAGATCAAACTATGTTATAAAAACCTATATTATTTATTATTAAATTTATTGTTATCCATATTATTATGTGTTGTATTTATTAAGAACAAAATAAATCTCTTAGTAAAAAAAATATTGTTCATTTTTATTCTATCTCCTGAAAAAAAACAATTAAAATTAGTTCCTAAATGTGCCACCAGAGGGCGCTTCAGCTAGCCAAAAAAAGTGCGATGTTAAGCAAAAATATCTCAAAATCTGTCAAAATGGTATCCGGATAACATGAATTGTAAGAGTAATTTCTAGCAATTAATTTTTTTCCCGCCAAAAATTAATTGGCAAAATTTGCTCCTACAACTCATGTGACCCGGATACAAAATCGCTTGAAATATGAAATTTTATCACCAAAAAGTCACAATTTTGTATCCGGGGAGCAGAATCTGTAGGAGCAAATTCAAGGGTTTTTGAGAAGTGTTTTTCTTGATTTTCTCGTGAACTACAGCCCTTACGGAAAATTTAATTACATCACTGTACGCAGCTTTAAGAGGGCTATCAAAAAGGTGTACATAATTTTCCTCTAACCCTTAAATTAAGGGTAGTGACGTATCATTTCTCGAAAACTATGAGCCCTAAGAGAAAACTTTTCAAGTAAATGTTGTAGGGCGTGAAAAGTTATGCAACTTTTATTTGAAACATTTGTCCCTAAAGTCTTTAGTTCACGAGAAAATCGCTAATTAATCCCTTAAAAGATCTCCATCCATTCATGTAATCCTAATACAAAATTTGGATTTTTAGAGCACACAAAAATTTTTTTGTCGTCAAAAAACCCAGAATTTGTATCCAGGCAGCAGAATCCGTAGGAGCAAATTCAAAGGTTTTTGAGAAGTGTTTTTCTTGATTTTCTCGTGAACCACAGCCCTTATGGGAAATTTGATTACATCACCGTACGCAGCTTTAAAAGGGTTATCAAAAAGATGAATATAATTTTCCTCCAACCCTTAAATTAAGGGTAGTGACGTATCATTTCTCGAAAACTATAAGCTCTAGGGAAAAACTTTTCAAGTAAATGTTGTAGAGCGTAAAAAGTTATGCAACTTTTACTTGAAACATTTGTCCCTAAAGTCTCTAGTTTACGAGTAAATCGCTAATTAATCCCTTAAAAGATCTCCATCCATTCATGTGATCCTAATACAAAGTTTGGATTTTTAGAGCACACAAAATTCATCAAGAAGTCACTTTTTTCATCATTCATGAGATGATTGCTAATTGATCTTATTGACAGGTGCTGCCCCCTGGCGAGAACTTTTGGAACTATATACGTATGTTTGAATCATTTTTAAAATGAATCATTTTTTTGATGTTTTGGGAACTAAATTAAACAAATATTTTAAACTGATCAAAATTTTAGTACATTTTTTATTCAGGCATAAATTGGTACAATATATAGAATTACATACAATATTATCTGTTATTACAATATAATATTATACAGTTTGTGAATGAATACAATCTTTATTGGTTTTAAATAAGTTATTAACAGAAAGAAGAGTTCTTAAAAATCAAATTTAATAATATATTTATCAAGAGTAAATAAGAAATAATCTTTGGGTAAAAGTTTTATTTGGGTTATTTTGAAGAAGTTACTGGAATCAGAGGATTTTTCAAGTCTTGTTCCGTCTCCTGGTATTGACGTAGTGGAAAGGGGTGAATCTTCCTCCGGGAATTCTCCCTCAGTGCCTAGGGAAACTCTAGCAAAATCTAGACAGGAGGAGTGGCTGTTTCGTTATTGCATCTGTAACAAATAATAAAATATTACAATCAAATCCAAATGATTAGGAAATTTCTCAAAATAATAAAAAGTTTAATAGATAAAAAACTCACATGATCTTTGCAAGCAGCGGGCGAAAGGGAATCAGTAGACTGTCTTGAACATCTTCGCCAAAGTTCTCTTGGTGTCTGGTAGCAGCTGCAGCTGCCGGTTGCAGGTTGCTATCTCCTGGAGCTCCGGGCCTATAAATTCAATTGATTTTTAAATTATTAAATCTTTTTTTCGCTCCACAATTCAACTCTATCATCTTGAATTTGTATTATACTGTTTTATTTGTACTGTATTTGAATTTGGCTGACCAATAATACTTGTATTCCAATTATAAATTTGCAAGGGTCGTTTGACAAATTGAATTAATTGTTGCATTTTGCTTTGCTTCAAAATATAAAATTAAAATGCAAAACATTACAATTATTTGCATATATACCTGAATTCAAAGATTTGCATTACGAAAAAATACTGAAAAGCCAAATAAATCAATTCATCAAGACCCAGTGAATCATTTATTAAAATATTTATATTTTGAACGTTCGTGCTTTCTCTAGACTTCTTTGTTGCAAAATTAACTTGCATAAGTCTAGATTTTTGAATATATGCAAATATTGGTGCAATTCGGAGCAGATATACACAAATTCTCATTTATTCAGAATCAAATTGTGCTCCAGAAGAGTTCTGTTTTGATATAACAACATACTTGTGCATCATAATATGAAGCAGTTAATTGTAAAACTGTATTTTGTCAAGGCATCAAAATTAATAATAATAATTCAAAGCTTGAAAGCTTTCAATTTAAATTTTGCTCCAAATATCGTACAACTTAATTTGTTAACCTTATTTTCTTATTCTTTAGGGCTGAATGTTAAAATTTACTTACAATTTCTCTTCAGTAAAAGAAAGCCTTGTTGACACAGCAATTCTGTTTGACAGGATCATTCTTCATCCAAGAACAAGTGGTTTAGAACAGAAATTCATGATGTTGCCCACGAACGTTCTTCCAAGTTTACCTGCACAAAAACATCCCATATTTAACTGATTTCTTATATTTTTAGCATAGACGAAGCACATGTAACTAACTATTAAATAACTCACAAACGCATATTTACACTTGTATAATGCGACTTATTTAATAAATAAATATCAATTGAACTTCAAATAAACATAATTTCAAAATATTTTATTTCATTTTGTAGTAATTCCTTTCCAAAAATGCTAACTTATTACGAGACGTTTTAATAATGAGCTGGCCATCTAACGCGATGACACAACGGACGAAGCAGGGTTACCAAACACCAAATTATAATAAAATTTCGGCTGTTTAAAAGTACAAATAATTAATCCTATAGGAAAATACAATGCCCAGAAACATAAAACAAGTATCCTTATTTTATTTCAATGATTATTTCAATTAATTATTTAATAAGGGCCAAAATCCCATGACACAAGTCATTGAGTATATCCCGGACAGATGGGCAACTAACACTAGATAATTGAAACAAAATTGGAACTAGTGCCACCAGTGGCCAAAGTTATAACTATATATTGACTCACTTTTACTAGCTTTAGTTTCCAGTCTATCCAGGAGATGAGTCTATGGACACAGTAGATAATGCAGTTTTCTACTTTTTATGACAGTTATTTCAAAATAATGACATTTAAGTGATAATATTGAACAGAAATATTAATATATCTACGTATAATTTATTCAACATGAAAGCCAAACACGAAATATCAAATGTCATTAGCTTAATTCATTATCAACTACTAGCTAAACGTGTATGCAAATAACATTTTCAAACTATTACAGACGACGATACTATAATGAATTCACTATTTAATTCTGTAGTATTAAGTGAACTGTGCGAAAAAAGTGTGTTATTGATTTTTTTTTGTCCTTGGTGGTTTATTTATTAGATCCCCAAAGGGTTGAATATATGACCGGTTCATTCAAATATATAACTTCGTCTTATCAACACGCAATTATATTTCTGCGATAGGGTAGAATGGAAGAGACCGCGAAAAATCAAAAAACTAAAAAACGTGTTTTGTGTACAACAGATTCATTTATATCAATATTTTTGATAGCTCCGTTGGTAGTGACTTATTGGCGCGGAGCTTGGGATTTGATGAATTTATATTCCAATTTTTTTCATGGAGTAAATTCATTTCTGTTTGGAGCATCATTACATTTAAGTTTTACAATTGCACGAGATTTGTTAAAGGAAGGAATTTGCTATAAAAATCCAACTTTACTGAATAAAATTAGATCACAATGTGTGCGGAAAATTTATACTTATATATTTTCCGTGGCATGTATTATGCATTGGAGAGGGGGCTGGATTATTGTAGATAAATTCGGTGAACTAAACGAATATTATGTGATTATTATTGGTGGAATATGTGGAGTTATTCTAATGTTTATGAAATGTTTAAGAAATGCTTCAGCACCACCGATATTAGTGCTGTTGGACAATGAAGATGTAGTTTTTTGCTTTCCTACGAGATTCAGAATTAAAGTAAGTATAAATCCACATATCATATCTATACAACTATAAAATTTAAGCTTCTGTAAATAAAGTATTTTGCATATCAAGAGACTCCAATTCCTTGAGGAGGTAATTTAGTCTGTCATTGTTACGTAAAAATGAGTGAAAAATTTGTTCTTTACATTTGTGACTCCTTCATTGCTTCGGTTATAGTAGGACCTCTCAGTGTAGCATTTTTCAAAGGATTATGGCTCCTCCAAGATTATAACGCAGTTATGTTTCCTGCAGTGTACTGTTTCTTCGTCGGATGTGTTTTGCACGTCGGTTTTGCCATAAGTCGGGACTATTTAACCACCATGGTCCAAAATAAAGGCCCAACCATCTGTAACAGTATCAAATCTCAAATAATTCGGAAATTTTACACTTATATTTTTGTTAATGCTTGCGTGATGCATTGGCGGGGTGGTTGGTATATTGTGGACAAAATTTGTGACAATAAATCTGTTTATATTTTAATATGGGCCTTTATTAGTATTGTTTTGTTGATACTGTTGAGGAGTGTGCGGAATTTGATAGCGCCTCCTCTTGCCATAGAGATGGATGCTGAAGATATAACGTTCAACTTTCCGACAAGATTTAGAATAAAAGTAAGTATTTGATTACATTTATTAGATAACGCTTTTTAGACTAAATAATAATTCTTATTTGATGAGCAGCATACTTGAAGTTCATGTGAAAAAGAAGTGCTGGAAGCTGCTAAAATTAAATACAGGATGTCCTATTTCAATTTTACGTCGGGAGGACACTTTGTACCGTGCGCATGAAGGAATGTGAGATTTGACATACTTGAAGTTTATGTGGAAAAGGAGTGCAGAAAGCTTCAATTTTAATTTACCCCTGGAAATGATACATTTTTTCCTGTAATATATCGAAAAATATGTACAGAATGGAAAAACGGTTGAAGAAAATACTCAATTTCTTTCCCCATCCGAGGGTTGAGGGAAGAAAGTCACTTTAAAATCTTGAATGGGATCCACTAATCCTAATTTTAGATTCGGATGGAGCGTCTTGTTTCGCTGCTCCAAATTGTACAATTTTCGCACAATCTATAAACACCTGGATATTAAAAAGATTTCTAATTGATTAGTAAGTTGGTTTTGGAGAAACATTTTGTGAAAATATTTGAATTAATTAAAATGTGCTTATTATAAACTAAATATAAATTTGGATGTGGTTAACATTTAATCTAGAATCAATGAACTTTTTTTAAATTTATTTAAATTCTATCCAACATAATTGTAATAGACAAATTTTTATTTACATTTATGTAGTTTAACCAACTACCATAATTCTTAGACAGATTAACCACTTAGTTGACTTAATTACAGAAAATTATAGAAATTATGCAAATTATTTTTTATAAGTAAACGTTTCAGTTAACATTTTAGATGAAGTATTTTTAATGTTTTTTGGAATATTTGCTGAACCAAACAGTCTTAAATAATTCAAATTTTTCCGCCAAAATGCAATCTTCAAATTACCATGTGATTATGGGTAGAAAAATCAGTAGCACGAGTTGTGCTACCCGGGGTAGCTATCCCAAAATGTTTGTACTGACTTATTGAAACGTAAATGAATGATTCAGTAAGTGTATACTGAGTACAATAACTTTTTCCAGTAAAGTTAATATAAATAGTTGTGGTTTATTGAATAAAGTGAATAATGAACGAAATAACAAGTTCATTGTCACAACCGAAAGTTGTTGCCTCTTTATAGACTGCAAGAACTTGCGACCTGCATCAATAAGAACACACACCGCAAATGAACCCATTAAAAAACCGATTGAGAGCTTTAAGTGCGTCAAATCACGTGGTGGCCCCCTCTCCCTACTATCAAATGATAACACAAGCTCAAAATGATGTCCACATCCAGTAGCTCCCAACGGTCCAAATCTGTAAGTCTCCAAACAAAGTGCAATGATTTTATAGTAGAAAATGCGTGGAAGCACTGCAGGTCTAACCGACTCCCTCAAAGGAAAGTCGCATACACATTACGCTCTCCTAAGTGTTTTGGACACTGTGTTTTCCTGTTTGGTGGTGGCTCCTGCTGTGGTCGGTTACTGGCGAAGCACTTGGAATCTAACCACCTTTTATATATACCCGAATAATTTACCGTTGAGTGAAACAACTTCAGTGGCTATTGGCACCGTGACGCATTTAGTTTTCGGCGTTTCTCAGCATGTGCTTACTAATATGTTCCACCCAGACACACATCGTATTATGTACTACACCCTGTCGAGGGTTTACACCACAGTGTATGCCTTCACGTGCGTGAATTCCTGGCGTGGTATTTGGGAGCTTCTGGATCGCTACACTGGACAAGAACCGATGATGGTCCTTGCTATTACATTAACAAGTGTAGCTAGTTTAACAGCGATGCGCAGTTTGCGGAATCTCACTTCCGCACCTTTTGCGTTGTCGATGGACACCGTCGAAGGATATTTTGAAGTACCGACGATGTTTAAGACGGTAAGATTTTGTTTGTGAGGTGATAGGGAGTACTACAGGAAGTTTTCTACATCCTGTTGTAGCACTGTTCAGTTGTGCACAAATTTAAACGTTTCCATTTTGTCATTTATCAATTTATCACAGCCTGAAACTATTGCAAAATGTAATAAGCGTGTCATTGTGATGTTATTAAGTGACCTAAAATAATAATACATAAAAATATTTAGTTCCCTTCAGTTGGCACCTTGACATTTCGACATATTGCTTCCTTTTATCTGTGATTCTTCATATTAATTGCATTCTAATTATTTGCCACAATTCATTTCATCTACATAATTCGAAATATTTTGATTGCCCTAAAGAAGAATGCAAACACCTTTCACATCACTCCATCAAAACTATCAAAAACATTTAGGTTAAATCTAGGGAATTTGAGTTTTCACTTGTCAAGGTTGCCTAGTGCCATCTGTATAAAAATAAATTATTTTGTATATTTATCACAGTAAATATTTGTTAGTTATTAGTTATTCAGTAGATGTATACTTTAATAAATAACATTTCTTAATACAATCCATTGATTTTAAAATTAAAATCTGGGGGAATTGTGTTCAGGTCACTTAGAGTTGGTAATAGTTTGACAGTAACATCTGTCAAAATTACACAATTTATAACCTCAAATGTCATTAGAGTAACAAATATGTTTACGCATAATTTCGCTATTTTTAAACTGATTTATAAGATTAGAATTGATAAGAGAATGTCTAAATCTGTTTCTCAGAAAAATTATAATTCAATGTTTATAACAGAATCCATGTATTGTTTTCCGATTAAAAACTTATCGCGAAATTATTGTGTTAAAAGATAAAATCACTTATTAAGCAAACAATTTTGATTAATAACCGATTATTTTTATTAAATTTTATACCAACTATCTGCGCAATTTGCATTTCGGGGTTTTTAGCGCTAAAATAGAATATTGAATGTTACTCTTAAAAATAAGCTAGAAATGGAATCAAGAAATAAAAACAACTAATATTCACGTATTATATAGATATAGTCAATAAAATTAGGCAGAAGATAATCGCATTGAAATGTCAAAAGAGAATGCAACGAATGAGAATGTAAACGTAGTCAAACTTTATGGTACCAACGTGTGATAAAGAAATAAACTAAAATTATTGTAAGTAAATGAAATTTCGTTCATTACGACCAGTTCTTTTCATTTTGTAATATTTGATGACGTCTCTTAAATCGTAGTCCTATAAGAGCTCTTGGAGCTATAATTATGAATTAAAGGAATATTGAGTTATATGAGGTAAACTAGGTTAGCTGTCAATATAATTGATATGGAACTACAGATGTCATTAGTTGTTATTTTACAGTTTACTAATCAAAACTTGGATACGCGCATGCGTACTTTTTGTACTATAATTTTTGTGCTTACACAACTATTCTACAATTAAAATTTTATAATTTGATAATTTATACATAAAAGAAAAAAAATTCCAATCAAGTAGGCCAGTAAACAATTGATACTGTCTTGTTATTTCAATAAAAGATTCCAAATACGAAGTAAACAATTTATTTATACAGTAAAAAAATATTTCCTACTATTAATTAGTTTGATCAATAACTTTTTATTAATATTTAAATAAATCGTTTGCTGCTTTTACCTACTTCCGGTTGGTCCTATCTTGAAATTATATTGAAACAAATTTTTACAGTCAAAAATGCTTACTAATTAGTGGGTTTTAGTTGCCAAGCAATTATTTATTATCATTTATTGTACTTTTATCAATTTGTAGTTTTTCATTCATTACAAAAAATTACTACCTGCAGATAAAAGGACGAGTAATCTATAAACAAAACAAACAAATCAAACAATTGATTACGACAATAGGACAGTTAAACATTAATTTATAATGCTGATAACAACAACGACAATAAAAGAAACGCGAGATTTGGCGGGAAATTTGAATTATTCAATTTGGTTTTAAAATGTTTTTGTTTGTTGCAGAGTTCGGACAGAATTTGTTTATACATTTTGGACTGCTTTTTCTCAGTATTCGTGGTTGGAAGTTTGGTAGTATTTGTGTGGAGAGGAGCGTGGGTCTTGTTTGATATTTTCCTGTTTCCAAATGATTTTGTGTGGTCTTCGTGGGTTAGTTTGGTGAGTTATTACTAATTATATAATGATTTATGTAATTTAAACAAGGACACTTGAAATTGACTATTTAAAAATGTGAATAAAAAGGATCTTCCACACGAGGCATGAATTTAAAATAAGCTGGAAATTAATTTTGCTAATAGCTTAAAGTGATGTCACAAAAATTGTTTTTTTATTATTCTGGTTACTTTTAGATCCTTGGGTATGCAATGGTAGCAATGGCGTTCAGTATGCAACCCGCAATGCGTTGGTTCTGCGATAGAATCAAAGGATTCGGGCGGATTATAGTTGCTGACACATTTCTACTATTTTCCGTCATCGGAACTATCAATGTTTGGCGAGGAATTTGGAATTTACTGGAGATCTATTTCTTACCAGGTGAGTGCACTTTTGACACAAAAAAAAGTGTTAAGGCAGCAATGATTATGTGACGTAACAACAAAAAATCACGTGCTGCACGTGGGAACTTCAATAGACTAGACTAAAAATTTTAAATGAGCATGTGATATTCGTTATCTATTCACTGATTACTATATTCAACCAGATATCCGAGAAGTCATGAATAATTCATAATATTTTTAATTAGTTTTATCTGCCATCTATAAACATGAACCTCAACTTCAATATTCTTAGGTTAGGATTAACTTTAGGATCTAATTTCAGATTATCCGAAGTTAAGTTGCTGGATTTGTCACTGGGTGAGTCTACTCCTGCTAATTCTCCTAAACTGTTCAAATTCCCTCCTCGTTCGAGGAGTGCACATCGATGCGGAAGAACCAGCAGGAAGATGCGTTGTTTTCCCTATTTATTACCTCCGTTTGATATTTAAAAACGAACGACAGAAAAAAAATGTTAAAAACATTCAATTAGAAGTCATGGCTAAACGGAAGCATGAAATCGATTGTTTGAAACCCAAAAATGAGAATTGTCTGAGCAATTCAGAACAAAATCATGTGTTGTTGCAACAAACAAACCATGTTGAAGTGTAGTGAAAATTCACTAGTCAGTAAAATGAACAAAGACTTTTTTAGTATTTTTTAAGTGATTAAAATGAAAATCTCGTTATCATTTGTTGAATTATTGGGCCTGAAAATAAATATCGTGACGCTGCGCGTTTCCACCATCTTGAAAATATGAATTTAGAGCACAACTAGCGACATCTCTTACCCATTTATAGTACTGATAAAATATTAAATTAATGTCATCTTATTAATTCATTATTATTTTAATAACTGGTCTAGTTGCCATAATTCAATTAAAAACAAAAAAAACATTTAATTTTTAAATAAACGGAAGCATCTGTCAAAGTGACATGTCGCTAATACAGTTTTCAAATAATAGCAAGGGGGTGATCACGTGATTTTATTGTTACAGCCAATCGAACTGACAGTTATTAATTGAATGCAAAATTGAGTATAAGCTTATTAAAAATTATAATAAGCAGATTTGTTAGCTATACAATTACCGCCATCTGTTATCGGAACTTGTAATGAACTAACAAGGATGGTGTAACAAGCAGCGACACGCTTTTTTATTTAAAAAATACTGGCGGGAGCTACACAAAAATTGATTGTCATGCATAATTATAACTCAAGCCGCCGGCAATTTTTTTGCGTAGTTTAACTGTGCAATTAGATATTTTCCCAAGTATTATTATTGTATATTAAATTTTCTAGAATGAATCATTCAAAATGACTAATCAATCAAATTAATGTTAGATATCAGTATACACACTCCACTCCATAAAATAATATTTGTTGTCAATTAATTTATTGTCATTTGTTTACTTTGGGAGTATATTAATTTCCTGTTAGCCATACCGGAAGTTACTGTATTATATTTTAATATAGATATATGTGATAAATTATATAAAATTGATGCTTGTCAAAAATGTATATAAAGTATTATTAATTTATAATAAATATTAAAATTAAGAAAAACAATTGAAATGTATGAACAGGGTCTTTGTAATTATTCAAATAATACAAACATATTTTAATAGTGATTCAATGATTCTATAATTGTCATTAGTGCACATCCTTCATTAAGCTTTTTTGTACTTTAATTAAGAGGCTATTTGAAAACAGCATGAATTGTTGATTAGCAACATCCTAACCTCCATTGTTCATCCATCATGCATTTTTAATACGGATGTCCAATTTTAAATCACTTTTCCGCCTTTAAACTCAACAATTTTCATACAAACAAAAACAAAATTGTTTTCGCGTAAATAATAATTGAGGTTATGATAAATGTCAGTTGGACATAAAACATTATTTATTTTTATTTGGTAAATTTTGTATTCTTGTATTGGTAATAAAGCTCATCGTCAGATGGCACTATTGTCGTCACGATTCTGATGTATTTATATAAATAGACATAATAACAAATAAAACTGGTTTAACAACTTTTGATCAAATTCTTGTTTACTTGAAATGCAACATTAAATTTTTATTGTATAAACACAAACATTCCTGGATTAATAATGTAACTAAAAATAATTTGACCCTCAGATCATTTCGAATTATGATAAGAAATAAAACTGCTTGCAAAATTTAATTAAGTCATTTTCGCTGTATCAAGTTTTTACAGTGTATTGGAATTACCGTGCACGGTCACATTCTTAATGACCACCTGACAGTAAACATCTAAGACAATAACAATGAGAATGGAAAATTTTTGTGTCATATTTGCGACATTAATAAGTTTATCAAATTCACAACTTGTTTTTCCTGACGATGATGATAACCCTGTGAGCAGAAATAACAAAGATGTAAGTACACTGTTAAGAAAAAAGTTTGATTATTGATTATTGTGAATTGTAGACGAGGCAACCAGTGTACATTACCGGGAAATGTCCGGACAATGAATGGTACTGGCCGGGGTCTTCAGAAAACGATTGGATTTGTGACTGTGCGGCTCGTAAGTAAATTATTCAATAATAAATCAAATATAACAACAAAAAATTATTACAGTTTTTGTTTATTACGCCCCTGGAAATAAATGCTATGAAGTGTATCGGCAAGGACCGTGCCGGAAAAATGAATATTTAATAATCCCAGAAGATGAAGTTGTTGCAGAATGCGTTAGAAATCCATGCGTAAATGATACCATAGTTCCTTTTCATGGTAACTGTTACCAGCTTCACAAAACTGATGCATGTGACAAACGAGGAGGCGGAACTTTGACAGTTAATCATACTACTTTGGATTTAGAATGTTCTACACAAGTAACCGAATTACATATTATTAATATAGGGAATATACCTTGTCCGCCTGGCAGTAAAAGAGCTGGAAGAGGGTGCAGACAAACTGTAAGCAAAAATTAAGCGGCCATCTAGCAGTTACGGGCTGAACTACACCGAATAGATTCGTTCTGACTTTTTATTGCAGTTTTTAGTGTTATATATTAAAATAATTATAAAATGATACAATAATGTATTTAGTACCTTAGTTTTATATTAAAAATTTACATGAAATATACAAGAATATGATGTCAACCAAGTCGGTAAAACAGATTTTAACAAATAAACAATTTCAATAAATCATAATTTTTATGAATTTTCAAATTAGAAGCTAATTACACCATTTATTCATTTATGAATAAAAAATTACTTATAATGTATGACAGTGACGAATGAATGTAAAATACTTAAGCGTAATTTAATCCTGCGAATCAAGATTTCAAGTTTATCTCAAGCAGATGCGCTTAACCTCAACATCCGCTGTATCAGTTTTTACAGTGTAAGCTGGGATTACCATGACATTATGATCATAATACGAATGACCTGCTAACCGTAAACGTTTCAACGAAAGATAAGATGTTTTTTATTACGAGTATATTCACTTTATTGATTTGTTTCTCATATTCTTCGCAATTAATTGGGTATCCGGAGGAAGACCATCCAAATAATAATAAAAATATTCAGGTAAATTATATTTTCTGTTATTAATTTAAGTTTAAATTAAATATATTTGTAGGCTAGGCAACCAGTGTATGTGCCCGGATTATGTCCAATAAACCAGTGGTACTGGCCCGGGAATCAAGAAACTGACTGGGTTTGTGATTGTGCTAGTCGTAAGTGCCCAAATAAATAATTACACATTTCCACATTAAATAATAAATTTACAGGCTTTGTTTACTATCCGCCAACTGATTCGTGCCATGAATTATACAGGCAAGGCCCTTGCCCAATAAACCAATATTTAATATTACCCAAAGGCAATATAATTCCCGAATGTGTCCAAAATCCATGTTTAAACGATACTGTAGTCCCGTTTAACGGTAAATGTTACCGTTTATATAAAACTGATGCTTGCCCACCTCTTATAAAAGGTGGAGGAACACTAAACGTCAATCATACATCTTTAGAGCTACAATGTTTGCCAGGAAATGCAGTAGAATTGAAAATAATTGAAGTGGCACCCGTTCCATGCCCTCCTGGAAGTAAAAGAAGTGCTTCTGGCCAATGCCGAGTAATAGCAGGATGATTTTTTAACGTCCTATTGTTTTAAACATTTAATTTTGTATTGCTTCAACTTTTAGTACAAATAAAAACTTCAAAACATATTTGATTTATTAAAGTGTGACAAATTTAACCTCTTTTACCGGCTTGAAATTGGTTCCACAATAAATTTTATTACATAAGCTTTCTATTAACGTTTGTTTTAATACTCTACGATTATTAGTTTGCGAGATATTTGACCTCCTATTACGGCAGGGTTGACAGACGAAAGTTTGTTAAGGCTAGAAATAATTATAACAGACTGTAACGGAACCCTAATAAACAATATTTAAGTTTTAAATCATGTTACTTCAACAATAGTAATGCAAAATGAATACCTGATTAATGTTTCCCAAAATTAATTAAACTGGCATTATTTTAATGCATTTATCTATAAACAAGACACTTTTGTTAAATTTAGATCCGTAATCTTCCTACCTATTGTGATTTTCAAACATAAATATGTTTTTTTATGTAATTTTTGTGGCTGTTGACAGTTTCAATTTTAACATTACGTCAAATAGGCGATTTAGTGCTTCCTTTTATGACCAGTAGATGGCAACCTTAACACATAGACAATATAAACAAGAAAGGCAACTTTTAAAGCAAAAGTGGAACACCGTATGATTTCCATTAGTAAGACAGAGAGAGCGTTATGCTTTATTTCTTTTTGTTTGAGCTAATACTTATCAGATTAAATTCAGGCATTCTTTTATCTTGTTTATAGGTATCAATGGCTGCACAAATACAGGAAAAAATGGAAATGTCAAAACAAATTGGTGAATGCTAAAATAATTCATTAAATATGCAATTTAAAGTATCAAATCATGAAATATCAACTTGAAATAGTAATTGAATCACAATTATATTTGTAAAAATGTTTTAACTTGATTATTTGAAATAAGGTTAAGGAAGTAAGTACGAAAATTCGATTTGTGTATCTTTTAGCACAGAAATACAATTTACTGCCTTTGTAGGTACAAGATTGAATCAAAAAGTGTTTAGAAAGGAAAATGATTTGTGTAAGAAATGAAAATTAAATTGCTAGCAGGGCTGGTTTGAGGAAAATTGCGAAAATTGGCATACATAAACTTCTCATTGAAATTTGATCCATTATTCTACGATTATTCAGTTCAGGAGTTTGAAAAAAGGGTTAAAATTTTGTGTAAATGAATTTAAAATTGAAATTTGAGCTTTAAGAAGTTATAAATATTGAAAATGATTGAATTTCTTCTATCAGCGGGGTATCAAGTTTTTTTGGAGTTTGGAATTCCCATGACATCATAACTAGTTGTGGATTGGGATTGACCCAAGATAATACAAAAAGTTCACGCTGTAATCTTGCAAAGTACATTCAGTAACAGTAAACAAAATGAAGCAGATTTGCGTGATTATTATTACATTTTTAAGCTTCTCAAATTCACAAATAGCTTACCCCGAAGAAAATCCAACAAATAGTGATTCAAATATTAATGTAAGAACTTTTAACAATATTATAGTATATTTTATTTATTAGGAATTTTTAGGAAAGGCAGCCAGTATATGTTCCGGGTTTATGTCCCTTAAATGAGTGGTACTGGCCAGGAAATCAAAAAACTGATTGGGTTTGTGACTGTGCAAGCCGTAAGTATAAATATATTACAATAAAACTACAATTATATCAATTTTTTGATAGGTTTTGTGTATCACCCGACTACTGATACGTGCCACGAATTATTCAGACAAGGACCGTGCCAGAATAACGAATATTTAGTATTGGAAAAGGGTAAAATAATTCCAGAATGTATTCAGAATCCTTGTAAGAATGATACTATAGTGCCTTTTAATGGTAAATGTTCCCGTTTGTATAAAAATGAAGCTTGCCAATCAGTCGGCCTAATATCTAGAATATTAAATGTTAATCATACTTCTTTACAATTGGAATGTATGTTAGAAAGTGTAGCGGAATTAAACGCTGTTAGTATTGTTCTTGTGCCATGTTTACCTGGAAGCAAACGAAGTGCTTCCGGAAAATGTAGAATTATAGTTCCTTAATTTAAATAAATTTTATCAATGAGTGTTCTATTGTTGCTTGTTCTAAAATAATCAAACCACTGGGTCAGTATTTGGCTTGTTGCGTCACATACGTTGGCGTTTTTAAATAGATTTTTAGCTGAAGACGAGAGCATTTTATTGGTAATTACGTGCCGATACGCCTGAACAGTATGGGTACAGACGGTAGCGGTCAAATTGTTTCCGTAGAATTTGAAGTTTTTGGGCAGGTCCAAGGTAAAAAGCTTCATTTATATTTACTGCAAATAATAAACATATTATTGTAAACAGGAGTGTACTTCACGAAATATTGTCGTGAAATTTGTGATCAATTGGGTGTAGGAGGATGGATTAAAAACACCAAAAAGGGGACCATTGTGGGAAAAATGCAGGGGCCGCGCCCAAACATTGAACAAATGTAAATATTTGAAAATATTTCGCTAATTAAATTTGTTTCATAAATATTAATAAATATTTTTTTGCTAGGGTTGTTTGGTTATCAAAAACTGGATCACCAGGAGCAAAAATCGACCGCTGTGAACTTACAAACTGGGAAAATTTAGCTCGTCCTGAATTTAGAAATTTTTCTATTAGGTTTTAATTATATGTATTAGTTAAATTTGTAATATTTTCTACACTACAAGTGAAAATAAATTTAATATATTTATACTTTTGCGTGAAATCAATTACGTAACTAAAAATTACGGTAATAATGGGTGTGTTCTACAACTTACATAATGCAGCGAACTGGAGCAGTTGGGTGCTAACTTCACTTCACTGTACTGTCCCAAATCACTATTTATAAAATTATGAAAAACATGGCGAATTTTGAAGGAATAATGCAATTTTACATCGGAATGGTTGCACACACAGCTATTCATTTTGATAATACAAAACTAAACTTGCAAGAAACACAACGCATGCGTGAACGAAGCCTCCAACACACAAACCATTGATATTACAGTACGGACTGTGCAATTGATTGTCAGTTTTGTACCTAAATTTGCATTATAGTCTGTACGTATTTGAAAAATAGAGCTCTATTGATTTTTATGATGATTTGTTCAATTGCTAATTATTTATTACAGTCTGAACGCGCCTTTGAAAAATAGTTTGTATGGGACCAATTAAAAAAATTCTTCTCGTTATCAATTGATTAAGAATTAGTCTAAAACCTTATTGATTTTTATTCAAATTTGTCCAATAGTTAATTATTTATTGCAGTCTGAATTGGTCATTGAAAAGGTGCAAGCATTTTCGTCCTCTAGCTGTACGGACAGGCTGCAAGTAGCAATTTCTGACCAATTTTAAAAATACTTCTCATTATCATTGAGCAACTATCAAAATACAACTGCAATGATTTTTATAATTATTTGTAATATGGTTAATTATTTATTACAGTCTGAATGCATCTTTAAAAATGACCAACATTTTCGTTTAGTTTGTACGTATGGGCAATGTTTGACCAATTATTAAAATTATTCTCGTTATTTATTGACCAACAATCAAAGTAAAGTCCTATTGGTTTTTTGTGATGAATTGTTCAATAGTTAATTATTTATTACAGTCTGAATGCGCCTTTGAAAAATAGCATGCATTTTCGTTCTTTAGTTTGTACGTATGAGACACGCTACAGTTCGCAATTTTAAAAATTCTTCTTGTTATTTATTGACCAACAATCAAAGTACAATCCAATTGATTTTTATGATGATTTGTTTAATCGTTAATTATTTATTACAGTCTGAATGCGCCTTTAACAAATAGCATGTATTTTCGTTCTTTAGTTTGTACGTATGAGACACGCTATTTTGACAATTTTCAGTAATTGTATTTGAGTTTAAAATAATAAGACATATTTTTATACAATGTATTTTATTTCTAAAATATTTCAGTTACGTTAATGGTCACAAAGCAAGGACTAAACGCATTAATGTAATGGATCTCTCCTCTGTACAAAAATGCTGCAGTGACTCGCACATCTAATTCCATTTCATTCAACAATAATAAAACTATATGCATCTAAAACAGGATTAGGGTACAAAATGACACCAAATTGTTTTATTGAAGACAGTGAACATATTGATAGCATCGAGTGACAGCAGCAGATCGAGAAATTGAATGACCTGTGTTTGGTCAGTTCATACACACAATAAATGTACACTCGTACAAATTTATTCAACAATTTATTAGCGCAAATATATATACAAATTAATCAAAGCCAAAATGTAATAAAAATAGTTGTTATGATAGGAACGTAAACTAAACTAAATCATTTTTGTAATGAACCTACACAATTTAAACAAATAAATATTTAAATTGGTCTGTATAAACTGACCTGAAACACGCGAACAATTCGAAGATAAAAAAAAATGGAAATTCATGGTTCACTACCTAATAAATGCTAATGTAATAACAGAAAATTGTATTACAGTATTACAGAGCTTAGAAAAAATACTAATGAGAGTATCAGAATTGGAGGAATCACACTCTGTATTATGTCTCAAACACACTATCAATTATTAAAGTCGTATAATATTCAGAATATCAACAATTGCAATTGCGGCCGCTCCAGACGCACGCACGCACGCACACACACTCACCTAACACATCAAGTCAAAATGAGAGAAAACCATCAATTCACGCATATTATTAAATTAATTCAATTTATTCCACACGCCGTAAATCACAACACAATCAACAAGCACACAATTATCTGCGCTATGCTATTTTATTTATTTTACCACTTCCTAATTCTGTCCTTGTATACAAAACGCGATTTGCATTTAAAAAAAAGTGTTACGCCGTAGCTGTGCGCCGACGTGGGCCCCACTGAAGATAGGGTTGCGGGCGTGTGGAGTCCGGTCGGAACGGCTAGTCCTGCATTTCTTCGGGCACTTCGTGCGGGTTCAGAATACCCGGTACTGACATTTGAATTTTTCGTTTTTCGAGCTGAGCGCTTTGCAAAGCTTGCTCCCGTTCTTCTAAATATAAATCGGAATCATCTTCGCCGGTGTATTCCTACAAAAACAATATTTCAAACAATTCCCAATAACAAATAAATTAGTTACCCTAATTTGCACCAAAAAGTCTCGTAAATGTTCTTTAAAGGCGGGTATATCGTGGTCCAAATTAAAAAGTCCTTGCACTGTTATTTTTATTTGGTTGTCCGATAAATGCGGAAATGCAGATCGCAGTAATGATGCAATAAATTCCTAAATAACATTAATTAACAAAAAATAATAAATAAATATGAATTACTTACTTGAATGTAAAGAATATTGTTGGGCACAGGGCCAAGTTGTACCTTAATGCGTCCCGATTCGACCAACGTGAACATATAGGCTAAAATCGAAGCATGCATCGATAAGGCGGCAGTATGTGATGTATCGGTAACAACAGAAAACACATGTTGCAGAATATCAGTTAAATACGTTTGATAAAATGACTGAGCGGCCTGTTCGTGTGATTCCACATTTTGTAAAAGCTTCAACAAGATTTGCAGCCCCGTATCCGCAACGTTTCGCATTGTGTGTTTAAATGCCCATATTATACTATCCAAAACAAGTTTAAATTGGGCGGGGGGTATGCTTAAAAACGCAGGGAAACAATGATTATTCACAGATTGTAATAACAAGAAAAAATTCGTTCTATGTTCCGGATATTCCTCAAAATCCTTATTAATCATTTCTAATGTACATTCAAATACAGCGTCAAAGATCTTTGGGACTTCTGAAGTAATAAAACTCTCCAATTTGTTGACTATACTGGCCATCGTGCTCAAAACTTCAGGCTCTCGAGCTGAAGGAACAGCCGTTCGTTGATAATCGAGAAGGACAGCATCCAGTAAAGGTGGTATAAAATTTTCCATAACCATTGCATGGTCGTTTGATTTAGATACCCAATCGGAAATAAGTTTTAACGTTTCTTTTTTCACTACTCTCATTGCTTTGATTAACGGTTGTTTCGTTACTGCTTCTCCGTTCAAAGCAATTGCAGCGGTTATGTTTTCAGACATTACTTTGTAAACATTAAGCATGTCTAAGTAAATGCGGCCCAACTGCAAAACGTACGGATGCCCCAGAGCTTTGCAGGCACGTACATTGGTTTTTAAAATACTTGCAAGTTGTTTTACTATTTCAATCTCTTTTAAAACATCCACGTTATTACTTGCTTGGCAAATAATATCGTCCCAAATCTAAAACCAAAAAGATTATCAAATATTATATCAAAATAAATTATACAATCCAGGGTTTCAAGTTTTTCAACCGCATCATCAAATTGGAAGATACGTTCAATATTATTCAATTTGTAGTTTTCAGCCCTTTGGTCTGTATGTATGGGACACGCTACAGGTCGCAATTTTTGAACAATTCTCAAAATTCTTCTTTTTATCAATTGACCAACAATTAGACTAGTACCCTATTGATTTTTATTGAAATTTGTCCAATAGTTAATTATTTATTGCAGTCTGAATGCGTCATTGCAAAAGAACAAGCATTTTCGTTCAGTTTGTACGCTACAAGTAGCAATTTTTGACCAATTTTGAAAATACTTCTCATTATCATTGACCAACTATCAGAGTAAAGCCCTATTGATTTTTATGATGATTTGTTCAATTGTTAATTATTTATTACAGTCTGAATACGCATTTGGAAAATAGTTTGTACGTACGGGATAAGCTACAGATCGCAATATTTGACCAATTATTAAAATTATTCTCGTTATTTATTGACCGACAATTACACTAAAACCCTATTGATTTTTATGATGATTTGTTCAATTGTTAATTATTAATTACAGTCTGAATGCATACATTTTCGCTCTTTAGTTTGTACGTATGAGACACGCTACAGGTCGTAATTTTTGACCAATTCTAAAAATTCTTCTAGTTATCAATTGACCAACAATTAGACTAAAACCCTGTCGATTTTCTATAAAATTTGTTCAATAGTTAATTATTTATTGCAGTCTGAATACGTCATTGAGAAGGGACAAACATTTTTATCCTATAGTTTGTACGTGTGGGACACGCTACAAGTAGAAATTTTTGACCAATTTTAAAAATAATTCTTATTATCATTCATCAACTATCAGAGTAGAGCCCTATTGATTTTTATGATGATTAATTCAATTTTTAGTTATTTATTACAGTCTGAATGCGCATTGGGAAAATAGTTTTTACGTATGGACAAGCTACAGGTTTGACCAATTATTAAAATTATTTTCGTTATTTATTGACCAACAATCAGAGTACATCCCTATTGATTTTTATGATGATTTGTTCAATTGTTTATTATTTATTACAGTCTGAATGCGCTTTTGAAACATGCATTTTCGTTTTTTAGTTTATACGTATGGGACAAGCTACAGGTCGCAATTTTTGACCAATTTCAAAAATTCTACTTGTTATCAATTAACCAACAATTAGACTAGAACCCTATTGATTCTTATTAAGATTTGATCAATAATTAATTATTTATTGCAGTCTGAATTTGTCACTAAAAAATGACAAGCATTTTTGTCCTTTAGTTTGTACGTATATGAAACGCTGCAGGTCGCAATTTTAAAAATTCTTCTAGTTATCTAATAAACCAACTATCAGAATAAGGCTCTATTGATTTTTATGAAAACTTGTTCAATAATTAATTAATTATTTATGTCTGAATCTATTTGAAAGACTGTATGCATTTTGGTCTTTTAGTTTGTACATATGGGACACGCTACAGGTAGCAATTTTTGACTAATTTTGATAATTTCTTTCATTATCTATTAAACTACTATCAGAATAGAACCCTATCGATTTTTATGATGATTAGTTCAATGGGTAAATATTTATCACTGTCTGAATTAATTTTCGTTCTTTAGTTAGTACATATGGGACACAATACAGATCGTTATTTTTGACCAATTCTAAAAATTCTTTTCGTTATCAATTGAGCAACAATTGGACTAAAACTCTATTGATTTTTATTGAAATTTATTCAATAATTAATTATTTATTGTAGTTTGAATTCGTCATTGAATAGGGATAAGCATTTTCGTCCTTTAGTTTGTACGTATGAGACAAGCTACAGATCGCAATTTTTGACCAATTTTAAAAATAGTTCTCATTATTTATTGACCAACAGTCAGTGTAAAGCCCTATTGATTTTTAATAAAATTTGCTTAATATTTAATTATTTATTGCAGTCTGAATACGTCATTGAAAGGAGACAAACATTTTCGTCCTTTAGTTTGTACGTATGGGACACGCTACAGGTCGCAATGTTCAACCAATTATTAAAATTATTCTCTTTATTTATTGATCAATAATAATAGTAAAATCCTATTGATTTTTATGATGATTTGTTCAACTGTTAATTATTTATTACAGTCTGAATGCGCCTTAGAAAAATAGCATGCATTTTAGTTCTTTAGTTTGTACGTATAGGACAAGCTACAGGTCGCAATTTTTGACCAATTTTTAAAATTCTTCTCATTATTAATTGACCAGCAATTAGAGTAAATTCCTATCGATTTTTATGATGATTTGTTCAATTTTTAATTATTTATTACAGTCTGAATGCTTCCTTCATGATGATTGATTGAATTTCGTTATATTTGTTTTTGAAAATTGGCATGCTCCTGTTCAAATTGTGGATATAATTCTTTTTAATGTATCTATCAGCGTCCATAATATCATTTTATAAAGTGTAATCATTGACATGGAGCCCCAAATCATCACAAAGAACGAAAATAGCGCTTCAAAATATTCTAAAACGCTTCAGATTCTTTTATAATCTTATAAAATGTTTCAGAATACTTTGTAACGTTATAAAATGTTCCGGAATACTTTATAACGCCATAAAAGAACACTTCAGAATGTCATACAATATTCTGGGACGTTTCAAAACATTTTGAAATATTATTTAGTGTTCTAAAAAGCTGCAGATTATTTTGGAATGTTTTGGAAAGCTCTAAAACATTGTAAAACGTCCTAAAAATATTCGGGAACATTTTTGAAGCACTTTCAAACATTCTGCAGTGTTTCAGAATATTTCAAAACATTGAACAAGTGTTCTGGAAATTGTATGATGTTTTAATACGTTAAGAATATTGTATGAAATTCCTGAAACGTTCTTAAGTGAAGTATAACATTTTATAACGTTCTGAAGCATTCTAAAACATTTTGCAGCGCTACAGAACATTTTGGAAAACATTTAAAAGTGTTCTGCAATGTTTTGACACATCTTGAACCGTTCTGCAACGATTTAGAACATTTTAAAGCATTTTGAAATGTTATTGTATAACATCTTCAAGCGTTTTTAGTCATCATGAAACCTTCTAGACTGTTTTAGTACTGTTTGGAACATTTTATAATCTTCTGGAGTGTTCCAAAACATTTTGTAAATCACATTATGAACCTTCATCAGGGGGATTCAAGCCATAAATTGAATAATATTAGACAGTATCTTCCAATAAAATGATGCCACTTATCTTGCAGCTGAAATTGTGAAAGATTAGATATTGGGGCGTTTCGTTAATTGGCTCACCTGATTTGGTAGCATCATATATTTTTCTATGAGAGCTTCCTGTGCGTGTTGGTCAACTTGCGCGGATATCATGTACCCCACAGCTTCGTAAAATGTGTGCACCTGTTGAGTTTGTAAATCACAAATAATGGTACTGATTGTGCACAAAATTTCTTCAATAAACGGGCATGATTCTCCAACTTGTATTGTTACAAAATGCCTCCGGCATTTCATAGCAATTTTTATAAAAGTATCACAAGCCATATCTTGCACACCATCATGTGTTTCATGCATGAATTCAAATAACTTATTAACAACTGTTTTTAAAAATTTCCAATGGGCGCGTAGAAATCTTGGATACTGGCCTACAACGTACATGATATTTGATGCAATAATAGCCTTGTTATCTTTGCCCCTTTTCTGCTCACAAAGTCCCAATAAATCTTTAATAACTGTAACCAAAAATCGCTTTTCGTCTTCTTCGTGCATCGCTCCAGATATGCTTCCGATTGCCCAGCAAAGTGTGTTTAAATTTTTCCAGGACCATTCAGATCCGTTCACTTGATTTTGCAGTTTTTCCGTCATTATTCGCTCTGTATCGCCGTAATCTAAATGCGTTAAATATACTAATGTTTCTCGCATGTTTTTATATAAATTTATTGAGTCTGTATCTTTCATAAATTCTCTGACAACTTCTCCATTGTCGTTTTCTACGACCAGAACTTCTTCCGGTTTGGCCATCCGAGAAATCATGATATATCTAACTTTATTGAGGACTTCTTGATACAGCATTCGTCTTGTACCAATTGTGTTACACATTAATACGTGGCCTGGGGAAGCAAATGGAACTTCTCGGTATAAATCAGTAGCTAATGCGTTCCAATATTCCAAACAAATTTTAAATATTTCCACTTCTTCTACTTCAGATATTAAAACCAAATAATGTAAGGCGTTGGCAAGTTGGGGTCCGTGATTCTCCGCCAATGAACCATGCTCTTTTAAAAACGTGCACAGAAACATAGCGAGATTTTGTATAAAATTCTGTTCGGCGTCTTGCCCGCATGCATACGCACTGCGAATATCCGTCTGAAGCGGTAACATACTCTCCAATTGGGTCATAGTTTGCACAAACAAATTGCTAAACATTTCATCATAATTACTGACCGTCACGCCCGCAATTTCAGTCAAACACTTGAGTGTTACATTTCGGAAAAGTGGTACAGTTAGAAATTTAAACACCAAAGTATGAATTAATTTAGTTTCGAAAATATACCCCAAAGGAATCCAATTCAAAAACCGGAGTAAAGTGTCTAAGGTTGCCCCAACTAAAGCAGCGTTTTGTGAATTATCAAGCACAAATTGACATAATTGGAAAATCTGTGAGAATTCTGAACACATTGAATCTTTTAAATGTTTAGCTTTTGTTTGTGTGATTTGCCCCGAGGAAAAATCAAACAATTCCTCACTTAATAACTTTAGAATAATCATGTTGTTCTGACATAAAGATTCATTCGTTTTACTAGCACCAACGATGTCAGGTATAAAAGTTTCCCAATTTTTCGGCCACTCTCGTTTTAAAACTTGCACCAAAATCATATTAAGTTTATTCAAGTACATCCTATTTTGTTCTAATAATTCGGGATCTGAACTAGTTTTAATGATTAAAGCAACAATATATTTCTTGATTCCTTCGCACTGATTTCGCGGCAAAACTTTCCAGCGTGTCTTAATTACTTGTTCCAATATTTGCAACGCATAATATTTTGTTTGTTGGTTACTTGAAAATTCTAATATTGTATCCACTCTGGTCCAAGCATCAGGGTGTTCTTTTAGGGCAGTAAGTAATTCTTGGGCCACTCGTTGCTGCTCCCCAGCTCCCGCATACATACTAACTACCACATTGTCTAATAATGTTATGTCCAATTTTTGGTTGAAGTCCAAAAGAGCTGCCGCTTGTTGAGCAAAATTAGCCATTGTTATAGTACAATCCAATTCAGGTAAATGAATTCAACATTCCCTCCACCACGGAAACTGCGAAAAGATAATTATTTCAGTTATTCACCCACAAATATACGTAAACTTATAATTTAGGTTAGTACAAACTTGAAATTTATTTCAGGAAACTGTCAAAAATATTCAATTTTTTATGATCACACACAACATTAATAAACTAATATAAATATAAAATAAGTTACAAATTCATATTTAAATATGATTTAAAGCACATTTATATTAATTTTTCGTCAAACTTCTTTTATCTTGCAAACGTACCTAACCTACATTACAAACCATTTTAATAACATTTCCGCCAATAAATGATTCATACAAACACATTAAACATTACTTTAATAATATTAAATGTCATTTCTTGTTTAAAAAACTCAAATCACATCAAAAAGTTATTCCCCACCCCGACTCCAACAGGACTCGAACAAGATAATAAATGAAAGAAGAAACAAATTTATAACATAATAATAGATAAGTAAGTTATAAATGATTATTTACAACAGTATTACAACTGTAAATATTAATAAATATTTTCAATTGTCCTTACTTTTAATCGCGGCGTAGTGAACAAAACACACACACAACTATCACACAATCGCAAAACGGTCACAAACGTTTGTCGCAGACTACTGCATGTGTGCTGCGTTTTCCCGCCGACGGCGGCTCAGTCGGTAATATAATGCATATAATAGGCCCCGTTCAGTTAGCTCACCTTCAAGTCCAACTGTCAAAACCATACGCGGCAATTTAAATATAAAACTTATTTATAAGTAATTCCAAAATACACCAATCAAACAATATCAAAACTCGTAATTTCAAATATATTTTGAAATTATTGAATAAACAGTGAAACAAATTATTAAATAATTTGTATTTTTGTTAAATCAGCTCAGTCGGTAATTTGTTTACTGAACTGTTTCGAAATTAGTTACGACGTACGTTCATGACAAGGCAACGAACAAGACAAAAAATGAAATTATAATTTCTGTGAATTATAAATATGTAGTTAAAATAAATGTAAGCTCAATATCTAAATAATTTTTTTATTTTCATTAATGAATAGCACAATGGATTCTGTCATGATAAATCATTTGAATCCGGCTTGGTCTCCTACAAATATGAACAAAATTTGTTCGCTTATTCAACTAAACGAAACTGATGTTGAATACCGCCGATTACAAAGCGAAATGCAAAAAGAATTTTTGAGAAATTTGCTAAACATAAAAAGGATTCAAAATCCAACTTTATATCAACAATTTATTCTGAAAGTAGCGGAGCGCCGACTATTCGGTAATATTGATATTAAAGAATTGTTTCACTGTACTGCAATTAAAAACGTAAAGTCTATTATTGAAAACAACTTCGATTGGAGGTTATGTTATCGTATGAAATTTGGACAAGGCATCAGTTTTTCTTCCAATACAAGCTATGCAAACCTTCAGAGTAGTCTTACAAATGGAAGAGAACGCGCTATGATTGTTGCTGATGTGATTATTGGTAACCAAATAATCGGAGATACTAATACAGTAATTCCTGACGAAAAATATGACACAACTATTAACGAAAGTGAAACTGTATTTGTTAAATATTATGATAATGAATTTTATCCAAAATATGTCATATTTTATGAGACATTCCCAATATGTTCCGTCAACGGCAGAGAACGGTTTATTTATTACGAATAATGACAGGATTGCTCTGATTAGAAAAAATAAGACTGATGGCCTAATTTTATTATGATGTATATATCACTTTGTACGACCTTTAAAGAAATAAATATTTATTTTGTATTGCTGTACTTTATTTTGAACACATTTACTCTAAAATGATCCAGAAAACTCCCAAAGCATTCTGGAGCGTTATGCAGTGGTTGCTTATGCTTTGGAATGTTTTAAAACGCTCTACAACATTCCAAAGCTCTTTTGAATCTTATATTTTACGTTACAACATGATTTAAAATGTTCTTGAATGTTTTAAAACGCTCTAGGATATTTAAAAATGTTCCAGAGTATTTGGGAACGCTTCAAAATGTTTAAAATATTCTGAATACAATCCAAAGCGTTATACAATGTTTTCATATGATTGGAGTGTTATAGACACACTAAAATGTTCAAAAACATCAGTCAATTTTGCAGAAAGTCTTAATACACTGTGTTCAGTATCGCTTCAATGCTTAAGAAGGTTCTTAAACGTTCCAGACTGTTTTAGAACCTGATAAAATGATTCAAACACAATTCAAAATGTTTTAGAAGATCCCAAAATGCTTTAAGATGTTCTCAAATGCTCCAGAATATTTGGAAACGGTCAAAAACATTAAAAAATACCTTAGAATGTTTTAGACGCTTTCAAGAACACTTTAAACTGTTTTAGAACGTTATAAAATGTTCCAAAACGCTTTAAAACATCATACAATGTTACAGAACGTCCCAAGACACTTTAGAACATTCCAAAGTGTTATGCAGTATCGTCATAATGCTTTAGAAGGTTCTAAAACGCTCCAGACTGTTTTTAGAACGTTATAAAATGATTCAAGCAGTTTAAAATGTTTCATAAGGTCCCAAAACACTCTTCAACATGCTTGAACTCTCTGGAATCTTATACAAAATGCTTTAAAATGTTCTTAAACGCTCTAAAATGTTTTAGAACGGTCTAAAACATTGAAAAATGTTTCAGAATTCCTTAGAATGTTCTTAGACGCTTTCAAGAACACAGAAACTGTTTTACAATGTTGCAGAAACTCCCGAGACACTTTAGAATATTTCAAAATGTTATACAATATTTTAAAAGGTTCTAAAACGCTTTAAAATGTTTTACATCGCTATAAAATGTTTCTGACGCTTTTAGACGTCATACAATGTTGCAGATCGTCCCAAGACACTTTGAATACTTCAAAAACGTTATACAGTGTCTTCGCAATACTTTAGAAGGTTCTAAAACGTTCCAGAATGTTTGAGAATATTTTACAACGCTATAAAATTTTCCAGAACAATTTGGAATGGGATACAATGTTCTATTCCAGCCATAGAACGTTAAAAAATGTTCTAGTATACTTGAGAACGCTTCAGAATGTTATAAAACATTCCAGAAGGTTATGCAGTGTTTCCGTATGTTTTAAGAAGCGCTAGAATATTTAGAACGTCCAAAAACATTCCAGAACTTATTACACACTTATACAAAGTTCCAAAAAATTGTAAAATGTCTTAGAACGCTCCAAACTGTCTTAGAACATAATAAAATGTAGCAGAACGCTTCAGAATGTTATACAATATTCTAGAACGTCCTGAAATACTCTAAAATATTTTAAAATCTTATACAAGGTTTCAAAATGTTGTAGAATGTTTTAGAATGCTCCAAACTGTTTTAGAATGTCCTGGAATGCTTCAGACTGTTTTAAGACATAATAAAATATAACAGAACGCTTCAGAATGTTATACAGTATTCTAGAACGTCCTGAAATAACCTAAAACATTTTAGAACGTCTAAAAACATTCTAAAACTCTTTAAAACCTTATACAAAGTTCAAAAATGTTGTAGAATGTCTTAGAACATAATAAAATGTAGCATTTTAGAACGTCCAAAAATGTTTTAAAATGTGATTCTTTCTTGATTATAATTCAAAATATAGTCCAAAAGTGGTTATTTCTGTATATTTGTACTACTTTATTACGGACGGATATTGGATACAATTATTTACGAATCTAGTGTGCACGCAGTTATCATATTAGTAAAATGTTCAATATGTCTTTCCAGAGGATTACGAGGAGTGCAAATCCTATGTCCTTTACGATCAAATTTTTCTTCCGCATCCCTTGCAAGTTTAAAAACGTCTTCCAGATCCACACCACAATAAATAAGAGCACTTTTAGGTTGTAGTGTATCAGAAGTAACAGCTTTTATTTTATCTATCGCAGATTTAAATGCTAATAAACATTCGCTAAAGAATACAAAAATATATAAGAATTTGTTTATATTTATTAAAATATTGAATACCTTTCTGTATTTGTCAATTGCGACCAATAAAAATTCTCAATGTAATAAATATTTGATATTAAATGCATTGGTTTTGCGTGAATTAAAATTGTAGCTAAAATTGGAGTAATGTCAGACACATTTAAAGCTGGTATCTTGTGATCTGAAAAAATTGTTTTACATTACGAGACACACATTTTATTATATTACTTACCACAAGACAAGGCAATAACGTCAACTATAGCTCCTTTAAGTTCTGCCATTAATAAATCAAATGCAGTTGATAAACATTTCAATTTATCGGCTGGTGTTTCGTGCATGTCTAAAGAAGCCAATTCCACAACCTACAATTTTTATGACACATTTCGAGGCTCGACAATTTAAAATTAAACTAACCGTGGCTGGTAGAGGAATACAGTAATCTTCCAAAGCTCCAAGTTGATCTGGAGTAACATTAAGTGCAGATAAATGACAGCATTTAATGAAAACAGAGGCATCTTCTTCGTGATGTTGTTCATTAATTGAAAAGTATATCATGTCGTGTAAAACTGTCATTACAATACTAAAAAACAATTCGTTTTTAGGTAATAATACAAAATTTCATGAGTACACACTTTTCAACAGATGAAAACAGTAAATTTTCTTTAATAGCAGTTTGATCATTGAGCAATTTGTTTGAATATTCTTGTATGAAACTTTTTACGGTATTTTTGATGCTTTCTATACTTTGCCCAAGTATACGCAAATTGTTTAGTTCAAACATCATTTCCCCTAACGGTCCATAATCTATTTCACTTGATAATGCCATTTTTTTACGTATTTAAATTCATTTCACAGCACTTTGTGCGAATTTTACCTGTCATTTTGACAGTTCTTACACACGGAACATATACTATAGAGATGGTGCATACTTGCTATCAATAATACGGGAAAAGTTGCAGTAAACGCTCACAGATGGCAGGATAAGTATTAAAAACATAAATTAACTTTGATATTTTCACTTTTTATCAACAATAAAAGTAAAATAACTATTATTATCAATGATTATATTAATTTTTGGTGCTTACAACGTTGTATTTGAAAAGTCTGATGGAATAATGACAAATAAACTATTATACAATTTTTATATGAGCGCAATTGGCTACAATGAAGTAATTAATACGTATTTGAATTTATTTAACAGCATATTGTACGAATATAAAGCACTTTTGAAATCAACGATAATTTTATCTAATTTGTTTGACAAATGTAAGTCACGGAATATATACCACAAAGATGCAACATACTGGTTCTCCATGACGGGTAGAAAGTTACAGCATTTGCTCACAGATGACACAGTAAGTATTAAATATATGATTAAATTAGATTTGTATACAATTTTAATATAAGCCCAGTAGTTGCGGATTTAAATTATAATATGATTGAATTATTTTGACAGATGTAAGTCATGGAGCATATATCACAAAGATGGCAGTAGAAAGTTCCGATATTCGCTCATAGATGGCAGAATAATTATTAAAATTACAATTTAATTGGATAATTTTATCTTATCGTTGGAACAGAACAATTATTTTGTATTAATTCTTGATATTTATAATTTTTTAATCTAAAATTCGTGGCACATTTTGTGAAAATTCAATTTTGCATACTTCAGTCGTTATTTTTCTTTAGTAAAGTGCATTTAGTAAGTTAATTGACAATTATGCCACCCATATGAATTTATGTATCAACTAATTATGAATAATAAAACGAACTTTAAAAAGAAAAATGTTAATTACAAAATGAAGTGGCATCAATCAAATGTGAAACATCAACGAAAAAAGCTGTTAATGTCTCCATTAATTTACGTGTTTTCTATCGGACTCATGAAGCTGTCAAAATTTTATATCGTTTTATACCTACTGACTGTTGGCTAATAAAAGCCGCGTTTCGAGTAATGGCCACTGTAAATTTCGTGTAGGACGTTAACGCTTAAAGATTCTTAACTGCTTCATTCAAACTTAATTAATGGATCCTACCAACTGATGGTTATCTTATTCCATGTTTCTTTCTGTCTTGATTTTAAAGAATCACGCGCTGTCATTTAGTTTATTCAGTTCGAATTCCCGTAGTGCATGATAAATATTTCAAATTAATAAATAAAAATATCATTTATTTTCTTTTATTTGGCAACATTTTTTGCTTTGGGGTAGTTCAGTAAACGAATTGTTTACATTAGCATGATTGCCCGTGCCATCTGTCGGAAATAACAAAAAATGTATTATTTAAAAACTTTTTAACATTGTGTGTATTACTCATCGGGTATTGAATAGTTTTTTGAATGCCATGACACTTCAACATAAAATGGTTATTGCTACATTAAAAGCACTTAACACAAAATTTTTTAAAGCTCAATTTAAATCATTGTTAATTCAAGTCTTTAGAATTGGACGTAATAACTGTCGGAGCTACTGTTTTTGAATAAACGGGAAGAAGTCAAGTTCATTGTTGAAATGATTATAAATTCCGATGTTAACATAACCTGTCAATCACTCAACAGTAAAATCATTTGTACTTTTCAAGAGTACCTCTTACGAAACTGACATTCAACTTTATCTTGATTATAAATACTGTTTTAAATAATGCCTCCTTTTGAATACCTAACCTTAAAAATAATTTGACATACGGGTAGCAAAATATATTTTATTATAAAGCGAAGTATATAATTATTATAAAAGATAAAATACAAAAAAGTACAGCATTAACACATTGTTGACAAAGTGACTAGATTATACAATTAACCTGGCTAAGAATCATAATGAAATTATTTATGTACACTATTACTTGTAACCTTATCAATAACAATATTGAGCAATATATTAAATGTCATTATTGGGGGGCGCTAATATATGACAAAGATTTGTACCTATTGTCTTTTACGATATATTTATTTGGCTAAAATATTCAATTATTATTTAAGTCGTAAATAACTATAACCACATTTTTACAAATATACAATTTGAATGCTTTTTATCACCATTTATTTTATAATAACTCCTACAGCATTAAATTAGCACAGCTGGCAACATTGCGCGCGCACAAGTTGGGACCAAAAGCGATAGATGGCAGTCTCATTAATCCTCCAAGTGCGCAAGCGCGAGTAGAGCTTCATTCTCGTTGATCAAGGTCATTTTTGTCCGTTACAATAATACTGTAATAATTATTACATAGATTTATGATTTTTAAGGGTTGTGTTGTTGTGTTTGACTTTGTTATTATTATTTTGTGTTCTTTATTGTTGTTTATGTGCAGAAAACTTTCTGAAAGATGGATGTCATTTTAGAGGTCAGTTTCAATCAATTTCAAATTGTTTGCTGATTTGCTGATGTGCCAAAGGTAATTTTTAATGTGAGGAAAGTGGACAACTGCTGGCCAACAAGATTATGTGTTACTTTGACCCGATGAAACTAATCCATCATGTGATCGCCCACGATGGGCGGCTTATAGACAAGAATATGTCCGATGTCCAATCAATTAGATGTCAGTGACGTTTAATAAGGCACGGTATCCGTTCAAGCGAAAAATTAATAAGATAACGAAAAATATGTCAACTGCTCGTTGTAGTATTTCTAACGAGCGGCAAAAACAAAATGATAGATTTGGATGGAGAGTTCTCCGCCTTATTGGAATTTAACCCACGCGAACACACGTGACTCAATTCGAATGGACAGTCCTGCGATCGTCACTTGTTCACAAGTTTTAATTGGTGGTCGCGATGCACTAGCTCGATAGCGTCATACATCATACATGTTCGCACTCGTACCACAACGAAAGAAAAACACCGAAACTAATCGGGATTGATTTGCTGTGAAGATGGTTATCGGTGATGAAATCTCACATTCTTTTTTATTGATTCAATATTTTTTT
The DNA here is from genome assembly GCA_963989225.1 of Dromius quadrimaculatus. Taxonomy (NCBI): domain Eukaryota; kingdom Metazoa; phylum Arthropoda; class Insecta; order Coleoptera; family Carabidae; genus Dromius; species Dromius quadrimaculatus. The sequence continues at coordinate 66,150,463 of OZ022327.1, read as the reverse complement.
AATACAAAAATGATTTAAAAGAAGAACTGATATATTTTATTTTTCAGGGATTGCTGTCAAAACGGTATCAGGAGAGCAGGTAATTGCAACGAATTCAAGAAATATTGATAATTGCTGGATTGAGTTATTATAAAATGAAATGGTTGTAAGTTGTGCTGGCAAGAAGATCTGTCTACATGCTAATAATATTATTATTAGGCTACCTAAACGTTGAAATATCTTTATGGACGGATATAAATAGAAAAATAACACTTAAATAATAAAATATAGATTTAAATAAAACTTATATTAAATTCTCACAGGATTATTCTATTTATACAATATAATCACACTTACATTCACTGTTCATATAAATACGAATTTATTCGGGTGTACCGTTACTGTCTTCTGTATGAGTACCACAAGAGTCCTCGGCGGAATCACCAGGCGGGTGGGTATTAGTTTGCCCCCTGCAGGCGGGACACAAACCCGCAGGACCGCCAGACAAATACATTTTACCACAACGAGCACATTCTTCCTGAGGATCTCCTTAAAACATAAAATAGTATTTTAATTTATTTTAGTGAGTAAAATTGGGATGCTTTACCTATTTGTTATTGTTAGTGGTTAGTTTGAAGCCTCTTCTGCTATGAGCAACCATAAAGAAACTTTACAAGCTGGTTCGTTTTCCCACAGTAAAATATATGTTTAAAATAGCTGCAGAGATTTGAAGTCACAACAGCAAATTAAATGACACCCACCAGCCCCGTAATCAAGAGCAATTACTGGCGACCCTTCAAGTGTTTTAGTCTAGTCGGACTATATTACCTCAGTCTATGATTCTAGCCTTAGGTAAGGTTGTTCCAATAGGCCAATTTATATTGCATTAGTATTCGAATTTGTGATTATAATAAGTGAAAATTGCAGTACACGGAGGGCAAAAGGATGCCGATTTAAGAAACATTTCGAAATTATTATTGAGAAATAGATAAGAAGTTGTCAGTTATGACAAGCTAACATCAATTAAAAATCCTAGAAGATTTCTAGGAGCGCAACTATTCGTTCACGTCAATTATAAGCAAGAGATTCCAGGCCGGATAATATGTGTGTGACAGATATTGACGTACGTCATTCATTATAATATAAAAATATGCCAACTCGAGATATAAAGGCACGTGGGCAATGCTACATTTTCTCTGTAAAACTGTTTGTTCCAGAAATCAAGACATCAACAATAATTTTTCCGGAAGAAATGTATGATCACGCTAAAAACACACGTGGAACACGTGATTTTCTCTAAACTAGAAGCAGAAGATCAAGGAACTACTGCATCAAGACATGAACAATAATTTCTTCCAGATGCCAAAAAATGATATCAGGAGATCAGGAAATTGCAACAAATTATTTTAAATGCTTGCACCACGCTTCCAATTGGACAAACATTAACAGAAATTTAAAAATACCATAGAACAACATTTGAAATTTATTTTTAAAGTTTGGCAGAACCTGCATGCGTCTTGCAGTTGCAAACAATTTAATTATTTTTGTTAAAATAGTATCAGGAGAGCAGAAATTGCAACAAATTTATTTTTTAGGCGATCATGACAAAAAAGGTGTTTTTATGGCTTCTTTTGCGGCCGTGAAGTTTCACTTTTTGGGACTGATCTGTCAAATATTACTTTTTGGGACTGATCTGTCAAATTTTACTTTTTGGGACTGATCTGTCAAAAAATATTTCATAAACACTTTATATTTACCTATATGGGCAGCTTGATGAACTCTTTAAGAAACAGTTTTCGCTTAAATAGTACATATATTCTTCCGTCAACCTCTGTAGTTCTTGCAATTCAAAAAATAAATACGCATTTTTTTGTTAAATGTCAACTTGATAGAAGACAATAAAATAAAACAGTTTCAACGGCAACTAAGATTTACAATTGCAATGTTTTAGAAATAAATAGATAAAATGATGTGATTTTGAATTATTTCGTAATGATCGCCTAAAAAACGTTGTGTGCACCTCGGCCTACAGTTCTTTTTTGGTCTCACCTGAATTGCAGCCTCAGCTACGCTTCGGCCGCAAACAACAGATTCGACCAAAAAAGATAACCTTTACGGCCTTGATACACAAATAACTATTGTTTGCACCACGCTTCCAATTGGACTAACATGACGAAAAATGTGTGTGTTGTGCTTTTACAGTATTAAGAAATGAAGCGTGAAAATAGCCCCCATCCAAAAAAATATAACAGGAAATCAGAAATTTATAAAAATACTTACCTTCATGTGTCTTCATATGGGCACGTAGATTGCAGGCGAGGGCGAATTTCTTGTGACATAAATCGCAGGCATGCGGTTTGTCACCTGTAAAGAAAATGACATTAATCAGTAATTTTAAAAATAGATACTACGCCTTACATTTTACACATTAATTAACTTTATTTAATTAATACCGAATAACGAATACTGTATGCTGATTTATTCAGTAATTATAATTTTATGCGTCGCACTAACATTTTTTTGTGGTATTGTATCGAATTTGATTGTTTCCCAGAAATTATTGAAAAACTTGAAATATTTGAATTTAAAAAAAGTTTTTTGTGCGTGCGTCCATCTTTATGGATTGCAAAATTCTGGTTGGAGTCAAGGTCGTAAACGACCCATTGTTAAATGAAATTGATAGGTGACACATCTCAAGCGGGCGTGATTTATTGGACACCCTGCACAGGATCGTACTCCAAAAAACAAGAACATAATATTAATTGACTTGTACGACTCAAGTAATTTAAATAATTACAAAATGTTGATTAATGCAACTAGGAAAAACAAATAAAACAACCAAACAATTTATAGCTGAGCTTATGAATGAAATATCCATGAAGAAAGATATTAGTACGAAGATGTGACTATTAATGTTATTTACTTAATGTCATTACTATCCGAGTGAATCATTACTTCCGTAGAACATTATACTTCAATTATTCAAGTTACAACTTTGTTTTCAGTAACAACAAGAGCAAATAAAGAAAAAATCAACAAAGTCGAAATGCCCAAAAAATCTATTAAAGTTAATGGCGTTGTAATTGAAAAATATTCCAATGTTATGCATGTTTCCTTTCTAATTAACGATTACAACGCTTTGTACGAGAGCAAAATTCGGAATGACACCGAAGCGTTTACGAGCTACACGGTGGTGAATCTCCCCAGGGACCCATTCATTAAAATCGAGTACGTCGTGTTGAACAATGTCTTATTCCGATTCCTTTTTATATAAACGTCCACTCAATTTTTGACGCAATTCAAAGGAAAATGAATGAACTTTAAAAAGTTGAACAATTATGACATCAAGACATTTTTTTTACAGAGGTGTGGTAGGGGGCGCAATAAACTTGATGTCAAATTAATTTCAATGCTCTGAAAGAAGAAGCTCCAAACTTTCTAAAACTCAAAGGTTCATCAATTTTTGATCAAAATCAACCGAGTTATGGCGGTTCCAAAATTCGGTATTTTTGTTAATTTGCTTTAATCTTTCAAGGCATTATTTCTATGGTAAAAATGTCAGCTGAATCGATCAAAAGTTGCGACCTGTAGCGTGTTCCATACATACAGATCACAGACGTTTATCAAAGTAAAATAAGTTTGATGAATTGTGATGAGGATCAATAAGGTTGTACTCTAGTAGTTCATTAACCAAGAGAAAAAAAATTAGCAAAATCGGTCAAAAATTACAGCCTGTAGTGTGTCCCATATGTACAGACCATAAAAACAATGAATTTTTGCAGAAAATTGTTCATAAAAATTGTACCATCAAACGAATCATAATGAAAGTGAACAGGACTTTATTTCGATTGTCGAATAATCGATAAAAAATGGAATCAGTGAAGTCGGTCAAAAATTCGGCCTGTAGCGTGTCCCATACGTACAGACTAAAGAGTTTCTGTAGAAAATTGCTTATAAAAATTGAATTATTCGATAAATCGTAATGAGGATCGATAAGATTGTACGCTGATAGTTGTTTAATCGATAGAAACAACGGTAGCAGAATAATTCAATAATTACGGCCTGTAGCGTGTCCCATACGTACAGACCACAGACGTACATCAAGAAAAAATGAGTTTTTGTAGAAAATTGCATATAGAAATTGAATTAATTCATCAATCGTGATGAGAATTATTGAGGTTGTACTCTAATAATTAACCAATCGATAACACAAAACGATAGCAAAATTGGTTGAAAATTACGGCCTGTAGCGTGTCCCATACGTACAGACCACAGATCAAGGAAAAATGAGTTTTTGTGGAAAATTGCTAATAAAAATTGAATTATTTGATAAATCGTAATGAAGATCAATAAGGTAGTACGCTGATTGTTAATTAATCAACAGAAAAAACGTTAGTAAAATCAGTCAAAAATTACGGCTTGTAGCGTATCCCATATATACAGACCACAGAAAAAATGAGTTTGTAGAAAATTGCTAATAAGAATTTAATTATTAGATAAATCGTGATGAGGATTAATAAGGTTGTACGCTCATAGTTAATTAATTGATAGAAAAAAAAATGATGAAATAAAAAATTACAGCTTGTAGCGTGTCCCATACGTACATTAAAGAAAAATAAGTTTCTGTAGAAAATTGTTCATAAAAATAAATTGAGCAATTCATAAAAAAGTCAATAGAGCTATAGCCTGATAAGTGATAAATAAACACAGCGAAAATCATGAATTTTGATCAATAATTACAGCCTGTAGTGGGTCCCATACATACAGACCTCAAAAACAACGAGTTTTTGCAGAAAATTGTTCATAAAAATTGTACCATCAAACGAATCATAATGAAAGTGCATAGGACTCTATTTCGATTGTCAACTAATCGATAAAAAAAGGAATCAGCAAAGTCGGTCAAAAATTACGGCCTGTAGCGTGTCCCATACGTACAGACCACAGACGTATATCAAGAAAAAATGAGTTTTTGTAGAAAATTGTTTATACAAATTGAATTATTCGATAAATCACAATGAAGATCGATAAGTTTGTACGCTGATAAGTAATTAATCGATAGAGAAAACGTTAGCAAAATCAGTCAAAAATTACGGCTTGTAGCGTATCCCATACCTACAGAAAAAATGAGTTTGTGGAAAATTGCTTATAAGAACTCAATTATTTGATAAATCGTGATGAGAATCAATAAGGTTGTACGCTTGTAGTTAATAGATTGATAGAAAAAAAAAATGATTAAAACGATCAAAAATTATGGCCTGTAGCGTGTCCCATGCGTACATCAAAGAAAAATAAGTTTCTGTAGGAAATTGTTGATAAAAATTAACTGAACAATTCATAAAAAAGTCGATAGAGCTATAGCCTGATAAGTGATAAATAAACACAGCAAAAATCATGAATTTTGATCAATAATTACAGCTTGTAGTGTGTCCCATACGTACAGACCCCAAAAACAACGAGTTTTTGCAGAAAATTGTTCATAAAAATTGTACCATCAAACAAATCATAATGAAAATGCATACGACTCTATTTCGATTGTCAACTAATCAACAAAAAAAGAAATCAGCAGAATCAGTCGAAAATTACGGCCTGTAGCGTGTCCCATACGTACAGAATACAGATGTATATTAAGGAAAAATGCGTTTTTGTGGAAAATTGCTTATGGAAATTTAATTATTCAATAAATCGTGATGAGAATCAATAATGTTACACTCTGATAGATGACCAATCGGTAAAAAAAACGTTAGCAAAATCAGTCAAAAATTACGGCTTGTAGCGTGTCCCATACGTACAGGCTACAAGTGTATATCAAGGAAAAATAAGTTTTTGTAGAAAATTGAGCTGTACCCTGATAATTGATAGATAAACACAAAAAAAATCGCTAATTTCGATCAAAAATTACAGCCTGTAGTGGATCCCATACGAACAGACTTCAAAAACAATGAGTTTTTGTAGAAAAATGTTCATGAAAATTGTACTGTCAAACAAATCATAATGATAGTAAATAGGACTCTATTTTGATTGTTGACCAATCGACAAAAAAAGGAATCAGCAAAGTCGGTTCAAAGTTACGGCCTGTAGCGTATCCCATACGTACAGACTACAGACGTATATCAAGAAAAAATAAGTTTTTGTAAAAAATTGCTTATAAAAATAAAATTGTTTGATGAATTGTGATTGGAATCTATGAGGTTGTATTGTAATGGTTAACCAATCGATAGAGAAAAAGTTGGCAGAAGCAGTCAAAAATTACAGCCTGTAGCGTGTCCCATACGTACAGACCTCAGACGTACATCAAGAAAAAATGAGTTTTTGTAGAAAATTGCTTATAAAAATTGAACTATTCGATAAATCGCAATGAAGATCGATAAAGTTGTACACTGATAGTTAATTAATCGATGGAAAAAACGTTAGCATAAATTACGGCCTGTAGCGTGTCCCATACGTACAGACCAAAATGTATATCAAGGAAAAATAAGTATTTGTAGAAAATTGCTTATAAAAATTGAATTATTTGAATAATCGTAGTGACGTTCAATCGATAAAAAATCGAAAGCAAAATTGGTCGAAAATTGCGGCCTGTAGCGTGTCCCATGCGTACAGACTACAGGTGTTGATGCCTTCAATACTTTTTTTTGTTGTTATATAAGCATTTTATGGGGCAGACACTCGATTTTTGGCGCAATTTAAAGGAAAATGAATGAACTTACATTTCCTGAAAGAGGAAGCTTCAAACTTTCCTAAACTCAAAGATTTATCAATTTTTGATAAAAATTAATGGAGTTATGGCGGTTTGAAAAATCGTTGTTTTTGTTAATTATTTTTATGGGAAAAGGGAACGAAGACGGACGATATGTTGAGGACAGTATCATCACACAGACAGCAGGCCTCGAGCAGATAACCCTCAGACAGAGTTAATTAAGAAATGACGCTACCGAAACGCCTAATGAGAAATTCCTGGACAATACAAAATTGAAATACACAAAAAAGAGTTCACAGTTTGTCATTTCAATTGAAAAAGTCTTGAATATATATGTAGAGCAACTGATTAACACATAGAATACTTTTGCATACATTACATTGTTAATGACAATTAATGGCGATATTCATGAGTCTTAAAAAGCAGTCGGATGGTGATTTTTAATCAGGACATCACAATGAAATAATAAACAAAGTTCGTTTGTATGTCTCTTGTAATACGTGGCACTGTTCTTATTCGGATTGAAGATGTAGTGCTACCATAACGGATGGAGGAGGAACGTTTATTATATTCAAATAAGGACCACCAAGATCTGGATGTCACACGCCAAACATTCGTCAATCAAATTATTATTGGGAAACAGTTGTGGACTTTATGGATCCGGTAGCAGGTATACTTTAATTGCATTTCGTTCCCATGGGCTGTCCATGGTATACAAATGGCCTGTGTGCTCAGCCGCCTAAGATAAATCACGGCTTTCGACTGTCTTTTTTATTTAAGCACCATGCGAAGATATTATGCTTTCGGCTACATTCGGTTCGGAATTATATTTCAAATGACTGTCCATATTTAGAATAGTAATCGTTTGAGAGAGAGGTGTTGAGAATCTGCACGTGCCAATGTCGCTATTCTCTACTAATTGATAGATCTCAAGAGTAACGCGCGACACGAGCGCAGAATTAGAATGTTCAATTGAATTGGCAGCTGTTTAGCGTTAAACGACATTATTGGTTATTATTTACCAAACAAGGAATACTGAAAATTCATTAAATAATAATTGAAAAGCAGCAGCAATAACATTTTAGTATTGTGTAGAGATTTAACTACCGCTGCATAAATTATTGAATCGGTAATATTGGCTGTCTTGTAGCAGTGTTGTAAGGCCATGATATATTATCTCAAATTGAATCTCTGTGCTTGCAGAGGCGCTAACACGGCCCCTTGTAGCCCCGTTGCGTTCCCACAGCTCACTATACGTCAGGATACGGCGTTGTTGCTTGTTGAACCAAACGATATTGTGATTCACGGGAACTGGATTATTATTGAAATGAATGCTGCCATGAATTTATTTTCATTTGTAATGTTTCGGGATGAATTATCATTAATGAGATTCATAAAACATTGACCTATCACACGAATAATTATCAAATAATATTTCACATTAAATAGTTGAACAAAATTACTAAAATCGGTCGAAATTTGCGACCTGTAGCGTGTCCCATACGTACAGACTACAGGAGTAGATCCAAGAAAAATGAGTTTGTAGAAAATTGCTTATCAAAACCAAAATATTTGATACTCTAATATTAATCAATCAACAGAAAAAAAAATGAATAAAATTGGTCAAAAATTAAGGCCTGTAGCGTGTCCCATACGCACAGACATCAAGGAAAACAAGTTTTTGTAGAAAATTACGTAGAAAAATGAAATTGTTTGAAAAATTATGATGAGAATCAACAAGTTAATTATTCGAAAGAAAAAAAGTCAGCAAAATCGGTCAAAAATTACGGCCTGTAGCGTGTTTCTTACGTACAGACTACAGGTGTACATCAAGGAAAAATGGGTATCTGTAGAAAATTGTTTATGAATATATATTTACTCTATCCTGATAATTGATAAATATAGAAGAAATCATGAATGTCGATCGAAAATTATAGCCTGTAGTGTGTCCCATACGTACAGACTACGAGAACAATGAGTTTTTGCAGTAAATTGTTAATAAAAATCATACCATCGAACAAATCACAATGAAAGTAAATAGGACTGTACTTCGGTTGTCAAACAATCGATAAATGAGCAAAGTTGATCAAGAATTCCGGCCTGTAGCGTGTCCCATACGTACGGACCACAGACATTGAGCAAAAATGAGTTTTTGTAAGAAATTGCTTATGGAAATTGAAATATTTGAAAGATCGTAATGAGAGTCAAAATTTCTAATAGTTACTCAATCAATAGAAAATATAATTAGAAAAATCGGTCAAAAATTACGGCCTGTAACGTGTCTCATCTGTACAGACCTCAGATGTATATCCAGGAAAAAAAGTTTCTGTAGAAACTCATCGTAGAACACTTAATAGGACTCTAACCTGATAATTGATGAATAGACACAAAAAAAGCTATGAATGTTGATCGAAAATTACAGCCTGTAGTGTGTCCCATACGTACAGACTACAAAAACAATGATTTTTTGCAGAAGTTTATGAAAATTATACTTTCACACGAATCATGATGAAAGTAAATAGGACCCTATTTCAATTGTCAACCAATCGATAGAAACAGAAATCAGCAAAGTCAATCAAAAATTACGGCCTGTAGCGTGTCCCATACGTACAGACCACAGACATCAAGCAAAAATGAGTTTTTGTAGGAAATTGCTTATGAAAATCAAAATATTTGATAGATCGTAATGAGAACCAATAAGATTTCACTTTAATAGTTATTTGATCAATAGAAAACAGATTTAGAAAAATCGGTCAAAAATTACTGCCTCTAACGTGTCCCACACGTACAGACCTCAAATGTATATCCAGTAAAAATAAGTTTCTGTAGAAAATTGTCCATAAAAATTAATTGAGCTCATCGTAAAAGAGTCAATGGGGCTCTACCCTGATAGTTGATAAATAGACACAAAAAAAAATCATAAATGCTGATCAAAAATTACAGCCTGTAGTGTGTCCCATACGTACAGACTACAAAACAAAGATTTTTTGCAGAAAATTGTTTATGAAAATTGTACTTTCACACAAATCATGATGAAAGTAAATAGGACTCTATTTCAATTGTCAACCAATCAACAAAAACAAAAATCAGCAAAGTCAATAGAAAATTACGGCCTGTAGCGTGTCCCATACGTACAAACCACAGACGTATATGCAGGAAAAATAAGTTTTCCTATAAAATTGCTTATAAAAATCAAAAAATCTAATAGATCGTAATGAAAGCCATTAAGGTTTTACTCTAATAGTTATTCAATCAATAGAAAACAAAATGAGAGAAATCGGTTAAAAAGTACGGCCTGTAGCGTGTCTCATACGTACAGACCACAGACGTATATCAAGACAAAATGAGTTTTCTTAGAAAATTGTTTATAAAAATTGAATTATTTGATAAATGATAATGAGAGTCAACAAGGTTGTATTCTAATAGTTAACCAATCGATATAATAAACAATAACAAAATTGGTTGAAAATTACGGCTTGTACCGTGTCTCATACGTACAGAAAAAATGAGTTTTTGTAGAAAATTGCTTATAAAAATTAAAATATTTGATGGATCGTGATGAGGATCAATAAGGCTTCACTCTGATAATTAATCAATCAACAAGAAAGAACGTCATCAGAATCGGTCAAAAATGACAGCCTATACCGTGTCTCATACGTACAGACCACAAATGTAGATTAAAAAAAAATAAGTTTTTGTAGAAAATTGCTTATAAAAATTGGATTATTAGAAAAATTGTGAGAAGGATCAATAAGATTGTACTTCAATAGTTAATTATTCGAAAAGAAAAAAATATAGCAAAATCGGTCTAAAATTACGGCCTGTAGCATGCTTCATACGTACAGACTACAGGTGTATATCAAGGAACAATGAATTTTTGTAGAAAATGGTTATAAAAATAGAATCATTTGGTAAATCGTGATGAAAATTATTGAGGTTCTACTCTAATAGTTGACCAATCGATAAAAAAAAAGATTTAGCAAATTGGTCAGAAATTACGGCCTGTAGCGTGTCCCATACGTACAGACCACAGACGTATATCAAGGAAAAATGAGTTTTCGTAGAAAATTGCTTATAAAAATTGAATTATCTGAAAGATCGTGATAAGAATCAATAAGGTTGTATGCTGATAGTTAATTGATCGCCAGAAAAAATGTTAGCAAAATTGGTTGAAAATTACGGCCTGTAGCGTGTCCCATATGTACAGACTACAGACGTATATCAAGAAAAAATGAGTTTTTGTAGAAAATTGCTTATAAAAATTGAATTATTTGAAAGATCGTGATAAGAATCAATACGGTGGTGCGCTGCTAGTTATTTAATCGATAGGAAAAATGTTAGCAAAATTGGTTAAAAATTACGGCCTGTAGCGTGTCCCATATGTACAGACCACAGACGTATATCAAGGAAAAATGAGTTTTTGTAGAAAATTGCGTATAAAAATTGAATTAATTGATAAATTGTAATGAGGTTCAGTGAGATTGTATATTGATAGTTAATTAATCGATCGGTCAAAAATTACGGCCTGTAGCATGTCCCATATGTACAGACTACAGATCTATAGAAAATTGTTCACAAAAATAAATTGAACAAATCGTAAAAAAGCAAATAGAGCTTTACCCTGATAATCGATAAATAGACACAAAAAAAATCGAGAATGTCGATTAAAAATTACAGACAACAAAAACAACGAGTTTTTGTAGAAAATTGTTCATGAAAATTGTACTATCAAACTAATCATAATGAAAGTATATAGAACTCTATTTCGAATATCAATCAATCGAGGAAAAAAGAATCAGCGAAATGAATAAAAAATTACGGCCTGTAGCGTGTCCCATACGTACAGACCACAGACATCAAGGAAAAACGAGTTTTTAAAGAAAATTACTTGTAAAAATAAAATTGTTTGATAAATTGTGATAACTTTCAATAGTTAATCAATCAATAGAAGAAAGAAATAGCAAAATTGCTCAAATTTACAGCCTGTAGCATACAAACTACAGACGTATATCAAGGAAAAAATGAGTTTGTGGAAAATTGCTTATCAAAATCAAAATATTTGATGGATCATGATTAGAGTCTCTAGGGCTGTACTCTAAAATTTGCCAAATCGGTCAAAAATTAAGACCTGTAGCGTGTCTCATACGTACAGACCACAGGAAAAATAAAGTCTTTGTAGAAAATTGTTTATAAAAATTAAAATATTCGATACATCGTAATGAGAACCAATAAAATTATACACTGGTAGTTAATTGATCGACAAAAAAAAGGTCAGCTGAATCGATCAAGAATTATGGCCTGTAGCGTGTCCCATACGTACAGACCACTGAGGTATATCAAGAAAAAATGAGTTTTTGTAGAAAATTGCTGATAAAAATTGAATTATTTGATAAATTATAATGAGAGTCAATAAGGTTGTACTCTAATAGTCAACCAATCGATAGAAAAAAACGATAGTGAAATTGGTCGAGAATTACGGCCTGTAGCGTGTCCCATACGTACATAAAAAATTATGTCGATCAAAAAACACAGCCTGTAGTGTGTCCCATACGTACAGACTACGAAAAAATGAGTTTTTGTAGAAAATTGTTCATGAAAATTGTACTATCAAACGAATCATAATGAAAGTGAATAAGACTGCATTTCGATAGTCAACCAATCGATAAAAAAAGGATTTAGCAAAATTGGTCAAAAATTACGACCTGTAGCGTGTCCCATACGTACAGACCCATTTCTCAAATGAAGTTTTAGTAGGAAATTGTTTATAATAATTGAACTATCGAACCAACCATGATAAAAATCAATAGAATTTTATTTTGATAATCAATGAAATCGTACAGGTGCATAAATTAGTGTTGGTAGGATATTCTAAATATGTTTACGCATCTTTGATTAAAATCGTGGAAATTTTCATGGTGTGTAAATTCCAGATTTTTCACACTTGTTGCTCACCCTTCATTCTCACATATTTAACATGTGTATGTGTTAAAGTATCATGCAATCATTTCACGGTAGAGTTCTCACCCACTGTAATAACATTTATTAGGATCTAAGTAATGAAGGTCTGGAGTTATCTTTGATTTATATGCTTCTTTTTTGGATTAATTTTAATATTGGAACAATTCCTCATGTGTGTGAACGTCTCGTATCGCTTACTGGCGTGCGAAGCCCAAGTTTTATTTTACACTGTTCGGTCAAGTGGATGCTACCTGAAACTGAATCTTCTTCTTATATCTGATACGGACGGAATGTCTTGAATTCCCTTACCTCCGCCCTTCCTCCGCTTGTGGCTGATGGTTTTCGAATCTGCGGTTTGTCGAATATGATCCACTGGGACCTGATACTTGATATGTTTATTCTTCTTTACACACGCACTCATTTATTTTGTGTCATTTTCATTTGATTCTTCTTGGACTTTCTATACAATTTTTTTTTTTAATTGTCTTGTAATAATTATTTGTAGACAATTGCTTAACTGAACATTTATTTTCCTACTTTTTCACTGAATCGATCCCTGATAGACAAGTGTAATCGATTTTATGGGATTTCTACTTTTTGCCGGAACATTCACGCTGTGTTTCTCACACTTTTTATCTGATGATAGATGTATTTGTCAGGAGCTTTAAGCCGACAAATGTCTACATTTAATCTTAAATTCAATTCAATTTGAAAAACTGAATTCTAATATTTGAATAGAAACAACTTTCTCAGTGTTCAATTTATAAACTGTCAATTTAATTAACACTTTTGGGTACCAAGTGACGAAGCGTGCTGCCCAACTGAATTTGTAATCATATCGCTTTACGATTATTAATGGTCAACTTCACCGGAGGATTCGCATAAAACAACCACTAAGATAAGGCGACGCAGTGCCACAAGATGTATTGAGATATTTGTATAGATAAATCGTTCGCCTAATTAGATATGAATATCTAAAAACTGCAGGTATTAACTCAAAAAGGATCTAAAAATAATATACTGACAACAAAATCATGTTATCGTTTCCCGTTACACAATTATAGTGTTCAAAACTGAAAATTGTGCCCTTAGAATAAATTATTAATTCCTGAATTAACCAGCGATTCGAAAAAATTGAAACTATCAGTACTGACTGAGGAAGAGTGTAAAAATAATATACTAAAGACAGAATGACGTTACCGTTTCCCTACACATAATTATAGTATTCAAAAATAAAAACTCAAAATCACAATAAATAGATTAATCCTGCCTGTCGTCGTCTTGGGATAAATAATTGATTTTTGACTGAACCAGCGATTCAAAACAATTGAAACTATAACTACTGACTGAGAAAGGATGTAGGAATGATATACTGAAAACAGTATGACGTTACCGTTCCCCGTTCAAATCGAAATAGATAAAATAATCCTATCTGTCCTCTTGAAATGAATGACTGATTTCTGACTACACCAGCGATTCAAAAAAATTGAAGCTGTCAGTGCTGACTGAGAAAGGATGTAGGTATAATATACTGGAAACAGTATGACGTATTTTGTTTTCTGTACGCAATTTTAGTGTCCAAAACTCAAAGTATTAGTAGGTACAATAATCTTGTTGATCCTCTTGAGATAAATGATTGATTCCTGACTAAACCAGCGATTCAAAACAATTGAAACTATAAGTGCTGACTGAGAATAGATGTTGGTATAATATACTGAAAACAGTACTTAGTAGGTACAATAATCCTGTTGATCCTCTTGAGATATATAATAGATTCCTGACTAAACCAGCGATTCAAAACAATTGAAACTATAAGTGCTGACTGAGAATGGATGTTGGTATAATATACTGAAAACAGTATGACGTATTTTGTTTTCTGTACGCAATTATAGTCTCCAAAATTCAAAGTATTAGTAGGTACAATAATCTTGTTGATCCTCTTGATATAAATGATTGATTTCTGGCTAAACAAGCGATTCAAAACAATTGAAACTATAAGTGCTGACTGAGAAAGGATGTTGAAATAATATACTGGACACAGAATGACATTACTGTTCCCCGTTCAAATCAGAATAGATAAATCTCCTCTTGAAATAAATGATTGATTTCTGACTAAGTCAGCGATTCAAAAAAATTGAAACTGTGAGTGCTGACAGAGAAAAGATGTAGGTATAATATACTGGAAACAGTTTGACGTATGTTGTTTTCTGTACGCAATTATAGTGTCCAAAAGTCAAAATATTAGTAGGTACAATAATCCCGTTGATCCTCTTGAGATATATAATTGATTCCTGACTAAACTAGCGATTCAAAATAATTGGAACTATAAGTTGACTAAGGAAAGATGTAGAAATTATATACTGGAGACAGAATGACGTTACCGTTCCCCGTTCAAATCAAAATAGATAAAATAAATCTATTTGTCCTCTGCAAATAAATGATTGATTTCTGACTAAGTCAGCGATTCAAAAAAATTGAAACTGTGAGTGCTGACTGAGAAAGGATGTAGGTATAAAATACTGGAAAAAGTATGATGTATTTTGTTTTCCGTACGCATTTATAGTGTCCAAAATTCAAAGTCTTAGCAGGTACAATAATCCTGTTGATCTTCTTGAAATATATAATTGATTCCTGACTAAACCAACGATTCAAAACAATTGAAATTATAAGTGCTGACTAAGGAAGGACGTAGGAATAATATACTGGAGACAGAATGACATTACCGTTCCCCGTTCAAATCAAATCTGTTCTCTTGGAATAAATGACTGATTTCTGACTATACCAGCGATTCAAAAAAATTTAAACTGTGAGTGCTGACTGAGAAAGGATGAAGGTATAATATATTAGAAACAGTATGACGTTTTTTGTTTTCCGTACGCAATTATAGTGTCCAAAACTCAATGTCTTAGTAGGTACAATAATCCTGTTGATTCTCTTGAGATATATGATTGATTCCTGACTAAACCAGCGATTCAAAACAATTGAAACTATAAATGCTGACTGAGAAAGGATGTAGGAATAATATACTGGAGACAGAATGACGTTACCGTTCCCCGATCAAATCAAAATAGATTATATAATCCTATGTGTCCTCTTGGAATAAATGACTGATTTCTGACTATACCAGCGATTCAAAAAAATTTAAACTGTGAGTGCTGACTGAGAAAGGATGTGGATATAATATACTGGAAACAGAATGACGTATTTTGTTTTCTGTACGCAATTATAATGTCCAAAATTCAAAGTCTTAGTAGGTACAAAAATCCTTTCGATTCTCTTGAGATAAATGATTGATTCCTGACTAAACAAGCGATTCAAAACAATTGAAACTATAAGTGTTGACTAAGGAAAGATGTAGGAACAATATACTGTAGACAGAATGACGTTACCGTTCCCCGTTAAAATCAAAATGGATAAAATAATCCGATGTGTACTCTTGAAATAAATGATTAATTTTTGACTACACCAGCGATTCAAAAAAATTGAAACTTCAAGTACTGACTCAGGAAAGATGTAGAAGTTAAATACTTAAGACAGAATGACGTTACTGTTCCCCTATACTCAATTATAATGTTCAAAAATCAAAACTTGAAATCACAATAAACAATAATCCTGCTTGTCGTCTTGAGATAAATAATTGATTCCTAACTAAACCAGCGGTTCAAAAAATTTGAAATTATGTGTGCTGACTCAAGAAGGATCAAGGAATAATATACTAGAGACAGCATGACGTTATCTCTTTTTTTAGCACAATTATATTGTTCAAAAATCAGAACTTGTAGTCACAGTCCTCTTGAAATAAATTGTTTTATACTGACTAAACCATCGATTCAAAAATTAGTAAATACGAATATTGACTGAAGGAGGATGTGGAAATAATATACTGAAGACAGAATGACGTTACCGTTTCTCTACACACAATTATAGTGTTCAAAGCTTGAGCTCACAATAAAATCTGTTTTCTCGAAGTGTTTTATTATTTTTCGAGTTATTTATTATAAGAGTAATTAGGTGTTAGAGCGTAGAATGTAGTGTATGTAATTTGTTATTATTACTGACTACTTGTTAACAGAGCATTAGCAGTACATGAGAGCTGAAGGAAGACAAATCATCTGAGTTATTGGGTTTGCTTATTTTTGCAGGGTTAATAAGTCAGTTGAGAAGTTGATCGATGATGAAAGTAAACAAACAGATAACGCAAAGTGAAGGGCAGGTGAAATTTAGTTGTTTAAAAATCACAACATCTCCGCTAATTATAAAAGCATCGTTAATTAACAACGTGATGTTCTTGAAACGTGGACGTTACAGTATTAATAAGCGAATGGACGGCAGATATGTGCAGTGTCATAGCCAGTAATCGAACGCGGTCCCTTTGCGCCTCTAATCATCCATAACGTAACCTCATTCGCTTGTAATTAAAAAAGTAAACAAAAATTATACACGCCATAACTTTTGATGCTGTTTCATGCTATAGTTTCAAATTTAATTATGAAAACTTTCCATCGATCCCTTCAATACTTCTGGAAGCATTAAAAAAGTTAGTCGCTTGATAGGACGTTGTAGTCTCCATTAAAATATTTTTTTACTGTCTTAAAAAAAATTAGCATGCACAATTTAATGGTTTGTTATCAATTTATTCGTTTATGACAGTTGAAGAATTCGCGTTTTTATTGCCTGAGAGAACAAATTGTGAGATCCTTCAGCGGATTTATTTTTCGAGCGCACGAGGTCGTGTTATATATTGTCGCCCTGCACGACGATTGCATATTTTAAATTTAAATATTTCGATCTGTTCCAGTAATAAAGTGAGAATTGTGAAGGATTCACAGCCGTATAATTCAACAATAAAAATGATTCTGTCAACACTTCGGTCTCGCAAATAAAATAAATTTCAGCAGGAGCTTAAATTATAAATGACAGAAATAATTTTGAACTTCGTTGCAGTATTTATTTTGTCTTTAATCTTTTATAGATTAATTAGATTTATTTAGAAGTAACTGTTTATGGCATCCATCAAATATCGCGAAGAATGTCGTGAGAAAGTTTAATAACACTTGTATCACATTAAATGATGATGAATCGGTATTTATGCACTACATTCTTCATGAGTATTTATCTAATTAAACATACAATTTATCTGTAAATGTCTGTAAACATTAGATTTATTACAGACAATTTCATATTAATCGTTCTGATTTTCTAGTTCATTAGAATAAGACTAAAAGTTGCAATATTAACCTAAAAAGTGCGTCATTAGAAAATTGAAGCCTGTAGCGTGTCCCATACGTACAGACAACATTATAGAAATGCATTTTTGTAAGAAATTGCTTGTAAAAAACTGTATTAAACAATAAATTTTAATAAAAATCAATAGGATAGTATTCTGAAAATTAATAAATTGAAAAAAAGCAAAATTATTGAAATCTGTTGAGAATTGCGATCTATAGCGTGTCCCATACGTACATACAATGCATTTTTGTAAGAAATTGCTTGTAAAAAATTGTATTATACAACCAATTTTGATGAAATTGATAGGATTATATATTGATTGTTGTTGAATCAAAAAAAGAAAGAACTATCAAAATCTGTTGAGAATTGCGATCTATAGCGTGTCCCATGCGTACAGACAACATGGTAGAAAAATATTTTTGTAGGAAATTGCTTGTAAAAATTGCATTATTCAACCGATATCGGCAAAAATAAATATGTTTTTAGGCGATCATGACAAAAAAGGTGTTTTTATGGCTTCTTTTGCGGCCGTGAAGTTTCACTTCTTGGGACTGATCTGTCAAATTTTACTTTTTGGGACTGATCTGTCAAATATTACTTTTTGGGACTGATCTGTCAAAAAATATTTCATAAACACTTTATATTTACCTATATGGGCAGCTTGATGAGCTCTTTAAGAAACAGTTTTCGCTGATCACTCACCTGAATTGCAGCCTCAGCTACGCTTCGGCCGCAAACAACAGATTCGACCAAAAAAGATAACCTTTACGGCCTTGATACACAAATAACTATTATATTCTAATAATTGATAAATCGAAAAAAGGAAAAATTATCCAAATCTGTCAAGAACTGTGATCTATAGCGTGTCCCATACGTACATAACATTATGTAAATGCATTTTTATAAAAAATTGCTTGTAAAAATTATATTATTTAACCAAATTTGAGAAAAATTATGATTCATGAATCGCAGGAAACAAAAATTATTGAAATCTGTCAAAAATTGCAATCTATAGCGTGTCCCATACGTACAGACAACATTATAGAAATCCATTTGTGTAGAAAATTGCTTGAAAAAATTGTATTATTCGATCAATTTTGATAAAAATTATAATGGATGAATCAAAATTAAAAAAAATTTGAAAATACGTCGAGAATTGCGATCCATAGCATGTCCCATACGTACAGACAACATAATGGTAATGCAATTTTGTAGGAAATTGCTTGTCAAAATTTTATTACCCAATTAATTTCGACAAAAATCAATAGGATTGTATTCTGATAATTGATAAGTCAAAGAGAGAGAAATTATTGAAATCTGTTGAAAATTGCGATCTATATCGTGTCCCATACGTACAGACAACAAAATGGAAATGCATTTTTACAGGAAATTGCTTGTGAAAAATTGAAATATACAACCAATTTCAATAAAAATCTATAGTATTATATTCTGACAATTGATAAAACAAAAAAAGTGGAAATTATTGAAGTTTGTCAAGGAATGAGATCTATAGCGTGTCCCATACGTACATAACATTATAAAAATGCATTTTTATAGAAAATTGCTTCTGAAAAATTGTATTATACAACCAATTTTGATGAAAACCGTAGGGATTATATTCTGATAATTGATGAATCGAAAACAGGAAAAATTATTGAAATATGTCAAAAGTTGCAATCTATAGCGTGTCCCATACGTACAGACAATGTATTTTTGTAGCGAATTGCTTGTAAGAAATTGTATCATACAACTTATTTTAATAGAAACCAAACGAAACCAAATTGAAAACTGGAAAAACAATTAGAATTTGTCAAGAATTGCGATCTATAGCATGTCCCATGCGTACAGACAATGCATTTTTGTAACAAATTGCTTGTAAAAAAATTGTATTGTAGAACCAATTCAGATGAAATTGATAGGATCATAGTTTGATTGTTGTTGAATCAAAAAAAGGAAAAACTATTGAAATCTGTTGAGATTGCGATCTATAGCGTGTCCCATACTTACAGACAACTTAATGGAAATGCATTTTTGTAGGAAATTGCTTATAAAAATATAAGTATGCAATCAATTTCGATGAAAATCGATAGGATTATATTCTGATGATTGATAAATTGAAAATAGGAAAAATTATTAAAATTCATTTGGAATTGTGACCTATAGCGTGTCCCATACGTACAGACAACATGATAGAACTATATTTTTGTAGGAAATTGCTTGTAAAAATTGTATTGTTCAACCAATTTTGATGAAAATCACGATTGATAAATCAAAAAATGGAAAAATTATTGAAATCTATCAAGAATTGCGATCTATAGCGTGCCCCATTCGTATAGACATTATGGAAATGCATTTTTGTAGGAAATCGCTTGTAAAAATTGTATTATTCAACCAATTTTGATGGAAATTATTACTGATAGATCGAAGAGAGGTGAAATTATTGAAATCTGTCAAGAATTGCGATCTATAGTGTATCCCATACGTACAGATAACATTATAGAAATGCATTTTTGTAGGAAATTGCTTGTGAAAGATTGTTTTGTGCAACCAATTTACATGAAAATCAATAGGATTATATTCTAATAATTGATTAATCGAAAAAATGAGAAAGTATTGAAATTGGCCAAGAATTGCTATCTATAGCGTGTCCCATACGTACAGACAACATTATAGAAATGCATTTTTATAGAAAATTGCTTGTAAAATATTGTAATATATAACTAATTTTGATGAAAATCAATAGGATTATATTTTAATTATAGATCAATCGCTAAAAGGAGAAATTATTGCAATCTGTCAACAATTGCGATCTATAGCGAGTCCCATGCTTACAGACAATGTCTTTGTAGGAGATTGCTTGTAAAAAATAGTTTTGCACAACCAATTTTGATGGAAAACAATTAGATTATATTCTGATAGTTGTTGAATTGAGAAAAAGGAGAAATTATCGAAATCTGTCGGCAATTGCGATCTATAGCGTGTCCCATTCGTACAGACAACATTATGGAAATGCATTTTTGCAAAGAATTGCTTGTAAAAATTGTATTATGTAACTAATTTTGATAAAAAGCAATAGGATCTTATAATGATAATTGATAAATCAAGAAAAGGAAATATTATCGAAATCTGTCAACAATTGCGATCTATAGCGTGACCCATACGTACAGACAAGGCATTTTTGTTGGAAATTACTTGTAAAAAATTGTATTATACAACTAATTCTGATGAAACTCAATAGGATCATATTTTGATAATTGATCAATTGAAAAAAGGAAAAATTATCAAAATCTGTCAAGAACTGCGATCTATAGCGTGTCCCATACGTATACACAACATGATGGAAATACAGTTTTAAAGGAAACTGTCTATTTAAATATTATTTTGCAATAAATTTTGACAAAAATCAATAGAATTATATTCTGATGATTGATGAATCCAAACAAGAAAGAGTTATTGAAATTTGTCAAGAATTACAATCTATAGCGTGTCCCATACGTACAGACAGCATGATAAAGATGCATTTTTGTAGGAAATTGCTTGTAAAAACTGTATTATTCAACCAATTTTGATAAAAATTATGATTGATGAATCAAAAAAGAAAAAATTACTGAAATCTGTCAAGAATTGAGATCTATAGTGTGTCCCATACATACAGACAACATGATAAAAATGCATTTTTGTAGGAAATTGTCTGTAAAAAATTGTATTATATAATTATTTTGATGAAAATCAATAGGATTATATTCAGATAATTGATGAATCAAAAAAAGTGAAATTAATTGAAATCTGTTAAGAATTGTGATCTATAGTGTGTCCTATACGTACAGACAACATATTGAAAATGCATATTGTGCAATCAATTCTGATGAAAATCAATAGGATTGAATACTAATAGTTGCTGAATTGAAAAAAGTAAGAATTGTTGCAATCTGTCAAGATTTGCGATCTATAGCGTATCCCATACATACAGACAATGCATTTTTGTAGGAAATTACTTGTGAAAAATAGTATTATATAACCAACTCTGATGAAAATCAATAGGATTACATTCTGATAGTTGCTTAATTGAAAAAAGTTAGAACTATTAAAATTCAACAAGAATTGCGATCTATAGCGTGTCCCATATGTACAGACAACATGATGGGAAAGCATTTTTGTAGGAAATTGTTTGTGAAAATTGTATTACACAACTAATTCTGATGAAAATCAATAGAGTCATATTCTGATAATTAATAAATTGAAAAAAGATAGAATTATTTAAATTTGTCAAGAATTGCGATCTACAGCGTGTCCCATACGTACACGTTTTCCAAAAGCAGCTTTTATAGGGAATTGTTCATGAAAATTGAACTATCCAACATATTATAATGAAAATCAATGTAAATAATCAAAAATGGTCAAGAATTGGGACTTGTAGCGTGTGCCATACGTACAGACTACAAGTGGGATATGTATAACATTATTGTAAAGGAGCTTTTATAGGAAATTGCTTATAAAAATTGAACTGTTTAACAAATTTTAATGAAAATCAATAAGGTCTTGTCCTGATTGTTAATCAATCGATAAAAAATAAAATCACTAAAATTGGTTATAAAATCGTCAAAACTCGAGGCTGACGTACTAGTTTATTCAATGAGTACTCCTGTGCAAATCATCTCCAATAACTCAACACCAAGTCGGTTAGTCTCACGCGCATATTCACGCACATTCAGGCGCTTGGTGCATGCTGCAGGTCCGCGTGCATCATAAACTACGCAGTGACACCAGAAAATAAAGCAACAGCAATGTGAACGCAGCGGCATTTGATTATTCAGCAGCTTCGCCTCGTTCGAGTATTACATCTTAACTTTGGCTGTGTCTCAGCGTTGACAAGCGCATGCTGCTTAGACTGTGACATATTCACAAGAAGTTGAATTAGAGGACGATCTGGAAGTAATCTAGATTAATATAACCAATTAAAAAATGCAGACATCCGAAAATTATATTTATAATTTCCTCCATGTTCAGAATACAGCTGCTGGTACTCTATAAAACAGGAGGTAAAGAGCTAAAAAATAATCAAGCAATCTAAGTTTTACATATGCAAGGATGTGCGAAAAGTGCTGCAATGTTCGTTAATCGGAAATTGGAGCCGTAACGATGTTGTCAGGTTTCTCATATTGATGTTTACTGCTGCTGGTTTCTTGATTACTCTTCGTTATCTAAAATTACTTCATTTGCACTACTCTTAAACGCACCAATTTTTTGTTGGTTGTTATTAATGACCCGAAGCTGGAAAACATAACAACTTAATATTTCATTGTTAGTAAACCGATAGCCAACACCGCCTACAATTACGAATTAATCCAGAGCGATTGAATATCAATGTCGGTGTTGGATGCAACTGGACGGTAGCAGCACATTCTAAACCCAACAAAACAAAGATGCATAAATCTTGAATCCCACAAGTTCGTCTAATTTACATAGTACAAGCTCGTAATCTGAGACATTAAGGTCTTAATTGTAGCTTGCGTGCGGAACATTGAGTTGTGAGAATGTGAAATCGCGGCCCAATAAAAAAAAAAAAAAAAAAACTGGCAGCTTTACTTGAGATGATCACATTATATGAAAACAGAGCAATAATTGGATTAATTATCTATTATCAAGCAATAATGGATGATAAGAGATATGTTGACGACTGTCTCATGGTCGCACCCTGTATATAAGTAATATTGTATTTTTTTTTGTTTAATAGCGTTTAATTGAGCTGTACAGTGATTTTGAATTATATTTCCACTTTATTTCTCTGACTGGTCGATCATTATTAACTATTTATCTGCTGGTGTTTAATTTGCTCGTTTAAGTCCGATTTTTATATTTGTGCCATTAAATTGAGTCATTAACTTTATATATTTGTTTGTGCAGTGTTCAATAAATATATGAAGGTACCCGGTCACATTTTAATTTTTGGTTTTAATCAATAGTTTGCGAGTATCAAGATTCCATCTGTCTGATATTAAAACCATATTAAGCCGAGACATCTTTTTCTGTGTGTTCTCCAGAGGGTATTATGTTAATAATGATCAACCCTCTGGTGTGCAGCGCTCGGCAGCATTCTTCGCGGCGCCGGTGCCACTTCTGATGGCAATATAATCGTGGGAAATGTTCTTTTTGTCGTAAACGATGTCCAAGTGGTAATAAAGTGGCCTGGACCACTGAATCTCGATCCGTTCTGCAAGTAGTAACGATGCATAAATTTTATAGCGGAATGATATCTCTGTATTTATCGCCAACGCCCACTTGATATCATTATACCCTTTTATTGTTATTGCGTGACTGACTTAATTAAAAACCGTTCATTTATTTGATTAGTAATTAGTTTTGGATTTATCTGCATTTACTAAATGTGCGCTGGATAACTGTGCCTATTTATAGAGTAATTGGGCTGTTAAAACTTATTTTAACAACAAAAATTGGATATTATGAGAGATATGTAGATGACTGTCTTGTTATCGCAAAAAATCCCTGATTTGTTGGGCCATTCAATTTTTATGGATGTATTTTCAAAAAATTTTAGTAATTCTCTTGTAAATCGATTGAGTAACTATCAGAATACAACCCTATCGATTTTTATCAAAATTTGTTGAGCAGTCCAATTTTTATGAACAATTTCCTCTAAAAAGGGACTTTTTGTTAGAGTTCGGTGCCTGGTTTCCCCAAATTTTTTGAAATTTAATTTTATCCATCAATCAGTCCCATTTTACAACTAATCTCACAAAAATTTGGAATAACAAGCCTGCAATATTTGAAAAAAATAAAAATATATTGTAAGAGTTATGTTGATGATTGTTTCGTCGTCGCACCAGTCCAATATATTTTTGATTCTTTTTTGCGTACAAATTGATTTTAAAAGTCCATTAATACAGTATATAACTTAGATTAAATCCCTATTGATTTGCATCATGATTTGTTGGATAGTTAAATTTGTTTAGACAAAAATAACTCGCTCCATTTCTTGGCGTGTACGTATGGGGCACGATAGAGACCACAATCCTTAAACAATTTTATTAATTCTGATTTTAATCAATTAAGTAGCTATCAGAAAAAACCCTATTGATTTTTATGAAGATTTGTGTGGCCGTTTAATTTTTATGGACGATTTCGTGCCCCAAGCTCACCAAGCTTCTAATTGTGTGTATGGGGCACGCTACAGGTCGCAATTCTTTAACAATCTCAGTAATTCTTTTTTTATTCAATCAAGTAATTATCAGAGTTAGACCCTATCGATTTTCATCAAGATTTGCTGGGCCGTTTAATTTTTATGGACAATTTTCTGCAAACATAACATACATCAACATCCTCCAAACTGTACGTATGGGACACGCTACAAGACGCAATTTTCGAAAAATTTTGGTAATTGTTTTTTTAATCGATTCAATAACTATCATAATACAACCCTATTGATTTTTATTGAAATTAGTTTGGCAGTCCAATTTTTATGAGCAATTTCCTCTAAAAAGGCATTTTTCGTTGGAGTTTGGTGCCTGGTTTCCCCAAATCTTTCGAAATTGAATTTTATTCATTAATCAGCCCTATTTTAAAACTAGTCTTACAGAAATTTGCAGTATTTGAAAAAAAATAAAATAAAATTATATTGTAAAAGATACGTCGATGATTGTCTTGTAATCGCAACAAATCCTTTTTGGAATTTTTGGACAATTTCAGTAATTTTAATTGTAGTCAATTAAGCAACCATCAGAATAGAAACCTATTGATTTTCATGATGATTTGTGCGACCGTTTGATTTTTATGAACGATTTCGTGCATCAAGCTCACCAATCTTCTAATTGTATGTATGGGGCACGCTACAGGTCGCAATTCTTCAACAATCTTAATAATTCTTTTTTTATTCAATCAAGTAATTATCAGAGTGAAACGCTATTGATTTTTATTGATATTTGTTGAGCCCCTTAAATTTTTATGGACAATTTTCTGCAAAAACGACATACATCACTATCCGTTTAACTGTATGTATGGGACACGCTACAGGTCGCAATTCTTGAACAATTTTAATAATTCTCTCATCAATCTATTAAGTAGCTATCAGAATACAACCCTATTAATTTTTATCAAAATTTATTGAGCAGTCCAATTTTTATGAACAATTTCCCGTAAAGAGTCATTTTTCGTTGGAGTTCAGTACTTGGTTTTCCCAAAATTTTCGAAATTGAATTTTATCAATTAATCATCCCTATTTTGAAACTAGTCTAACAGAAATTTGAAATAACAGTTCTGCAGTATTCGAAAAACAGTAAAATAAAAATATATTGTAACAGATACGTCGATGATTGTCTTGTAATCGCAACAAAACTTTTTTGGAATTTTTGAAAAATTTTAGTGATTTCAATTGTAGTCAATCAAGTAGCCATCAGAATAGAAGCCTATTGATTTTCACAATAATTTGTGTGGCCGTTTGATTTTTATGGACGATTTCGTGCACCAAGCTCATCAAGCCTCTAATTGTATGTATGGGGCACGTTACAGGTCGCAATTCTTTAACAATCTTAGTAATTCTTTTTTTATTCAATCAAGTAACTATCAGAGTAAAACTCTATTGATTTTTATCAAGATTCGCTGGGCCGTTTAATTTTTATGGACAATTTTCTGTAAAACGACATTCATCGCTATCCGTTAAACTGTACGTATGGGACACGCTACAGGCTGTAATTCTTGAACAATTTTAACAATTCTTTTATCAATCGATTGAATAGCTATCAGAATACAACCCTATTGATTTTTATCAAAATTTGTTAAGCAGTCCAATTTTTATGAACAATTTCCCGTAAAAAGACATTTTTCGTTGGAGTTCAGTGCTTGGTTTCCCCAAAATTTACGAAATTGAATTTTATTAATTAATCATCCCTATTTTGGAACTAGCCTAACAGAAATTTGAAATGACAGTTCTGCAGTATTCGAAAAACAGTAAAATAAAAATATATTGTAACAGATACGTCGATGATTGTCTTGTAATCGCAACAAAACCTTTTTGGAATTCTTGAACAATTTTAGTAATTTTGATTGTAGTCAATTAAGTAGCCATTGGTATAGAAACCTATTGATTTTCACAGTGATTTGTGTGGCCGTTTGATTTTTATGGACGATTTCGTGCACCAAGCTCACCAAGCTTCTAATTGTATGTATGGGGCACGCTACAGGTCGCAATTCTTGAACAATTCTAGTAATTCTGTTTTTATTCAATCAAGTAACTATCAAAATAAAACTCTATTGATTTTCATCAAGATTTGTTGAGCCGTTTAATTTTTATTGACAATTTTCTGCAAACATAACATACATCACTATCCTTTAATCTGTATGTATGGGACACGCTACAGGCTATAATTCTTAAACAATTTTAATAATTCTCTCATCAATCGATTAAGTAGCTATCAGAATACAACCCTATTGATTTTTATCAGAATTTGTCGAGCAGTCCAATTTTTATGAACAATTTCCCGTAAAAAGGCATTTTTCGTTGGAGTTTAGTGCTTGGTTTCCCCAATATTTTTGAAATTGAATTTTATTAATTTATCAGCCCTATTTTGAACTCATATCACAGAAATTTGTGGAGACAGTATTTGAAAAAAAATAATTAAAATATTTTGTAAGAGTTATGTAGATGACTGTCTTGTTATCGCAACAAATCCTTTTTGGAGTGTACGTACAGACCACAATTCTTTAACCATTTTAGTAATTCTGCTTTTAGTAGATTAAGTAGCCATCAGAATAGAAATCTATCAATTTTCATGATGATTTGTTGAGCCATTCAATTTTTATGAACAATTTATTACAAATATGATATACATCACCATCCTTGAAATTGTACGTATGGGACACGTTACAGGTCGCAATTCTTGAACAATTTTAGTAATTCTTTTATTAATCGATTGGGTAGCTATCAAAATACAACCCTATTGATTTTTATCAAAATTTGTTGAGCAGTCCAATTTTTATGAACAATTTTCTCCAAAAAGGTAGGCTAGAAGCATGAGAAATTTAGGAGAAAGTCTTGTACGTGCAGAACGTACAAAAAAGAAAAGTTCAAGTCTACTCCGAAAAAGTCTGTGAGTAAATTTTCTTTAGGAAATCTTAATCTTAATAATTTAATACGAATTAGGCAATTTGCATTGCTGGTGACTTCAATACTCAATCAAGCGACTAACCTTTACAAAAAATTATATTATATACGTATTACATAAAAATTAGCGATTAAGTTTTGATAATATAAACTAAATTGAATTAGGCTACTGGCATTGCTGGAGACTTCAATACTCAATAAAGCGACTAACCTCAATAAAAAATTATATTATGCTTATGGAGACTCCAACATTCGATCAAGCGAGTAACCTCAATACGAAAATTGGTGAATTTGTTGGAGACTGCAACGCCCAAATAAGCGACTAACTTCCACAAAAATATTATTATTATTATTATGAGCAAGCTATGTATGAGTGCTTGAGGTTGGGAAGGTGTATCGACTGTGCCACAAGCAGAGCAATCAGAAATAGAAAAAAATATGTATGATGTATTGTGTAGATAATGAATAATTAGAAATTTATAATTACGAAGTGGTTTACGTATCTATCCATATAGTAATAAATCTTGTGACGGTATGTAGTAGCACAGCGCTACCTAATTGTTTAACAGATGAGTGTGGTCGCAGCGAACGCGACAACACTGCCAAACCACCAACCAGACTCGAATCCCGAGGCCCTCGCTTCTAGTCACTACTTAGTTAAGATAAAGCGGCACGATAAAGCCATGTAATAAACCTGTTAATTGCTCTGCAACCAATCAGGCTCCCTTATTGGTTCTTACTGGCTTTTATAATAAGACCGCGGTTGCCCATAACAATTCTTCATCACCTTACTACGTTCTCAACCTTAAATACGCGGCTGGTCCAGCCGATGTGCAATAAATAGATAAGGCCTGTAAAATATAGCTCGCAGTCGTGGTCAGTTCGTTTGGGAATGTTAAGACCTAGTGATGATTACTACTGTTCACTATCTGATCAAAAAAAACTTTTTCCTAAAACTTGCTCACTTTGTTTTCCAACTAAAAATTACCACAATTTATTTCAATTAATTTAAATGTACTTCTTGGAACCTTCAAGCAAATGCTTTGCGTTATTTCACTAGAAATGTAACGGAAAAATTATTGAGATGGAATGAAATGTCACATAGCGACCACCAAGGAATTTAATGCACTCCATCTCCAGTACCTCATACACAATTAATTATTTATAATTACATCTGCACTAATGGTATAGTTTATGCTTTATGGGTTTATTATTATTATTCCACTAACTACATTAAAATTATTGAAATATCTGCGCATTAATGAAATAATTAATTAAAAATTAAAAATTTCAACAATGTTGTTCAGATTCCTCCAATATTTCTATTAGCAAGTACCACATCCAAATTCAAAGTAAAACAGTAGAAAATATTTCAGTAATACATTGAATTAATGAATTAAGGTGGCTGCGCCAGAATTCCAGTCTGGGCTGGAACTACAACGACTTGACATTGACATTGACTTGATTTTTACTGTCAATTTGCCATGCAAATTGGACATGTTTTCAGTTAATATTTATCATAGGGACATGACAGGGATTAGATCATGTTATTCTTCTAGAAAAATAAGATCTAAATAATGATGACAAAGATTGGGAGATCAAGACAAGATTAGAATATGTCAATGTCGACTGGATGTGGTACCAGCCCTGAATTGATATAAAATAACCAATTTTGTTGAATAGAATGCGAATTAGGCAACCCACATTGCTGGAGACTCCAATACTCAATTAAGCGACTAACCTCAACAAAAAACCAGTAGAAATTAACCAAAGTAAAGTATTTTGGAGACTACAGCGTCCGAATAAGCGAGTAACCGCCACAAAAATATTATTTCTAGTTAATTATACGACAATTTTTTTCCCTTTCGATTATTATTGATAATAGTTTTTTATGTTGATTGTAGTCCGCGTAGGAGTCTTCGGATGATCAGAATCTGCCTAATGGCTCATTATGAGTTTACCGATTCGTTAAAATAACGGAACACTATCAGCCAGTAGTGTATCAGCCCACGCAATTAATCTCTCATCGATAAGGTTTTTATTGTCAATCTATGTTAATTCTACATGAGAGTTTGTGACAGTTAAGTTCAACGGAATTCTGGTAATCTCTAAATCATCATACTTTTGTGAGTGTAGGGCAGGTAGACCAATCAAAACAGCAGTGGACGGCACACGTGGGAACAGGTGCCGTCTTACACCTGTCTCAGGGGTCTAATACCTTAGTAGGGATCTTACACGAACACATATGTTTGCATGATACATACAAATACATTGCAGTGTCTTCGCAGAGCATATGCTACGCCTGAATGACCGTTGGGCCCCAACGGACATACCTCCCTGTCCCCTGAAGGGCCTGTGGCATTTTTAACGGATACCATACAACAAAATCAATATAATAAAGTCATCAGTTAATTATTTTGCATAAAATGTGCCTCTTCTTTGATCCTGCAGTATAATTATAATGAAGAACTCGAGAATTTTGTTGCAGAGGATAGTAAAAGAAGTGGACAATTTAAAAACAACTTTTATGTATCCAATAATACGAGAACAGATATAAAAATACAATAAAAATTATGCGCTCGAAGACGTTTACTCTGAAAAATACATAAAAGCAGTCACCCCTCTTGTTGTTAATGCACGCAGTGGCATATTTAGGATCAAGATCCTCATAAAAAACAAAACTGATCTCTCGTTTGGCCGGACATAAAATCATAATGTTCGGATAGATCCACTTGTTAGTTTCATCGAAAACTCTTTACGATCAGAGAAACTTTGTCGGCAACTATATTTCATTAAATTACTGATTGGACTAAAATTACTTTTGATTTGTAAATTCCAAGAGTTTACACGACGTGATGAATAAAATCCAAATTTGGCAAAGATTGAAGTACTTAATTAAGACTCACCAGTAATTGCAGATAAATGATCTATTTATTTAGTTCTTGTGCGTCTGATCCGTCATTAACGAGTGCAGTGTTTAATCGTTTTCGTCGGCAAGATACAGACAAACGAGAATCGCATTCGCAGCCCGCTACCAGCAACGTGTTCATTAGACTTTTATGAAGTGCTCTATTTTAATTGTGCTGGCTTCTGCACCACCATGAAAAATTTCAGCGGATGCAAGCGAAAATATTCTCCGTTTTCCATTTGATTAATTGTTACCTATAAGCGCTATAATTAGTTACTTCCAATCTATTCATTACTCTTTAAATATAACAAATGGAACGATATTACATTTAATTTGGTGTTGATTCAATTTAATATGAATTCAATTGAATAAAATAATAATTTTTTAATGGAAGTTAGTCGCTTATTCAGGCGATGCAGTCTCCAGCAATGCGAGTTGCCCAATTCCATAAAAATTGTAGTATAATAAAGTAAAAATAATATTTTTGTGGCAGATTGCCTAATTGGTAATTTTTCTAGAATGCAGCTACTCTAATTGATTAATTTCTACTGGTTTTTTGTTGAGGTTAGTCGCTTAATTGAGTATTGGACTCTCCAGCAATGCATCTTGCCTAATTCGTATTGAATAAAATAAAATTTGGTTATTTTCCATCAATTTGGGCTAGGATTTGTGCGTAGCCACCTAATTTATCAGCTTCATGTTATATTGGAGAAAAATCAATTGTTTCATTTTAAATTTGAGGAATTTTGCTGCACTTCCGATACAATTTCTTTTAGGAACGTTCAAACTTTTAATCCAGTTTCATGCTATTGAAGAATAATCTCGAAATTTCATGTGATTAACACTTAGAATTATTTTTTTGAAGAGGTTGGTCGCTTAATCAAATGTTGGAGTCTCCAATAATGTGGATTGCCTAATTGGTCAACTATTAAAACAAGACCCTATTGATTTATATTATGATTTATCCAATAGTTCGATTTTTATAAGCAATTTTCTACAAGAGCTTTCTTCAAAAAAGTTGCATGCATCTGCGTCTTGTAGTCTGTACGTATGGGACAAGTTACAGGTCGCAATACTCAACCGATTTTCAAAAACCTTCTTTTAATAGTAGATTACTTATTAGAATAGAGCTGTATTGATTTTCATTGATTTTTACCTATGAACTTTTTCAAAAACTGTCTTTGAATAAGTACTTACGTCTAGATTCTGTACATATGGGACAAGCTACAGGTCGCAATTCTCAATAAATTTTGATAATTATATTATTTATCGATCTAATAATTATTTGAACAAACCCCTATTGATTTTTAACAATTTTGATCAGGTAATACAGTTTTTATGAACAATTTTCTACTTTAACAGGCTGTAAGCTACGAATGTTGACTATAGGAAAAACTATAACAAGCAACTTTTATTGTTGTTTTTTGATAAGAGATGTTATGTATCTAGACAATCATACAATTTTTTTTCCCTAAAATATCAATTATAATTGATTTGATTGAACAATGTCAATCGACTCTGTCCGTTGGTTTGTACGTATGGGGCTTGATTCAGGACGCAACTCCTCACTAAATCCAGTAATTTCAACATTTATCAATTATTCAATAATCAAAGCTAAACCCTATTAGATTCCATTGTGATTGATAAGATAGTTTCTTTTTTATAAGCAATTTTATATGGAAACTCTAGGCGACTCCGTCCGTTGATCAGGTCGCAGTTTTTGACCAATTTCAATAATCCTTTGTTTTACCAATTGGTTAATTATTCACACATAACCTAATTGAGTTTTGCTACGAGTTTTTGAATAATAATATTTTTATGAACAATTTTCTATAAGAAATCCCTTGAAAAAATTGCATGCATCTGCGTCTTGTAGTCTGTACATATGGGACAAGCTACAGGTCGCAATACTCAACTGATTTCCAAAATTATTTCTTTTATTAACAGATTACTTATTAAAATTGATTTACATTAATTTTTTTCGGATAAATTTATGTACAAACTTTCTTTGAAAAATGACTTGCGTCTACATTTGATAGTCTATACGTATGGAACACGCTATAGGTCGCAAATCTCATTAAATTCTAATAACTGTATTATTTATTGATTTAGTAGCTATTGAAACAAAACCCTATTGATTTTCATCGTTTTTTATTCACTAATATAGTTTTTATGAGCAATTTTCTATTTCAACCGATTGAAAACTTCGAGTGTTGACTATAGAAACTATTATAACAAGCAACTTTCAATGTTGCTTTTTGCGAAGGGACTTTATATCTTTAAGTAATCATACAATTTATTTTTTTGAAATATTAGTTATGATTGAATTGATTGAACAATGTCAAACGACTCGGTCTGTTGATCTGTACGTATGGGGCTTGATTCAGGACGCAAATTCTCTCTAAATCCAGTAATTTCAACAGTTATCAATTACTTAACCATCAAAGCATAACTCTATCAAATTTCATCATGATTGATTGAATATTTTGTTTTTTATAAGCAATTTTATATGAAAACTCTTAACGATGCCACCTGTTGATCTGTACGTATAGTTACAGGTCGCAATTTTTGACCAATTTCAATAATTCTTTGTTTTACCAATTGGTTAGCTATCTGCACATAACCTAATTGAGTTTTGCCACGAGTTTCTTGATAATAATTTTTTTATAAGCAATTTTCTATGAGAAATCCCTTGAAAAAATTGCATGCATCTGCGTCTTGTAGTCTGTACGTATGGGACAAGCTACAGGTCGCAATACTCAACCAATTTTCAAAATTCTTTCTTTTGTTAACAGATTACCTATTAGAATAAAACCCTATTGATTTTTATTAATTTTTTTCTGAATAAATTTATGTACAAACTATCTTTGAAAAATGACTTGCGTCTACATTTGATTGTTTGTACGTGTGGGACACGCTATAGTTCGCAAATCTTGATAAACTTTGATGATTATATTATTTATCGATTGTTCAACTATTCAAACAGAGCCCTATTGATTTTCATTATTTTTTATTCAGTAATAAACTTTTTATGAGTAATTTTCTATTTCAACCGGTTGGAAGCTTCAAGTGTTAACAATATAAAATATTATAACAAACAACTTTTAATGTTACTTTTTGGAAAGGGACTTTATATTCCTGAGTAATCACACAATTTTTTTTTTTTAAATATCAATTATAATTGATTCGATTCAGCAATGTCAAACGACTTCGTATCTTTGTTTGTACGTATGGGGCACGATACAGGTCGCAACTCTCAACTAACTCCAGTAATTTTAACATTTATCAATTACTCAACAATCAAAGCATAACTCTATTGAATTTCATAATGATTGATTTGATAGTTTGTTTTTTATAAGCAATTTTGTATAAAAACTCTAGGCGATGCCGCCTGTTGACCTGTACGTATGGGGCACGATACAGGTCGCAATTTTTGAACAATTTCAATAATTCTTTGTTTTACCAATTGGGTAACTATCCACACATAACCTAATTGAGTTTTGCTACGAGTTTTTATATAATTATATTTTTATGAGCGATTTTCTACAAGAAATCCCTTGAAAAAATTGCATGCATCTGCGTTTTGTAGTCTGTACCTATGGGACAAGGTACAGGTCGCAATACTCAACCAATTTTCAAAATTTTTTCTTTTATTAATAGGTTACTCATTAGAATAGAACCCTATTGATTTTCATAAATTTTTTCCGAAAAAAATAATGTACAAACTTTCTTTGAAAAATGACTTGCGTCCAAGTTTGATTATTTGTACGTAAGGGACACGCTATAGGTCGCAAATCTCATTGAATTCTAATAACTATGTTATTTATTGATTGAGTAGCTATTGACACAAACCCCTATTGATTTTCATCGTTTTTTATTCACTAATATAGTTTTTATGAGCAATTTTCTATTTCAACCGATTGGAAGCTTCAAGTGTTAACAATATAAAATATTATAACAAATAACTTTTATTGTTGCTTTTTGGAAAGGGACTTTATATTCCTGAGTAATCACACATTTTTTTTTTTTTAAATATCAATTATAATTGATTCGATTCTGCAATGTCAAACGACTTCGTATCTTTGTTTGTACGTATGGGGCACAATACAGGTCGCAACTCTCAATTAACTCCGGCAATTTTAACATTTATCAATCACTCAATAATCAAAGCATAACCCTATTGAATTTCATAATGATTGACTGGATAGTTTGTTTTTTATAATCAATTTTATATAAAAACTCTAGGCGATGCCACCAGTTGATCTATATATATGGGGCACGATACAGGTCGCATTTTTTGACCAATTTTAATAATTTTTTGTTTTACTAATTGGTTAACTATCAACACATAACCTTATGAAGTTTCATAATGAATTTTTGGATATTAAGATTTTTATGAGCAATTTACTATTTTGACTGGTGTTGACTGTAGGATTTAGTTTAGCAGGCAACTTTTAATGTTATTTTTTGGGAAGAGATTTCATATCTCTTGACTATCATACAATTTTTTACTCCAAAATACCAATTATAATTGAATAATGATTGATTTGAATCATTCTTTGATCAATCAATTGGTTAACTGTCTAAACAAAGCCCCATTGAGTTTCGTTGTATTTTTTTGGATAATATGATTTTTATGAGCAATTTTCTGAATAAATTAAAGTGGGATTATGGTTGCTGGATTAAAAATAAGTTTTACAAGCCGATCATATGAATCATTAGATTATGCTAATCAAGGTAGCCGCTAACGGAAATTGAGCGGTTATTCTAATCTACATGAGGAATGAAAATCAATTAGCACTTTAGGAGATTGTATCAGGAAACTTCTAAAGGTCTAACTTATGTTCTTCAGACTTTATTATTTCTAGCAGCCGCAGATATTATCAATAAATTTATTCTTTTGCTTCGAATTTATAATTATATGCTTTTAAATAATAATGAAGTTTTCAGTGGTCATCATTTTGAAATATATAATTTTTAATGTAAATACCTTTAAATGCAGCATCGGGCATCAATTTGGGAGATAAAACACTTTCACGGCACTAGTTTTGCACATATCACGACACAACTGATAGTCTAGTCGACAGAAGTTGCGTTTGCAAAGCTGTGCAGGTTTAATTAACAATTAATGAAATACAGGAGAATCACAATATAAGAATATACAGTATGTTAAGTTATTGTAAAATTATTAAAATCAAACTGTGAATATAAAATATTCGTCAATAAATTCCCATAAAATTTTTCTTTTTATGAATGTAATAATATCTTTATTTGCGTGCAAAATTGTCAATGGCTGTTTCATGCGATATGAGTGAAATAAAGTACGCCTCTTCGCCGAGTTGCTCTCGTTCGTTACATCAATGTCTTGTAGTGGAAGATTCCCGCTGCCCATATGCAAATCTTGTGAGAATTCTCGCATATATTGGACTCGCTTCAGCCATATTCGACCCATATATCTGCTTTTATGTCCTGTTCGACTAGATGCATATACGAAACGATGGCAGGATGTCTTGTAATGATGAGACTTGAAATTACTGCGCTATGTAAATGTTGCTCGAAATTATCTATCCGCTGTAATTTTGTTATTAGAGCTCTAACTACAGTATCAAGTGGAAATTTGTTGTTAATAAGCATTCATTATTTTCTGTATGTGTATACGTGGCAGCGTTAGGAATTTATAAATACTTGGCAATAAGTCCAGGAATTCGTCCAAATTAACCCCAATAATTTTTAAAATTAAAAATCAATTGTTTCAGCCATAGTTGACATGCATGATCGTTCTGTAGTCTGTACGTATGGGACACGCTGCAGGTCGCAATTTTTGATCAATTTCTGTAATTCTTTTTTGTTATCAATAAGTTGGTATTGAAACACAATCTTATTGATTTTCATTAATTTTGTTCAAATAATTTCTAACAAAAACTTCTTTTGAAAAATTACTTATGTTTATTTCTGATGGTCTGTACGTATGGGGCACGATACAGGTCGCACATCTCAACTAATTTCAATTAATTTATTATTTATTGATTAAATACCCATTGGAACAAAACCCTATTGAGTTTTATTCCAAATTTTTGAATAAAATGATTTTTATGAGCAATTTTCTGTTTCGACCGGCTGCAAGCTTTAAGTATTTACCATAGAAACTATTATAACAATTAAATTTTGATGTTGCTTCTTGGAAATTGATGCTATGTATCTAGATGAACATACAACTTTTTTTCAATAAATTATTAATTTTGACCCACTTGGTTGAACAGCCCCATGCTTCTTGGTTTATTGTATGTACGTATGGGACACGCTACAGATCCCAATATCCAACCAATTTCAATAATTTTTTTGGTATTCATTGATTAACTATCTGAACAAAACCCTATTGAATTTCATCATGATTTGTTGTATATTCCAATTTTTATAAGCAATTTTCTATAAAAATTTCCATTTATCGCAGTGTTAGGCATAACCTGTACGTATGAGATACGATACAGGTCGCAATTTCGGATTGATTCAAATAATTCTTTTATTTTTAGATAGGTTTGCTATTAGGGTAAAACTCTATTGATTTTCATTAATTTTTACTGATTATTTTTGACAAAAACTTGCTTTGAAAAATTATATGTGTTTATATTTGATGGTCTGTACGTTTGGGGCACGATACAGGTCGCAAATTTCAACTGATTTCAATTAATTCATCATTTATTGATAAGGTAACCATCAAAACAAAACCTTATTGAGTTTCATTCCAAATTTTTGAATAGTATGATTTTTATGAGCTATTTTCTGTTTCGACCGGCTGCAAGCTTCAAGTGTTGACCATATAAACTATTATAACAATTGAATTTTAGTGTTACTTTTTGGAAATTGATGCTATGTATGTAGGTAATCATACAATTTATTTTCAATAAATTATTATTTTGGCCCACTTGGTTGAACAGCCCCATGCGTCTTTTTTCATTGTACGTACGTATGGGACACGCTACAGGTCCCAATATCCAACCAATTTAAGCAATTTTTTTTGGTATCGATTGGTTAACTATTTGAACAAGACCCTATTGAATTTCATTATGATTTGTTGTATATTTCAATTTTTATGAGCAATTTTCTATGAAAACTTCCATTTATCGCAGTGTTAGGCATAGCCTGTACGTATGGGACACGATACAGGTCGCAATTTTTGACCGATTCTGATAATTCTTTTATTTATAGATAGATTTGCCATCAGGATAAAACCCTATCGAATTTCATTAATGTTTACAAACTATTTTCGACAAGAACTTCTTTTGAAAAATTACTTATGTTTATTTCTGATGGTCTGTACGTGTGGGGCACGATACAGGTCGCAAATCTCAACTGATTTCAATCAATTTATTATTTATCAATTGGGTAGGCATAAAAACAAAACCCTATTGAGTTTTTTTTCCAATTTTTGGATAGAATGATTTTTATGAGCAATTTTCTGTTTCAACCGGCTGCAAGCTTCAAGTGTTGACCATATAAATTATCATAAGAATTAAATTTTAATGTTGCTCTTTTGAAAGATATGTGATGTATTTAGATAATCATACAACTTATTTTCAATGAAATATTAATTTTTGTCCACTTGGTTGAACAGTCCCATGCGTCTTGGTTCATTGTATGTACGTATGGGACACGCTACAGGTCCCAATATCCAACCAATTTCAATAATTTTTTTGGTATCTATTGACTAACTACCTAAACAAAATCCTATTGAGTTTCATCATGATTTACTGTATATTCCAATTTTTATGAGCAATTTTCTATGAAAACTTCTATTTATCGCAGTGTTAGGTATAACCTGTACGTATGGGACATGATACAGGTCGCAATTTTTGACCGATTTCAATAATTTTTTTATTTATAGATAGGTTCACCATTAGGGTAAAACCCTATTGATTTTTATCAATTTTTACGTATTAGTTTTGACAAAAATTTGCTTTGAAAAATTACATGTTTTTGTATTTGATGGTCTATATGTATGGGGCACGAGACAGGTCGCAAATGTCAACTGATTTCAATTTATTCATTATTTATTGATTATGTAACCATCAAAACAAAACCCTATTAAGTTTTGTCAAATTTTTGAATAGAATGATTTTTATGGGTAATTTTCTATTTTGACCCAGTGCAAGCTTCAAGTGTTGACCATAGAAACTATTATAACAATTGAATTTTAATGTTACTTTTTGGAAATTGATGCTATGTATGTAGGTTATCATACAATTTATTTTCAATAAATTATTAATTTTGGTCTACTTGGTTGAACAGCCCCACTGGTCTTGGTTTATTGTATGTACGTATGGGACACGCTACAAGTCCCAATACCCAACCAATTTTAGTATTTTTTTTTTGGTATTCATTGATTAACTATCTGAACAAAACCCTATTGAATTTCATCATGATTTGTTGTATATTCCAATTTTATAAGCAATTTTCTATAAAAATTTCCATTTATCGCAGTGTTAGGCATAACCTGTACGTATGAAACACGATACAGGTCGCAATTTCCAA
Source organism: Dromius quadrimaculatus (assembly GCA_963989225.1). NCBI lineage: Eukaryota > Metazoa > Arthropoda > Insecta > Coleoptera > Carabidae > Dromius > Dromius quadrimaculatus. The sequence continues at coordinate 66,111,049 of OZ022327.1, read as the reverse complement.
CCGATTCAAATAATTCTTTTAATTTTAGATAGGTTTGCTATTAGGGTAAAACCCTATTGATTTTCATTGATTTTTACTAATTATTTTCGACAAAAACTTGCTTTGAAAAATTATATGTGTTTGTATTTGATGGACTGTACGTGTGGGGCACGATATAGGTCGCAAATCTTAGTTGATTTCAATTAATTTATTATTTATTGATTGGGTAACCATTAAAATAAAAGCATATTGAGTTTTATACTAAATTCATGAATAGAATTATTTTTATGAGTAATTTTCTATTTGGACCCGGTGCAAGCTTCATGTGTTGACCATAGAAACTATTATAACATTGAAGTTTAATGTTGCTTTTTGGAAAGTGATGCCATGTATTTAGACAATCATACAATTTATTTTCAATAAAATATTAATTTTGACCCACTTGGTTGAACAGTCCCATGCATCTTGGTTCATTGTACGTACGTATGGGACACGCTACAGGTCCCAATATCTAACCGATTTCAATAATTTTTTTGGTATCGATTGGTTAACTATCTGAGCAAAATTCTATTAAATTTCATCATGATTTGCTGTATATTGTAATTTTTATAAGCAATTTTCTGTAAAAACTTCTATTTATCGCAGTGTTAGACACAACCTGTACGTATGGGACACGACACAGGTCGCAATTTTTGACCGATTCCCATAATTTTTTCATCTATAGATAGGTTTGCCATTAGGATAAAACTCTATTGATTTTCATCAATTTTTACAAATTATTTTTGACAAAAACTTGCTTTGAAAAATTACATGTGTTTGTATTTGATGGACTGTACGTGTGGGGCACGATACAGGTCACAAATCTCAACTGATTTCAATTAATTTATTATTAATTGATTAGGTAACCATCAAAACAAAACTCCATTGAGTTTCATCTTAAATTTTTGGATAGAATGATTTTTGTGAGCAATTTTCTGTTTCGACAGGCTGCAAGCTTCAAGTGTTGACCATATAAACTATTATAACATTGAAGTTTTGATGTAGCTTTTTGGAAATTGATGTTATGTATCTAGATAATCACATAAATAATTTTCAATAAAATATTAATTTTGGCCCACTTGGTTGAACAGTCCCATGCGTTTTGGTTTGTTATATGTACGTATGGGACACGCTACAGGTCCCAATATCCAACCAATTTTGATAATTTTCTTATTTATCGATTGACTAATTATCTGAACAAGACCCTATTGAATTTTATGAGGATTTGTTGGGTAGTTTGTTTTTTATGAGCAATTATCTACGAAAACTCCAAAAGACGTCAATAATTAGTCTGTACGTATGGGACACGCTACAGGTCGCAATTCTCGACAGATTTTATTAATTTTTTTTTTAATCGATTGTTTAACTATTAGAATTGATTTTTATGTCAAAATACTAATGAAGTAGTCATTAAGCTATTAGGTTATTAGATCTAATGGCAAGAGTGTTCAGTAGCATCGACCTCCCGGTGGTAATAACATCATCTCCGTGCTCGTACTCGGTGCATTGATATCGATTGGGAAACTGTGATCCAAACAGACCACCAGCATTGAGATCTCTGTTAAAGATACGCGTTTAGAGACGAGTGAGCAAGCAGTAAGTTAATAGTTTGTACGTATGTAAAACGCTCCAACGTTTCCCGCGACTTGTATCTATCAATCACTCAATTGTTGAGCGTTGAATGCGTCCGTTAGCTACAACCACCTGACAGCTGACCTTGAAAACCGCATGACGTCACTGCACCTGTTCAACCATTACATGACAAATGAACTCTAATCATAAATTATTAAAGCTTGATCTATTCACTAAATCATAAACTAAAAATGTTTTATGCTGTAATTACAAAATTATTTTTATTAATTAAACTTTTTTTTGTCTGTACGTATGGGACACGCTACAAGTCGCAATACCCAACCGATTTTAGTGATTTTTACTTTTAACAATTGAATAACAATCTGAATACAACCCTATTTAGTTTCATTCATAAAAGCAAGGATTTAAGACCGATATAAGTCGAGTAGTCCGATATAACATTGCAATCAACGCGACAACCAACGCACGCGTGTCCTGCAGTAAAATTCCCTGGCCAACGAATAAACATATCAGACTGTTTATTGGAAAACGATGCAAATCCTCATATCGAAACGGTATCATGCCAAGAAGGCTTCTCACGCATCGCAGATTATGAGCTGAGGCTTGGTTTTAACAGGATTTTATCTTGAATTCTTCGTATAATTAGGATTTGAGAAGGTGTGTCTAATGCTGCTGTGATTATTTGAATAAAAAAAATATTTTATACTTGGAAAATTTAATTCTGTCGGCTCGTTTGCAAAGCACACGTTGATGAGCGCAGCACGCGATTTGATGACCGCAATACTGCCATCTTTATTACAGACGATAAGAATTTGTTATATAGTGGTCAATTAACTGAAACTATTCTATAAACCGTGGAATCCACAATTTTCTCTTTTATTATTATTATATTGGATATGTTCCTCGATGGGCCAAGATTCAGAGGATCAGAGACTGATTTGCATAATCAATTTCACTGTTAAATGACTTGAGTAAATAACTACAAGCTTTATTCACGGATAAATGAATTTACTTGAGTTAATATTACAGATGATTAATTGATACTTTTTTATGCTCATTTGTTGAACCATTCAACCCAGAGGGTTTATATCTTTGTGATCAACCAATTGGCAGAAGAAAGAATCACTAAAATTGGTTCATAATTGAAGCCTGTAGCGTGTCCCGTACAGACTAAAGGACGGTCCTACATGATTGTAAAAAATTGCTTATTAAAATTGAATTATCCAACAAATCTTTCAGAAAACCAACAAATCAATTCGCAGAAAACAGAATCACTGACATTGGCTTAGAATTACAGCTTGTAGCGTGTCCCATACGTACAGACAAAATGACAAATTACATGTCATTTTTCGAAGAAGAGAATAAAAATTAGACAACATAAAAAAATTAAGAGACTTCTAGTCTGATGGGTAAATAAATTAATACAATAGAAATAATTGGGATCAATGAAAAATTACGGCCTGTAGCGTGTCCCATACGTACAGACCCAAGGACGATCTGCATGCCATACTTTGAAAGAGATAATGAAATATAAATCATACAACAAATCATCACTAAAATTAATAGGTTTCTATTCTGATGTTTAGTCAAATGAATAAAATAAAAACAATTGAAATCGATAAAGAATTACGGCCTGTAGCGTGTCCCATACGTACAGACAAAAAGACGATGATTCGTCATTCTTTAAAACTGTTTGTAAACTTGTCGAGCAAATAAATCACTCTGTAAATCTATAGGATTACATTTTAATGATCTATCAATTGGGAGAAGTCAGAATTACTAAAATTGGTTCAGAATTACAGCCTGTAGCGTGTCCCATACGTACAGACCAAAGGACAAATTACATATCATTCTTTAAAAGAGAATAAAAATTAGGCTGTCCAACAAATTATCACAAAAATTGATTAGCTTCTATTCTGATGGTTATTGTAATCAATAAAATACAGGCAATTGAAATCAATGAAGAATTACGGCCTGCAGCGTGTCCCATATGTACAAGGACGCTTATGCAGTCGTATGAAAAAAAAATTGGTCTCAATAGACTTCAATTTCAATAACTGATCAAATTGACCAAATAAAACAATTGGAATAGGTCAAAAATTGTGACCTGTAGCGTGCCAATACGTACAGACAGAAGGACTATAATTCGTCATACTTTAAAACTGTTTATAAAATTGTCGAGCGAACAAATCATTCTGAAAATCAATAGGATGATTGATCAATTCGCAAAAAGCAAAATCACTGGAATTGATTTAGAATTACAGCCTGTAGCGTGTCCCATACGTACGGACTAAAGAACAAATTAAATGTCATTCTTTAAAAGAGGATAAAAAATGTACGATACAACAAATCATCACAAAAATCAATAGGCTTCTAGTCTAATAGATGAGAAAATCAATACAATTTGAATAATTGAAATCATTGTAGAATTTTGACCTGTAGCGTGTCCCATACGTACAGGCCAGAAGGCAGTTATGCAGTCATTTGAAAAAAAAAAATATTGATTTCTATTCCAATTGATGATCAAATTGATAGAATAAAGCAATTGAAATCGATCAAAAATTGTGACCTGTAGCGTGCCCATACGTACAGACAAAAACACGATGTTGCCTCATTCTTTAAAACTTTCATAAAATTGTTTATAAAAATTAAATAAGCAAACAAATCATTCTGACAACCAATACAATTATATCTTGATGATTAATCAATCGGCAGAGGACAGAATCACTAAAATTGGTTCAGAATTACAGTCTGTAGCGTGTCCCATACGTACAGACCAAAGGACAAATTGCATGCTATTATTTAAAAGAGAATCCAAATTAAACTGTACAACAAATATTTGCAAAAATTAATAGGCTCCTATTCTGATAGTTTCTCTAATCAATATAATAGAAACAATTTAAATCGATCAAAAATTACGGCTTGTAGCGTGTCCCATACGTACAGACTGAGAGACAAATTACATGTCATTCTTTAAAAGAAGATACAAATTAAATGATACAACAAATCATCACAAAAATCAATAGGCTTCTAGTCTGATGGTTGAATAAATCAATACAATAGAAATTATTGGAATTAATAAAGAACTACGGCTTGTAGCGTGTCCCATACGCACAGACTCAAGGACAGTGATGCAGTAATTTGAAAAAAAAAATGAAAATTGGTCCTAATAGACTTTTATTTCCATAATTATTCAAATGGATGGAATAAATGGATTGAATTCAATCAATAATTGTGACCTGTAGCGTGCCCATACGTACAGACATAAGAACGATGATTCGTCATTCTTTCAAACTGTTTATAAAATTGTCGAGCAAACAAATTATTCTGAAAATCAATAGGATTATATCTTGATGATTAATCAAATGGCAGAAGACAAAATCACAAACAAATCATCACAAAAATCAATAGGCTTTCAGTCTAATAGTTAAGTAAATCAATAAAGTGAAAATTATTGAAATCAATAAATAATTACGGCCTGTAGCGTGTCCCATACGTACAAACACAAGTACAGTTATGCAGTCATTTGAAGAAAAAAATTGAACTTTATTGATTTCTATTCTAATTGATGATCAAATTGATTAAATTAAGCAATTGAAATCGACCAATAGTTGTGACCTGTAGCGTGCCCATACGTACAGACAAAAGGACGGTAATTCGTCATTCTGTAAAACTGTTTATAAAATTTCCGAGCAAACAAATCATTCTGAAAATCAATAGGATTATATCTTGATGATTAATCAAATAGCAGAAGACAAAATAACTGAAATTATTTCAAAATAACAGCCTGTAGCATGTCCCATACGTACAGACCAAAGGACAAATTACATATCATTCTTTAAAATAGAATGAAAATCAAACTGTTCAACAAATCATCACAAAAATCAATACACTTTCAGTCTGATGGTTAAGTAAATCAATACAATAGAAATTATTGAAATCAATAAATAATTACGGCCTGTAGCGTGTCCCATACGTACAGACTCAAAGATAGTGATGCGTTCATTTTTTTAAATGAAGAATAAAAATTGGACTTAATAACTAATCAAATTGATAGAATAGAACAATTAAAATCGGTTAAAAATTGCGACCTGTAGCATGCCCATACGTACAGACAAAAGGACGATGATTCGTCATACTTTAAAACAGTTTATAAAATTGTTCGTAAAAATTAAACTGAATAGAATTATATCTTAATAGTTAATCAATTGACAAAAGATAAATTCACTGAAATTGATCAAGGATTATAGCTTGTAGCTTGCCCCATACGTACAGACTAAAGGACAGTAACGCATGTCATTTTAAATAGAATTTTTGGATAAATTACTGAACAAATTATTATATAAATCAATAAGCCTCTGTTTTATTAGTTGATTAATCGATGAAATCAGAACAATTGAAATCGACCAAAAATTGTGGCTTGTAGCGTGTCCCATACGTACAGACAAAAAGATGGTGATGTATGACTTTATTTAGAGAAAATTGTTGTAGAAAATTTACTGTCAAATTATCATGAAAATCAATAGTTTGTCAATCGATGAAATGGAAACAATTAGAATTAATCAAAAATTGCAGCCTGTAGCGTGTCCCATACGTACAGACAAAACTATGTCATTTTTCATTCATAAAAATTAAACTATCACACAAATTATCACAAAAATCAATAGGGTCCTATTCTGATACTTAAATAATTGATTAAAGAAAATTTGTTGAAACTAATCAAAAATTTTTGGCCTGTAGCGTGTCCCATACGTACAGACAAAAAGACGGTAATGCATGTTATTCTTTAAAGAGAGTTTTTGTAGAAAATTGTTCATAAAAATTGAACTATTTGACGTATCATTATGAAAATTGATAGACTATTATTTTAATAGCTAATTAATCGATAGAATAGAGACAGTTGGAATTGATGAAGAATTGCGACTTGTAGTATGTCCCATACGTACATACAATTTTCAATGACTTTTTTGTAGAAAATTATTTATAAAATTGTACCAACACATAAATTATTGGGAGAATCTATAAGAATTGGTCTTAATAGTTGACCAATCGATAAAATAGAGAACACTAGTATTATAGTAGGTAGTTTGAAAAGCACTGGTCGAACTGTCCAGTGATCAACAAGAACCAGTTTAGTTAATGAATATTAGAAGATGACAAGTCGAAATCGTGTCCACTGCATTAGTTTTTATAGATTTCTATTCGGGCGCTAGCCACTGTTCTTGCTGATAAAACACGGCGACTAGTTAAGCCTGTCAGGAGTCTCGATTAATTATTGTTATTACGAAAAAATTTAAATCTTTTAGTCATAAAATAAATTAAACATTGCAATCCAATTTCTTGTTGATTTATAAATGTGACTTAGTTGACTAAGTATACAGGGTGTCTTTAACTTGAGGTCTAGATTATATTTTCTTAAGTATTTCTTTATCTATCACAATCAGATTTTCGTATAAAGGTTGAATGTGCCGACTTAATGGACTAGACAAGAGCTGCAGGTTCTATCACAATTAGGTTGGCCCATACCTGGCTCAATCACCTGCCGCCTTTTTGACCTCTAGTAGCAGCCCCTTGAAAATCCACTTTCATTTAGAATTTCAATTATTTCTACATCAATTGCAGCAAAAAATCAGTACTCCGTTATTGTTTAACGCATGACGAACTTAAAATTAAAACAAAACGCGTTATCTTCCTGATCCTCACCCTTATCGCAATATAAAATAATGGTTAATCATTTTGAGTTGTTGATGCTTTTCCATGTGGTCAACCAAGCGTCCGTTCCTAACATATATCACTGTTCGCTTGTTTAGTTATGCTCCATTAATACTTGGGTTAGACAAACCGAAACGGGTGGTTACGATTTATTTTAATAACTGATTGATCTTATTTTTAATTTCAATGATTATGGTTTATACATGGAAATTCCATTTTGATGAGCTGCAAGCTTCTTGTGTTGACTATTGAAATTATTGTAAGCAGCAACTTTTAATGTTGCTTTTCAGAATGATACATGAAGTCTTTATAAAGTAATAGAACTTTTTTTTCTCAAAAATCAATTTTGGTCCAATCGGTTGAACGATGTCTTGATAGTGCGTCCGTTAGTCTGTAGGTATGGGACACTCTACAGGTCGCAATTCTTGACCGATTTTGGTAATTATTTTATTTATCAATTGGTTAGCTATCAGAACAAAACCCTATTGAGTTTCATTATGTTTTGTTGGATAGTTCAATTTTTATAGATGATTTTCTAGTTTGTTCGCTGCAGGTAGGTCTTCCTCTAAGATAACTGACTCGTTGTGCATGTAACACCTACTGATACATACCTGGAATATTCAATACGTGACATATTGCAGCAAATTGATTAATATTTCCACTTTTTTTTTTAATAAAGTTCACATTTACATTTTATCAAAAGAAAGTGAATTATTTACTTTTTTCTTTCAATATATTCATAATTAAGGCGGAAAATATACAATTAAGTGTGAAATCCTTGAATTGTTCAAACAACAGTACAGAGAAAGGAGCACAAGTTAAAATTTATTGAAGATGATATGAATTACAGGTGGCTAATATTTTTTCCATTATTCATCCAATTATCTAGTTTTTCCTGTGTGACTAACTGTAGTCAGACAGACTTCTGATACTTGGTACCGTGTTATATAAGCTAATAAATGACTAATCCATATATGAATATATAATAATCTACTTAATCATCTATTGCGCGTGCCTGAGTCACTTATGTTGCAAATAACAACTTTAATTAGCTGTAATTATCATCAAGAATTTGAATACAAAGATGCGTGTTTTGTTACGACTTCTTTTCCTTCTCTAAATTCCTAATCATGTCAAAAAAATATTAATTTCTACAAATTGGCGGCGGGTCTTTATGATGCTTTCTTCTGTTGAACCCTTCGTACATTTGATACACGCGCTCCTACAGCTCTTGTTATAATCCTAATGATGAAATCTTTAATCTTAATTTATTAATTAACTCTAGAAATTCTCACATAAATCGTATGTATTTAAAGCCTGAAAACCACAAATTTTATATTCCCAATTATAATTTATGCAAATGCAAGTCATTTTCGCTTCTTTAAAGTAGGAACTGTTGAAATAATTATTGGCCACGCTGTCAAGTCTTAATACTAATATACTGAATAATCTGAATGTTTAAATTATGCTAGAAAATCTGGCCAAGACAATAATTTAAGAAATTAATTCTGTTTTGACGTTGAGTAACTTGGACGGTAAGCGGCGTTAGACTAATCGCTGCTCTCTTGCTTGATTGCCTACTGAATTATCAAACACTGGAGCCAGAAATTCTCAAACTTGATCATTCAATGAAAGCTTGGGATTTCTTGAATTGAACTATAAATTGCATCGGGTTAATAGAAAATTGCCCATAAAAATAATAATACTTTTTGAATCACAATGAAACTCAATAGAGATTTGTTCTGATAGTTGATCAATTGATTGATGAAATAATCATCAAAATAGATTGACATTTGCAGTCCGTAGCGTGTCCCATACGTACAGACTAATCGATCAAGACAGAACGACGTTGCCGTTGCCGTACACAGGTTTATAGTGTTCAAAACTCATAATTGTAATAGGTACAGTAATCTCAACTGTTCCTTTAAGATGAACCAGCGATTAAAAAAAATTTATACTCTATATGCTGACTGAAAAAGGATGTAAAATCAAAGTACTGGAAACAGAACGACGTTACCGTTTTCGTACACAGGATTATAGTGTCCTATATTTGAAATTGTAATAGGTACAGTAATCTCAACTGCTCCTTTGGGTAAATAATTATATCCTGACTAAACCAGCGATTTGAAAGAATTGAAACTCTGTATGCTAACTAAGAAAAGATATAAAATCATAATACTTAAGACAGAATAAAGTTACCGTTTCCGTACACGCAACTATAGTGTCCAAAACTGAATCTTATTATAGGTACAATAATCCTATATATTCCTTTGAGATGAACGATTAGCCCCAGACTGGACCAGCTACTGAAAAAAATTGAAACTCTGTATGCTGACTAAGAAAGGATGTTAAATCAAAGTACCAAATACAGGATAATGTTACCGTTTCCGTACATACAATTATAATGTCCAAAACTCAATCTTATGATGAGTACAATAATCCTATATATTCCTTTCGGATAAATATTCAACCCCTGACTGAACCAGCAATTGAAAAAAATTGAAACCTTGTGTGCTGACTAAGAAAGGATGTAAAATTAAAGTACTGAAGACAGAATGATGTTACCGTTTCCGTACACATAACTATTGTGTCCTTAAAGTCAAAATTGTAATGGGAAAGTAATTCCAACTGTTCTTTTAGGATAAATGAATAATTCCTGACTGAACCAGCGATTGAAAAATATTGAAACTCTGTATGCTGACTAAAGAAGAATGTTAAATCAAAGTACTGAAGACAGAATAACGTTACCGTTTCCGTACATACGATTATAGCGCCCAAATCTCAAAATTGTGATAGGTACAGTAATCATAAATGTTCTTCTCGGATAAATAAATAATTCCTGACTGAACCAGGGATTAGAAAAAACTGAAACTCTGTACGCTGACTAAGAATAGATGTTAAATCAAAGTACTGAAGACAGAATGACGTTACCCTTTCCGTACACACAATTAGAGTGTCCAAAACTAAAAATTGTAATAGGTACAATAATCCCAACTGTTCCTTTGGGATGAATAATTAATTCCTGAATGAACCAGCGATTGAAAAAAATCTAAACTCTGTATGCTGACTAAGAAAGGATGTAACATCAGATTATTGGAGACAGAATAACGTTACCGTTTCCGTACATACAATTATAGTGTCCAAAACTTAATACTGTAATAGGTACATTAATCCCATATATTCCTTTGGGATGAATAATTAATTTCTGACTGAACCAGTGATTGGAAAAAATTGAAACTCTGTATGCTGACTGAGAAAGGATGAAATATCAAAGTACTGAAGACAGGATGACGGTACCATTTCCGTACATACAATTATAGTGTCCAAAACTTAAAATTGTAATAGGTATAGTAATCCCAACTGTTCCTTTGGGATAAATAATTAATAACTGACTGAACCAGCGAATCAAAAAATTTTAAACTTTCTATGCTGACTGGAAAAAAGATGCAAAATTGCAGTACTAGATACAGAATAACGTTTCCGTTCCCGTACACACAATTACAGTGTCCAAAACTTGAAATTGTAGTAAGGACAGTTATCCCAACTGTTCCTTTGGGATAAATGAATGATTCCTGACTGAAATAGGGATTAAAAAAGATTGAAACTCCACATGCTGACTAAGAATGGATGTTACATCAAATTACTAAAGACAGAATGACGTTACCATTTCTGTACAGACAATTATAGTGTCCGAAACTCAAAATTGTACCAGGTACAGTAATCCCAACTGTTCCTTTGGGATGAATAATTGATGCCTGACTGAACTAGCGATTCAAAAACATTAAATTTTTTTATGCTGACTAAGGAAAGACGTTAAATCAAAATACTGGAAACAAAATGACGATACAGTTTCCGTACACACAATTAAAGTGTCCAAAACTCAAAATTTCAGTAAAGACAGTAATCCCAACTTTTCCTTTGGGACAAATAATAAATTCCTGACTGAACCAGTTATTGAAAAAAATTGAAACTTTGCATGCTGACTAAGAATGGATGTTAAATCAAAGTACTGAAGATAGAATGACGTTACCGTTTCCGTACACATAATTATAGTGTCCAATACCTAAAATTGTGAAAAGTACAGTTATCCCAACTGTTCCTTTGGGATAAATGAATAATTTCTGACTGAACTAGGGATTGAAAAGAATTGAAACTCTGTATGCTGACTAAGAAAGGATGTAACATCAGATTATTGGAGACAGAATAACGTTACCGTTCCCGTACATACAATTATAGTGTCCAAAACTTTATATTGTAATAGGTACATTAATCCCATATATTCCTTTGGGATGAACAATTAATTTCTGACTGAACCAGTGATTGGAAAAAATTGAAACTCTGTATGCTGACTGAGAAAGGATGAAATATCAAAGTACTGATGACAGGATGACGGTACCATTTTCGTACATACAATCATAGTGTCCAAAACTTAAAATTGTAATAGGTATAGTAATCCCAACTGTTCCTTTGGGATAGATAATTAATCACTGACTGAACCAGCGAATCAAAAAAATTTAAACTTTCTATACTGACTGGAAAAAGATGCAAAATTACAATACTGGAGACAAAATAATCATAATATCAAACAAATTATAATGAAATAGAATATCAGTCTGATGGTTAACCAACCAATAAAAAATTAAATCATTGAAATCGGTCAAGACTTGACACCCTAATCGTGTCCTCATACGTACAGACTGATGGTCAAGGACGCATACCATCGTTCAAAGACAATTTAAATCAAAATCTTTGAAGAGAAAAAATGTTTTCATTAGGGGATGTTATATACAATAGTAATAGTCATAACGGATATCGGAACCAACTTTTTTTAATCATGCCATTTGGACCATTAGTCTGTACGTATAAGGACACAATGCAGATCGTAAATCTCGACCGATTCTAATAATTTATAACTTAATTGATTAGTCAACGTTCAGAAGAGAACCCAATTAAATTTTGCGACGATTTGTTGGATATTTTGATTTTTATGAGCAATTTCCTATTTCGACCGACCACAACCTTGAAGTGTTGACTAAAGGAATTATTACAACAAGCAACTTTTGATGTTGCTTTTTGGGGAGAGACTTCAAGTCTTCACGTAATCATACAATCATTTTTTCTAAAATATTCATTGTAATTTGAAGCGTTTGACCGATGATATGCGACTTGATTTAGTAGTTTGTACGTATGGGACACTCTACAGGTCGCAAATTTTGATTCATTTCAATAATTTTTCTATTCATCAATTAGTTGACTATCAGAACAGATTCCAATTGAGTTTCGTAATGATTTGTTGGATATTATGATTTTTATGAGCAATTTTCTACTTCAAGACTTTCTCAAGTTGAGAAACGAGTAATTAGACTACCGTTTGAAATCCATATTAAAACCATGGCATCTAGTATTCAGTTCAATTGAAGAGTTGAGAGCAAGCATGGCCCGAGGGTGGTGCACTTAGAATAAGCGGTCTTGCCTCGCCCGCGGCTCCAGCGGCCGCGACCGAGGTGGGCAGTGCACCCAGCTACACCGTGTAATTAGTCAGTGGACAGTAGTTCGATGGGAGACGATAGCAGCTTCGTAATCACATGGTGGCATGGAACACCACTCCAGGCAGAGTTGCTACCGTTCTGGCAACCAATTAATATCTAGCAGTCGCGCGAAAATACTACCGCATCGGATAAGATCGGCTTTCAAGATTACCCTTCTTGGTTGATCGATTCTGTGAAGCATTATTATCTTTAAGCATGAAACGTTGTCGACAAGGAATGATTCTCATTTTCCGATTATAGCCGAAACCGTTCGCTCTTCTCATTGAATGGTTCGAAAGTAATGATATATTAATACCCCTGAAGTGCTGCTGGTATGTAAAATAGGTTTATAATCTATATGGGACGATGTGTATTATTTTCCCGCCAGCTATATACTCTGACACACCGTTTGAATCAAGCAGAGCACAAATATATCCAACAGTATAATATCCTACAATGTTTTTAGAATGCAGATTCGTTTGCATTGTGACCTCCGAAATGATTTGGGATACCATATCAACTGCCACACTTTGTAAATGACATTACCGTGGTTTTCTCCAAAAGATTATGGCACAAATTTCTGTTTGAATAATGATGTATATTTTTGTCTGTTGGTTTGTACGTATGGGACACGATACAGGTCGCAAATTTTGAACAATTTTAATAATTTTTGATTTTATCAGTTGGTTAACTATCAGAACAAACTCCTATTGAGTTTCATTACGTTTTGTTGGATATTATGACTTTTATGAGCAATTTTCTATTTTTACCGGGCACAAGCTTAGACTGTTGACAGTAGAAATTATTACAGCAAGCAATTTTTAATGTTGCTTTTTGGGAAGGGACTTCAAGTCCCTTGATTATCATACAATTTTTTTTTCCGGAATATTCATTTTAATCTTGAGTATTTGAGCAATGACTTGTCACTTGGTTCATTAGTCTGTACGTATGGGACACGCTACAGGTCGCAAATCTCAATTGATTACAATATTTTTTTTTATTAATCGATTGGTTAGGTATCAAAGCATAAACCTATTGAATTTTATAATGATTTGTTGGATAATATGTTTTTTATAAGCCCTACTTGTTGATCTGTTCGTCTATCAAAACAAAATCCTATTGCGTTTTATTGTGATTAAAGATAATGAAACTGGATGACTACATGTACTTGTGTATACAATTTAAAACGCAGCCGTATTTCTAGATGATATTGCAAGTACCGTTAATTAGTTTAATATTCATACGAAAAAAGGCACGAGGAGAAAAATTAATTACATAGTCGGCAAGTCAGAATTGAAAATTCCATCAGTAGCGAACTGCGTCGCTGCTTAATGGCAGTCCGAATTAAACTGCACTTCTCGCTGGCCACTACATTGCAGCTGAAATTATCGTGCGGCTTCTGTGCACTTATTTTTTAAATTCACTGAACATTCTCATCAGCCACCGCGACGGCAACTATTCCCCTCTCTTTTTCGCCCATCTCGAAGAAGCTGTCTACTCTCGCGTCAGCAGTAATTGTTGGTGTGCAGGAGTAAGCTAGGACGATGTCGGAATGGCAGGCTGTGATTATACCGACCTGGTCGACGCGTGACAAGCGCAACATCTAATTATCCTGAGCTTACGCTGGCTCCATCGTGTTGTTTGTTGTTTTATACAGGGTGTTGCCGTGTTACTGCTCCCGCGTGTGATTACCAATTTTTTACAAGCATTTTTTACCACATATCCGTTCTTTGATGTGTATATTTATTTGTTAACTAGTTTCTCCACTGATACACATACATAATTAGCTACCATTTTTTATAAAATGTATAAAGTTTGAAACTCACTTACCAGTGTGGAGGAACAGGTGGTTCTTGAGGTTGGTATGCTTCGAAAACCCACGACTGCAAATATGGCACTTGAAGGGCCAAGATCCAGAGTGCACGTACATATGAGACCGTAGATCTCCAGGCGTTGGAAAGGATTTACTGCACAAACTACATTTGTGTGGTTTATCCTGCAACAAGAATATCAGCAATACAATCTGGTTTTTAATTTCGTCGAACGCTAAACGCGTTATTGTCATGTCGTAAACAGGATATTAATTAAAATGAGAAATGAGGCAAGGAATTATTCATGCACCGGTACACCTGTTTGATTTTTTTTCGTGCACGCGCGAAATGCTGCTGCTGTTGCTGTTTCAGATTGCGGTTTACATTGCACTGGTTATGGTTACCCCGTGCTGAGAGATTGTTTTTCTATCTTTATACGTACGTTCACTTTGCTTAGAAAACAATCAAACAAGTAAATGAACTGATAGATACAACATTCATATTTGTAATAATTCTTGACTGAACTAGCCATTGAAAAAAATTGAAACTCTGTGTGCTGGCTAAGAAAAAATCAAAAGTCAAAATACTGAGAACAGAATGACGTGACCGTTTTCGTACACACAATTAGAGTGTCCAAAACTCAAAATTGTAATGGGTACAGTAATCCCAACTGTTCCTTTGGGATAAATAATCAATTCCTGACTGAACTAGCAATTCAAAACAATTGAAACTCTGTATGCTGACTGAGTAAGGATGTTAAATCAAAGTACTAAAGACAGAATGACGTTTCCGTTTCCGTTCTCACAATAATAGTGTCCAAAACTCAAAATTGTACTGGGTACAGTAATCCCAACTGTTCCTTTGGGATAAATAATCAATTCCTGACTGAACTTGCGATTCAAAAAAATTGAAACTTTGTATGCTGACTAAGAAAGAATGTAAAATCAAAGTACAAAAGACAGAATAACGTTTCCGTTTCCGTACTCACAATAATATTGTCTAAAACTCAAAATTGTACTAGGTACAGTAATCCCAACTGTTTCTTTGATATAAATAATTTATTCCTGACTGAACTAGCGATTCAAAAAAATTGAAACTCTGTATGATGACTAAGGAAAGATGTAAAATCAAAGTACTGGAAACAGAATAACGTTTCCGTTTCCGTACTCACAATAATAGTGTCCAAAACTCAAAATTCCACTGGGTTCAGTAATCCCAACTGTTCCTTTGAGATAAATAATCAATTCCTGACTAAACTAGCGATTCAAAAAAATTGAAACTCTGTATGCTGACTAAGATAGGATGTGAAATCAAAGTACTGGAAACAGAATAACGTTTGCCTTCCAGTACTCACAATAATAGTGTCCAAAATTCAAAATTGTACTGGGTACAGTAATCCCAACTGTTCTTTTGGGGTAAATAATAAATTCCTGACTGAACCAGCGATTGAATAAAATTGAAACTCTGTATGCTAACTAAGGAGAATGTAAAATTGAAATTACCGTTTCCGTACACACAATTATAGTACTCAAAACTTGAAATTGTAATGGGTACAGTAATCGCAACTGTTTCTTTGGGAGAAATAATTCATTTCTGAATGAATTAGCGATTCAAAAAAATTGAATCTCTGTATGCTGACTAAGAAAGGATGTAAAATCGAAGAACTGAAGACAAAATAATGTTTCCGTTTCCGTACTCACTATAATAGTGTCCAAAACTCAAAATTGTACTAGGTACAGTAATCCCAACTGTTCCTTTGGCATAAATAATTTATTCCTGACTGAACTAGCGATTCAAAAAAATTGAAACTCTGTATGTTGACTAAGAAAGGATGTGAAATCAAAGTACTGCAGACAGAATAACGTTTCCGTTACCGTACACACAATTATCATGTCCAAAACTTAAAATTGTAATAGGTACAGTAATCCTAACTGTTCCATTGGGATAAATAATTCATTTCTGACTGAACTAGCGATTCAAAAAAATTGAAACTCTGTATGCTGACTAAATAAGAATGGTCAATCAGTACTGATGACAGGATAACGTTTCCGTTTCCGTACACACGATTATAGCGTCCAAAACTCAAAACTGTAATAGGTACAATAATCCTAACTGATCCTTTGGGATAAATAATCAATTCCTAACTGAACTAGCAATACAAGAAAATTGAAACTCTGTATGCTGACTAAGAAAGGATGTAAAATCAAGGTACTGGAGACAGAATAACGTTCCCGTTTCCGTACTCACAATGATAGTGTCCAAAACTCGAAATTGTACTAGGTACAGTAATCCCAACTGTTCCTTTGGGATAAATGATTCATTCCTGACTGAACTAGCGATTCAAAAAAATTAAAACTCTGTATGCTGACTGAAAAAGGATGTAAAATCAAAGTACTGAAGACAGAATAACGTTTCTGTTTCCGTACTCACAATAATAGTGTCCAAAACTCAAAATTGTACTAAGTACAGTAATCTCAACTGTTCCTTTGGCATAAATAATTAATTCCTGACTGAACTAGCAATTTAAAAATATTGAAACTCTGTATGCTGACTAAGAAAAGATGTAAAATTGGAGTACCAGAGACAGAATAACGATTCCGTTTCCGTATTCACTATAATAGTGTCCAAAACTTAAAATTGTACTAGGTACAATAATCCCAACTGTTCCATTGGGATAAATAATTCATTCCTAACTGATCTAGCTATTCAAAAAATTTGAAACTCCGTATGCTGACTAAGAAAGGATGTAAAATCAAAGTACTTGAGACAGAATAACGCTTCCGTTTCCGTACTCACAATAATAGTGTCCAAAACTCAAAATTGTACTAGGGACAGTTATTCCAACTGTTCCATTGAGATGAATAATTCATTTCTGACTAAACTAGGGAGTCAAAACAATTAAAACTCTGTATACTGACTGAGAAAAGATGTAAAATCAAAATACTGAAGACAGAATGACGTTGCCGTTTGGGTACTCACTATAATAGTGTCTGAAACTCAATATTGTACTAGGTACAGTAATCCAAACTATTCCTCTGCGAAAAAAAATCAATTCTTGATTGAACTAGCGATTCAAAAGAATTGGAACTCTGTATGCTGACTAAGAAAGGATCTAAACTCAAAGTACTGGAGACAGAATGACGTTTCCGTTCCCGTACTAACAATAATAGTGTCCAAAACTCAAAATTGTACTAGGTACAGTAATCCCAACTGTTCCTTTGGGATAAATAATTCATCCCTGACTGAACTAGCGATTCCAAATAATTGAAACTCTGTATGCTGACTAAGAGAGAATGTTTATTCAAAGTACTGAAGACAGAATAACCTTACCGTTTCCGTACTCACAATAATAGTGTCCAAAACTCAAAATTGTACTAAGTACAGTGATCCCAACTGGTCTGTTGGGATAAATAATCAATTCCTGACAAAACTAGCAGTTCAAAATAATTGAAACTGTGTGTGCTGACTAAGAAAGGATGTCAAAACAAAGTTCTGGAGACAGAATAACGTTTTCGTTTCCGTACTCACAATAATAGTGTCCAAAACTCAAAATTGTACTAGGTACAGTAATCCCAACTGGTCCTTTGGGATAAATAGAGCATTCCTGACTGAACTAGCGATTCAAAAAAATTGAAACTCTGTATGCTGACTAAGAAAGGATGTAAAATTAAAGTACTGAAGACAGAGTAACGTTTCCGTTTCCGTACTCACAATAATAGTGTCCAAAACTCTGAATTGTACTGGTACAGTAATCCCAACTGGTCCATTGGGATAAATAATCAATTCCTGACTGAACTAGCGATTCAAAAAAATTAAAACCCTGTATGCTGACTGAGAAAGGATGTATAATCAAAAAACTGGAAGCAGAGTGATGTTTTCGTTTCCGTACTCACGATAATAGTGTCGATACTGAAAATTGTACTAGGTACAGTAATCCTTACTGGTCCTTTGGGATAAATAATCAATTCCTGACTGAACTAGCGACTCAAAAAAACTGAAACACTGTATGCTGATTAAAAAAAGATGTAAAATCAATGTACTGAAGACAGAATAACGTTTTCGTTCCCGTACTCACAATAATAGTGTCCAAAACTCAAAATTGTGCAAGGTACAGTAATCCCAACTGGTCCTTTGGAGTCAATAATCGATTCCAGACTGAACTAGCGATTCAAAAAAATTGAAACTCTGTATGCTGACTAAGAAAAGATGTAAAATCAAAGTGCTGAAGACAGAATAACGTTTCCGTTTCCGTACCCACAATAATAGTGTCCAAAACTTAAAATTGTACTTGGTACAGTGATACCAACTGGTCCTTTGGGAAAAATAATCAGTTCCTGACTGAACTAGCGATTCAAAAAAATTGAAACTCTGTATGCTGACCTTAAAAAGCATGTAAAATTGGAGTACTGAGGACAGAATAGCGTTCCTGTTCCCGTACGCACAATAATAGTGTCCAAAACTCAAAATTGTACTAGGTACAGCAATCCCAACTGTTCCTTTGGGATAAATAACTCATTTCTGACTGAACTAGAGATTCAAAAAAATTGAAACTTTGTATGCTGACTAAGAAAGGATGTTAATTCAAAGTACTGAAGACAGAATAAAGTTTCCGTTTCCGTACTTACAATAATAGAGTCCAAAACTAAAAACTGTACTAGGTACAGTAATCCAAGCTGTTCTATTGGGATAAATAATCCATTCCTGACTGAACTAGCAATTCAAAAAAATTGAAACTTCGTATGCTGACTAAGAAAGGATGTGAAATCAAAATACCGCACACAGAATAACGTTTCCGTTTCCGTACTCACAATAATAGTGTCCAAAACTCAAAATTGTACTAGGTACAGTAATCCCAACTGGCCTTTGGGATAAATGATCAATTCCTGACTGAACTAGCGATTCAAAAAAATTGAAACTCTGTATGCTGACTAAGAAAGGATGTGAAATCAAAGTACTCAGGAAAGAATAACGTTTCCGTTTCCGTACTCACAATAATAGTGTATAAAACTCAATAATGTACTAAGTACAGTAATCCAAACTGTTCCTTTGGAATAAATAATTCATTCCTGACTGAACTAGCGATTCAAAAGAATTGGAACTCTGTACGCTGACTAAAAAAGCATGTAAAATCAAAGTACTGAAGACAGAATCACGTTTCCGTTTCCGTACTCAGAATAATATTGTCCGGAACTCAAAATTGTACTAGGTACAGTAATCCCAACTGTTCCATTAGGATAAATTATTCATTTCTGACTGAACTAGCGATTCAAAAAAATTAAAACTCTGTATGCTGACTAAGAAACGATGTTAAATCAAAGTCCTTTTGACAGAATAACGTTTGCATCTCCGTACTCACAATAATAGTGTCCAAAACTCAAAATTGTACTAGATACAGTAATCCCAACTGTTCCTTTGGATTAAATAATTCATTCCTGACTGAACTAGCAATTCAAGAAAATTGAAACTCTGTATGCTGACTAAGAAAGGATGTAAAATCAAAGTACTGAGGACAGAATCACGTTTCCGTTTCCGTACTCACAATATTAGTGTCCAAAACACAAAATTGTACTAGGTACAGTAATCCCAACTGTTCCTTTGGGATAAATATCTGATTCTTGACTGAACTAGCGATTCAAACAAATTGAAACTCTGTATGCTGACTAAGAAAGGATTTGAACTCAAAGTACTGGGAACAGAATGACGTTTCCGTTTCCGTACTCACAATAATAGTATCCAAAACTCAAAATTGTACTAGGTACAGTAATCCCAACTGTTCCTTTGGGATAAATGATCCATTCCTGACTGAACTAGAGATTCAAAAAAATTGAAACTCTGTATGCTGACTGAGAAAGGATGTGAAATCAAAGTACTAAAGACAAAATGATGTTTCCGTTTCCGTACTCACAATAATAGTGTCCAAAACTCAAAATTGTACTAGGTACAGTAATCCCAACTGGTTCTTTGGGAAAAATAATTCATTTCTGAATGAATTAGCGATTCAAAAAAATTGAAACTCTGTATGCTGACTAAGAAAGGATGTAGAATCGAAGAACTGAAGACAAAATAATGTTTTTGTTTCCGTACTTACAAATATAGTGTCCAAAACTCAAAATTGTAATAAGTACAGTAATCATAAGTGTTCCTTTGGAATAAATAATTGATGCCTGACTGAACTAGCGATTCAAAGAAATTGAAACTCCGTATGCTGATTAAGAAGGGATGTAAAATCAAAGTACTTAAGACAAAATGATGTTTTCGTTTCCGTACTCACAATAATACTATCCAAAACTCAAAATTGTACTAGGTATAGTAGTCCCAACTGTTCCTTTGGGATAAATAATTGATTCCTGACTGAACTAGCAATTCAAAAAAATAGAAACTCTGTATGCTGACTGAGAAAGGACGTAAAATCAAAGTTCTAAAGACAAAATAACGTTTCCGTTTCCGTACTCACAATAATAGTGTCCAAAACTCAAAATTGTACTAGGTACAGTAATCTCAACTGGTCCTTTGGGATGAATAATCAATTCCTGACTGGACTAGCGATTCAAAGAAATTTAAACTCTGTATGCTGACTGAGAAAGGATGTAAAATCAAAGTACTGCAGACAGAATGACGTTTCCGTTGCCGTTCTCACAATAATAGTGTCCAAAACTCAAAATTGTAATAAGTACAGTAATCCCAACTGTTCCTTTGGAATAAATAATTGATGC
The DNA here is from genome assembly GCA_963989225.1 of Dromius quadrimaculatus. Taxonomy (NCBI): domain Eukaryota; kingdom Metazoa; phylum Arthropoda; class Insecta; order Coleoptera; family Carabidae; genus Dromius; species Dromius quadrimaculatus. The sequence continues at coordinate 66,089,674 of OZ022327.1, read as the reverse complement.
CTGACTGAACTAGCGATTCAAGAAACTGAAACTCCGTATGCTGACTAAGAAGGGATGTAAAATCAAAGTACTGGAGACAAAATGATGTTGTCGTTTCCGTACTCTCAATAATAGTATCCAAAACTCAAAATTGTACTAGGTATAGTAGTCCCAACTGTTCCTTTAGGATAAATAATTGATTCCTAACTGAACTAGCAATTCAAAAAAATAGAAACTCTGTATGCTGACTGAGAAAGGACGTAAAATCAAGGTTCTGAAGACAAAATAACGTTTCCGTTTCCGTACTCACAATAATAGTGTCCAAAACTCAAAATTGTACTAGGTACAGTAATCCCAACTGGTCCTTTGGGATAAATAATTTATTCCTGACTGAACTAGCGATTCAAAAAAATTGAAACTCTGTATGCTGACTGAGTAAGGATGTAAAATCAAAGAACTGAAGACAAAATATTGTTTCTGTTTCCGTACTCACAATAATATTGTCCAAAACTCACAATTTTACTACGTACAGTAATCCCAACTGTTCCTTTGGGATAAATAATTCATACCTGACTGAACTAGCGATTCAAAAAAATTGAAACTCTGTATGCGGACTAAGAAAGGATGTAAAATCGAAGAACTGAGTACAAATAATGTTTCCGTTTCCGTACTCACAATAATAGTGTCCAAAACTCACAATTTTACTAGGTACAGTAATCCCAACTGGTCCTTTGGGATAAATAACTCATTCCTGACTGAACAAGCGATTCAAAAAAATTGAAACTCTGTATGCTGACTAAGAAAGGATTAAAAATCAAAGTACTGGAGACAAAATAATGTTTCCGTGTGTGTACTCACAATAATAGTGTACAAAACTCACAATTTTACTAGGTACAGTAATCCCAACTGGTCTTTTGGGATAAATAACTCATTCCTGACTGAACTAGCGATTCAAAAAAATTGAAACTCTGTATGCTGACTGAGAAAGGATTGAAAATCAAAGAATTGAGGACAGAATGACGTTTCCGTTTCCGTACTAACAATTAAAGTGACCAAAACTCAAAATTGTACTAGGTACAGTAATTATAACTGTTCCTTTGGGATCAATAATTGATTCCTGACTGAACTAGCAATTCAAAAAAATTGAAACTCAGTATGCTGACTGAGAAAGGATGTAAAATCAAAGTGCTGGAGACAAAATGATGTTTCCGTTTCCGTATTCACAATAATAGTGTCCAAAACTCACAATTGTACCAGGTACAGTAATCCCAACTGGTCCTTTGGAATAAATGAATTATTCCTGACTGAACTAGCGATTCAAAAAAATTGACACTCTGTATGCTGACTGAGAAAGGATGTTAAATCAAAGAACAGAAGACAAAATAATATTTTCGTTTCCGTACTCACAATAATAGTGTCCAAAACTCACAATTGTGAAAGGTACAGTAATCCCAACTGGTCCTTTGGGATACATAATTCATTCCTGATTGAAATAGCAATTCAAAAAAATTGAAATTCTGTATGCTGACTAAGAAAGAATGTAAAATCAATGAACTGAAGACAAAATAATGTTTCTGTTTCCGTACTCACAATAAAAGTGCCCAAAACTCAAAATTATACTAGGTACAGTAATCCCAACTGGTCCTTTGGGATAAATAATCAATTTCTGACTGAATTAGCGATTCAAAAAAATTTTTACTCTGTATGCTGACTAAGAAAGGATGAAAAATCAAAGAACTGAACACAAAATAATGTTTTCGTTTCCGTACTTACAAATATAGTGTCCAAAACTCAAAATTGTAATAGGTACAATAATCTCAACTGTTCCTTTAGGATAAATAATTGATTCCTGACTGAACTAGCGATGCAAAAAAATTGAAACTGTGTACACTGACTGAAAAAGGGTTGAAATCAAAGCACTGAAGACAGAATAACGTTTCCGTTTCTGTACTCACAATAATAGTGTTCAAAATTCAAAATTGTACTAGGTACAGTAATCCCAACTGTTCCTTTGGGATAAATAATTCATTCCTGACTGGAATAGCGATTCAAAAAAATTGAAAATCTGTATGCTGACTGAGAAAGGATGTAAAATCAAAGAACTGAAGACAAAATTATGTTTTCGTTTCCGTACTCACAATAATAGTGTCCAAAACTCAAAATTGTAATAGATACAATAATCCCAACTGTTCCTTTGGGATAAATAATTGATTCCTGACAGAACTAGCAATTCAAAGAAACTGAACCTTCGTATGCTGACTAAGAAATGATGTTAAATCAAAGTTCTGAAGACAAAATAATGTTTTCGTTTCCGTACTCACAATAATACTATCCAAAACTCAAAATTGTACTAGGTACAGTAATCCCAACTGTTCCTTTGGGATAAATAATTGATTCCTGACTGAACCAGCGATTCAAAAAAATAGAAACTCTGTATGCTGACTGAAAAAGGACGTAAAATCAAAGTTCTGGAGACAGAATAACGTTTTCGTTTCCGTACTCACAATAATAGTGTCCAAAACTCAGAATTGTACTAGGTGCAGTAATCCCAACTGGTCCTTTAGGATAAATAATTCATTCCTGACTGAACTAGCGATTCAAAACAATTGAAACTCCGTATGCTGACTGAGAAAGGATGTAGAATCAAAGAACTGAAGACAAAATAATGTTTTCGTTTCCGTACTCACAATAATAGTGTCCAAAACTCACAAATTTACTAGGTACAGTAATCCTAACTGGTCCTTTGGGATAAATAATTCATTCCTGACTGAACTAGCGATTCAAAAAAATTGAAACTCTGTATGCTGACTAAGAAAGGATGTCAAATCAAAGAACTGAGTACAAAATAATGTTTCCGTTTCCGTACTCACAATAATAGTGTCCAAAACTCACAATTTTACTAGTTACAGTAATCCCAACTGGTCCTTTGGGATAAATAAGCAATTCCTGACTGGACTAGCTATTCAAAGAAATTGAAACTCTGTATGCTGATTAGGAAAGGATTGAAAATCAAAGTAATGGGAACAAAATAATGTTTCCGTGTGTGTTCTCACAATATTAGTGTCCAAAACTCACAATTTTAATAGGTACAGTAATCCCAACTGGTCCTTTGGGATAATTAATTCATTCCTGCCTGAACTAGCGATTCAAAATAATTGAAACTCTGTCAGCCGACTAAGAAAGGATTGAAAATCAAAGAGTTGAAGACAGAATGACGTTTCCGTTTCCGTACTCACAGTATTAGTGTCCAAAACTCAAAATTGTAATAGGTACAGTAATCCCAACTGTTCCTTTGAGATAAATAATTGATTCCTGACTGAACTAGCGATTCAAAATAATTGAAGCTCTGTATGCTGACTGAAAAAGGATGTAAAATCAAAGTACTGAAGACAAAATGATGTTTCCGTTTCTGACTCACAATAATAGTGTCCAAAACTCACAATTGTACTAGGTACAGTAATCCAAACTGGTCCTTTGGGATAATTAAATTATTTCTGACTGAACTAGCGATTCAAAAATATTGAAACTCTGTATGCTGACTAAAAAAGAATCTAAACTCAAAAAACTGGAGACAGAATGACGTTTCCGTTCCCGTACTCACAATAATAGTATCCAAAACTCAAAATTGTACTAGGTACAGTAATCAAAACTGTTCCTTTGGGATGAATAATTCATTCCTGACTGAACTAGCATTCCAAAAAAATTGAAATTCTGTATGCTGACTAAGAAGGGATGTAAAATCAAAGTTCTGAAGACAAAATAATGTTTTCGTTCCCGTACTCACAATAATAGTGTCCAAAACTCAAAATTGTACTAAGTACAGTAATTCCAACTGTTCCTTTGGGAGAAATAATTGATTCCTGACTGAACTGGCGATTCAAAATATTGAAACTCTGTATGCCGACTTAGAAAGGACGTAAAATCGAAGTTCTGGAGACAGAATAACGTTTCCGTTTCCGTACTCACAATAATAGTGTCCAAAACTCAGAATTGTAATGGGTACAGTAATCCCAACTGTTCCTTTGGAATGAATAATTTATTCCTGACTGAACTAACGATTCAATATCTTTGAAACTCTGTATGCTGACTGAGGGAGGATGTGAAATCAAAGTACTGAAGACAAAATAATGTTTACGTTTCCGTACTCACAATAATAGTGTCCAAAACTCACAATTGTACTAGGTACAGTAATCCCAACTGGTCTTTTGGGATAATTAATCAATTCCTGACTGAACTAGCGATTCAAGAAGATTGAAACTCTGTATGCTGACTAAGAAAGGATGTTAAATTAAAGAACTGAAGACAAAATTATGTTTTCGTTTCCGTACTCACAATAATAGTGTCCAAAACTCAAAATTGTAATAGATACAATAATCCCAACTGTTCCTTTGGGATAAATAATTGATTCCTGACTGAACTAGCAATTCAAAGAAACTGAAACTTCGTATGCTGACTAAGAAATGATGTTAAATCAAAGTTCTGAAGACAAAATGATGTTTTCGTTTCCGTACTCACAATAATAATATCCAAAACTCAAAATTGTACTAGGTACAGTAATCCCAACTGTTCCTTTGGGATAAATAATTGATTCCTGACTGAACCAGCGATTCAAAAAAATAGAAACTCTGTATGCTGACTGAAAAAGGACGTAAAATCAAAGTTCTGAAGACAGAATAACGTTTCCGTTTCCGTACTCACAATAATAGTGTCCAAAACTCAGAATTGTACTAGGTACAGTAATCCCAACTGGTCCTTTGGGATGAATAATTAATTCCTGACTGAGCTAGCAATTCAAAAAAATTGAAACTCTGTACGCTGACTGAGAGAGGATGTAACATCGAATTACTGAAAGCAGAATAACATTACCGTTCCCGTACACACAATTATAGTGTCCAAAACTCAATCTTATTATAGGTACAATAATCCTACATATTCCTTTGGGATGAATGATTAATTCCTGACTGAACCAGCGATTGAAAAAAATTGAAACTCTGTATGCTGACTGAGAAAGGATTCAAATTCAAAGTACTGGAGACAGAATAACGTTTCCGTTCCCGTACTCACAATAATAGTGTTCAAAACTCAAAATTGTACCAGGTACAGTAATCCCAACTGGTACTTTGGGATAAATAATCAATTCCTGACTGAACTAGCGATTCAAAAAAATTGAAACTCTGTATGCTGACTAAGAAAGGATGTAAAATCAAAGTACTAAAGACAGAATAACGTTTCCGTTCCCGTACACACAATTATCGTGTGTAAAACTTGGAATTGTACTAGGTACAGTAATCCCAACTGGTTTTTTGGAATAGATAACCAATTCCTGACTGAACTAGCAATTCAAAAAAATTGAAACTCTGTTTGCTGACTAAGAAAGGATGTAAATTCAAAATACTAAAGACAGTATAACGTTTCCGTTTCCGTACTCACAATAATAGTGTCCAAAACTCAAAATTGTACTAGGTACAGTAATCCCAACTGTTACTTTGGGATAAATAATTAATTCTTGACTGAACTAGTGATTCAAAAAAATGGAAACTCTGTATGCTGACTTAAAAAGGATGTAAAATCGAAGAACTTAAGACAGAATAACGTTATAATAAATAATTAATTCCTGACTGAACTAGCGATTCAAAAAAATTGAAACTCTGTATGCTGACTGAGAATGGATGTTAAATCGAAGTATTGTAGACAGAATGACGTTGCCTTTTCCGTACAGACAATTATAGTGTCCAAAACTCACTCTTATGATAAGTACAATAATCCTGTATATTCTTTTGGAGTAAATAATTAATTCCTGACTGAACAAGCAATTAAAAAAAACTGAAACTTGTATGCTGACTAAGAATGGATGTTAAATCAAAGTACTGAAGACAGAATGACGTTGCCGTTTCCGTAAACACTATCATAGTGTCCAAAACTCAATCTTATGATAAGTACAATGATCCTATATATTCTTTGGGGATAAATAATTAATCCCTGACTGGACTAGTGATTGAAAAAAAATTACTGACTAAGGAAGGATGCCAAATTAGAGTACCGAAAACAGAATGACGTTAACGTTCCGTACACACATTTATAGTACCCAAAACTTAAAAATGAAATAGGTACAGTAATCCCAAATCTCAAAAAAGGATGCAGAAATAATATACAAAAGAAAAAATGACGTTCCCGTTTCTCAACACACAACACAAGGCACTCTATTTTCATATCTTGTTAAAGATTATTTGCTCCTTGCAGAGTTTGTGCATGCGTTGATAAATTGTTACCATCTTTCATGTCTTTCGAGTATTATTAGCAAAGTAATTTGCATATCATTTCCTAAGCAACTAATAGACAGGTTCATTTATACAAGGGTGTTAGGAATATGGAAACAACGCGGGATATTTGAAACATGAAATTGGATAATCCTACGTGCAGTCGTATTATCAAAAAAAGTTGTTCTCAACAAAATCAATGTAATATGAGAGCAGAACCACTCAAAAGAATCTTATTTGGTATTTAATACAACTAAGTGCCTATTTAACACAAAAAAAACCGTCACACTTATTTAGTTTTGATTTAAATTATATTTTCCAGTTTCACATTGTTATTATAATTCTTTAAACAGTAGTAAACTAATTTGTTGACTACAAAAGAACTCAAAAAAATAATGTGGGGCTATTTTCGTATGAGGAACATTAAATATTTGATTACTCGTGATAATGTGGCCACAATGTAAAAAAGACAAACAAAACGCAATGAAAAATGTGGGCTGACAACAAAATTATCTTTTAGTCAAGAGAGTCATAGATCATCGCTGTTTCACAGCGCTGTTCTACACTACAATCAAATTAATTTAATTATGCAACGAATCATCCTGAAAATCAATGTTCTATTTATTTTTATGGATATTTGTTGCGTGTTTCATTTTTTATAAGCAAAATTGTTTAAGGTGATGATTTGTGGATGATAAATGATTCAAACAACGGAACCAATATGTCATGGAGTCCAAATAAGGAATGCAAACGTACAAAGGAAACATAAGCCACCCGTCTTCATTCTTCCTTTTTGAATCAAGCAGGTGTTTGCACCCTACGAATCTACCTCGTTCTATTCAGGCATATGGCCATCTTACGTCATAATTACAATAATTTAAAGTTCTTTTGTTGATGAAGAGGGGCCATATGGAAAGCAAGAGACATCAGTTAAAAATGGTCCTTGAAATTTGTTATTTCAGTAATGTTCCTTGAACGGAAGTTGTGTGTTTTGATTGGGGATGTTTTTTTGTGAGAATTGAGTCATCGTAACAAGACAGTTCATGCCGTCGTGTTCTTGTAGATTATTTGTCCTGATTATCCTGCGTGAGATGTGTGACGTCAGAGTTGGTGGTTTCTTGTGTCACTCAAACGATTTGTCCAATGATTATAATTGAACAATGAATGGATTGATTAATTATTGATTGACAGGGCAAATAAAATAGGCGAAGCAAAAAAGAATCATTTGAAAGCAGTGTTTAAAACATGTAATGTTATCAGTTACATTACTCAGAACTTTAACGGCGTGTTACACGTGCGATTTACTTATTTATGAGGAAATTTACAAGCATTAGACTTTGCTATTGATACCAACAGACATAATACTTCACTTCCAACATGTAATGGCAAATTGTGAAGTCATTATTTTAAATTTATACATTGGCGATTTGCCCTGATGTTTTTACTCTGCTAAATCATCATAAATCACCGTTTTTATAATGTTATGATAGTGCGAATCCCATACGTACAGACTGCCAACTACTTGACGAATCTAATTAAAAACCAAATTGTAATAGTTGTTCAATCAAAAAACAAAAATTCACCAAAATCGGTTGCGAATTGCGGCCTGTAGCGAGTCCCATACGTACAGACTGCCAATCGGTGATGCATGCAATTTTTGTTTGTACAAAATTATTTAAAAGAATCAAATTGATAATTGACCAATCGAGAATAAAGAAAATTACCAAAATCGGTTTAAAATTGCAGCCTGTAGCGTGTCCCATTCGTACAGCCCATTATTCAAAATGATTATTTGTTGAAATTTGGCTATAAAAATTGTACTATAAAACATTAATTAATAAAAATCAATAGGTACATATCGCGATAGTTGTTAAATCAAGGAAAAAAACAATTATTGGATTCGTTTGAAAATTGCGACCTGTAGCGTGTCCCATACGTACAGGACATTAAAAAGATAGCTTTTCAAAATGTTTTTGTAGAAAATTGTTCATAAATATTGAAGCATTGAGCAAATCATGATAAAAATTGATAGAATTTACTTCTTATAGTTCCTTAATTGACAAAAAAAATAGGCAATTGAAATTACGACCTGTAACGTGTCCCATACGTACAGACAGCAATGTTTATGATTTCTTAAAGTAGTGTTTGAAGAAACTATTTATAAAAACTAGATTATCGAACAAATCATAATGAAAATTGATAGAGCAATAATCTGATAATTGACTAATCAAAAAATGGGAAGAATCGGTCAAAAATTGCGACCTAGGTATGTCCCATACGTATAGACCATTCTTCAAAATGAGTATTTGTAGAAATTTGCCTATAAAAACTGTACTATTGAACTAATATTAATAAAAATCAATAGGACTATGTTTTGATAGTTGATTAATCGATGAAGGAAAAATCATTGAAATTTGTTGAGAATTGCGACCTGTAGCGTGTCCCATACGTACAGGACGACAAAAATATAATTTAAAAAAAATGTTTTTGCAGAAATTTGTTCATAAAAATTGAAGTATTGAACGAATCATGATGAAAAGCGACAGGACTATTTTCTAATAGTTACTTAATTGACAAAAAAAATAAGCAAGAACTGGGTTGAAAATTACGGCCTGTAGTGTGTCCCATACGTACAGACAGCAATGTATATAATTTATTAAAGGGAGTTTCTGAGGAAAACTATTTGAAATAATCAAATGACGGAACAAATCATGCTGAAAATCAATAGGGCACTGATCTGATGATTGACCAATCGAAAAATTAAAAAAATCGGTCGGAAATTGCGACCTAGGCATGTCCCATACGTACAGACCATTCATCAAAATGAGTATTTGTAGAAATTTGGCTATAGAAATTGTATTATTGAACTAATATTGATAAAAATCGATATATTGATAGTTGATTAATCGAAGAGAAAAAGATCATTGAAGTCGGTCAAGAATTGCGACCTGTAATGTGCCCCATACATACAGGACGTTAAAAAAGATAAGTTTTCTAAGTATTTCTGTAGAAAATTGCTCATAAAAATTAGAGTATTGGACAAATCATGATAAGAACCGATAGGACTTTTTTTCAATAGTTACCCAGTTAATTAAAAAAAAAACTAGAAATTGGTTGAGAATTACGGCCTGTAGCGTGTCCCATACGTACAGACAGCAAGGTATATAGTAATTTTTGAAAAAAACTTGTTATAAAAATTGAACTATGAAACAAATCATCATGGAAATCTATGGAGCACAAATCTGATAATTGACTTATCAGAAAATAAAAAAAATTGGTCGGAAATTGCGACCTAGGCATGTCTCATACGTAGATACCATTCTTCAAAATGAGTATTTGTAGAAATTTAGCTAAAAAAATTGTACCATTGAACAAATTTCGATGAAAATCAATAGGTATATGTATAGACCATATATAGATAGTTGATGAATCGATTAAAAAAAAAATAATTGAAGTCAGTCGAGGATTGCAGCCTGTAGTGTGTCCCATACGTACAGAACGTTAAAAAGATAATTTCAAGCAAATATATTTGTAGAAAATTGTTCATAAGAATTGGATTATTCAACAAATCATGATAAAAATCGGAAGAACATTCTTCTAAAAGTTCCTTAGTTGATTAATAGAGAAAAATTACGGCCTGTAACGTGACCCATACGTACAGAAAGGGAGTTTTTGAAGAGACTATTTATAAAAACTGTATTATCAAACAATTCATGATTAAACTCAATAAAGCACTAATCTGATAATTGACCAATCAAAAAATAAAAGAAAATCGGTCAAAAATCGCGATCTACACATGTCCCATACGTACAGCCCATTGTTCAAAATGAGTATTTGTAGAAATTTGACTATAAATATTAAACTATTGGACATTTATTGATGAAAATTGATTAGTCTATATTTAGATAGTTGATAAATCGATGAGAAAGAAAAAACTGAAGTCGGTCAAGAAATACGGCTTGTAGCGTGTCCCATACGCACAGGACATTAAACAGATAATTTTTCAAAGTGTTTTTGTAGGAAATTGTTCATAAATCTTGAAGTATTGAATAAATCATGATAAAAATTGAGAGAACTTTTTTCTTATAGTGCCTTGGTTGATAGAAAAAAATTACAGCCTGTAGCGTGTCCCATACGTATAGACAGCAATCTATATAATTTCTTAAAAGTAGTTTTTGAAGAAAACTATTTATAAAAATTGAACTACCTAACAAATCATGATTGAATTCAATAGAACACTAATTTGACAATTACCCAATCAAAAAATGAGAGAAATCAATCAAAAATTGCGATTTTGGTATAACCCATACGTACAGACCATTCTTCAAAATGAGTATTTGTAGAAATTTGGCTATAAAAATTGTACTTTTGAACAAATCTCGATGAAAATCAATAAATTTACATTTCGATAGTTGGTAAATCGATGAAAAAGAAAAAATTTAAGTCGGTCAAGAATTGCGGCTTGTAGCGTGTCCCATACGTACAGGACGTGAAAAAGATAATTTTTCGAAAATGTTTTTGTAGGAAATTGTGCATAAAAATTAAGGTACTACACAAATCATGTTAAAAATCGATAGGACTTTTTTCTATTAGATTCTCAGTTGATAGAAATGGGTTGAAAATTACGGCCTGTAGCGTGTCCCATACGTACAGACAGCAATGTATAGAGTAATTTTTGAAAAAAATTTTAAAAAAAATTGAACTATCGAACAAATCATCATGAAAATCAATAGAGCATTTATCTGATAATTGATCAATCAAAAAATTGAAGAAATCGGTCGAAAATTGCAGCCTATAGCGTGTCCTATACGTACAGGAGGTTAAGAAGATAATCTTTCACAAATGTTTTTGTAGAAAAGTGTTCATAAATATTGAAGTATTGGACAAATCTTGATAAAAATTGATAGGACTTTTTTTATAGTGTCTTAGCTGATAGAAAAAAATTACGACCTGTATCGTGTCCCATACGTACAGACAGCAATCTATATAATTTCTTGAAAGTAGTTTTGGAAGAAAACTATTTTTAAAAATTGAACCACCAAAAAAATCATGATGAAAATCAATACTGCACTAATTTGATGATTTATCAATTGGAAAATAAAAAAAATCGGTCAAAAATTGTGACCTAGGCATGTTCCATATTTACAGACCATTATTTAAAATGAGTATTTGTAGAAATTTGGCTATAAAAATTGTACCATTAAACAAATTTCAATGAAAGTCAATAGGTCTATATTTCGATAGTTGATAAATCGATGAAAAAAAAAAAATTTAAGTTGGTCAAGAATTCCAGCCTGTAGCGTGTCCCATACGTACAGGACGTTAAAAAGATATTTTTGTAAAAAATTGTTCATAAAAATTTGAAGTATCAAACAAATCATGATAAAAATCGATAGAACTTTGTTTCAATAGTAACTCAGTTAATAAAATAAAGAAGTAAAAAATGGGCTGGAAATTACGGCCTGTACCGTGTCCCATACGTAAAGACACAATGTATATAATTTCTTAAAAGTAGTTTTTGAAGAAAACTATTTATGAATAACTATCAAACAAATCATGATGAAAATCTATCAGTCTATATGTCGATAGTTGATGAATCGATGAGACAAAAAATTATGGATGTTTTTATGAGCAATTTCTAATTTCTGTACGTATGGGACACGCTACAAGCTGCAATTCTTGATTTATCTCAGCAATTATTTTTTTGTCAATCAGTTGACTATCAAAATGATGTCCTATTGACTTTCATAATGATTTGTCCAATTAATCAATTTTATGCACAATTTTCTACAAAACATGCATTTTGGTCCAATAACCTGTACGTATGGGACACGCTACAGGCTGCAATTCTTGACCAATTTTGATGTTTATATTTTTTTATCAATTGACCAACCATCAAAGTAATACCCTATTCACTTTTGTCATGATAAGTTTGATAATTTAATTTTTATGAGTGATTTCCATTAGTCTGTACGTATGGGTCACGCTACAGGCTGCAATTTTTGACCAATTTCAGTAATTTTTTCGTTTGTTCAATTAGTTGAGTATCGTAATGGTATCTTTTTTTATGATGATATGTTGGATTAAACAATTCTTATAAGCAATTTTCCACAGTAGATTTTCATCCATTAGTCTGTACGTATGGGACACGCTTAGGCTGCAATTTTTGACCAATTTTCAAAATCATTTTTTTTTTTATTAATTAACTTCTAAGACAGTGTTCAATTGACTTTCATATTTTTATGTTTTAAATTTTCATAGTGGTTGGTATTTTGTGGACAAAATTCGATTATGGTTTGAGAATTCCAGTAATACTTGTTAATTGGTTTGTCAGCGGGCAGTAGTGGGGTACAAATGGGGCAGTATGTAACGCAGGGTACCCCTCGTGAGAAAAACTTAAGGAAATTCATGGTCCGTTGAGCTAAGACCTCGGGTCAGGTGAATACAACACATGTCACTCTCCAAGTCAAGACCTTGGCTCTGAGAACCTCAACTCCGCCTACTGTAATCACAATAAATGCTGTTATTACTATATTTACTTTATTTCTTTATTCTTGACAAATTCTCAAGACGATTTGTGGTTTTATACCTATAAAATTTCAAGTAAAAAAATTTCATTTGAATTTAGTAGATTCGAATCAGAAATAAAAAAAGCAGATCACAAAAATCCCACATGTTTCCTTGGCCTCCCGCTTGGCTCCCCATAGCTCACTTCTTTTGCATCTTGCGATAAGGTCACTTCCTTTCCGGCGCGTAATTATATTCCTTCCAAGACATCGGCGCGCATCTGCCAAGAGAGCGCCCTTTGAACTACGTTCCCAGACGGCCCACTCTTGCGTTAAGTTTCGTTAAGGTTATGATAGTCTTGTGCTTTACTTGACTGCACAGCACCCAACACGCACTTTATTATTGCGCTTCTTTAAACACTGTTTTCTCAAATATTTATTACGTTATACATCGCAATATTCAACCGATTTTCATGGCCCTTTTTTATCGATCAATCAATTATCAGAATAGAGCCCTATTGATTTTCATTATTATTTGCTGAACAGTTCAATTTCTATAAGTAATTTTCTATAAAAACTTCGTTTGAAGAATGGGCTGCATTTGGTCTGTACGTATGGGACACGCTATAGGTCGCAATTTTCAACCGATTTTAGTAATCCTCTTTTTCGTTGATTGGTCAATCATTATTCTAGTGTCTCATTGATTTGCATTATGATTTGCTGTATAATTCAATTTTTATGAATAATTTTCTACAAAACTTCATTCTCATCCATTAGTCTGTACGTATGGGACACGCTAGTATCCCATACGTACAGACTGAAGGACGAAAATAAGATTCAGGCTACTATAGATAACAAACTATCAAACAAATTGTCTTAAAAATCAATAGGGTTCTAGTCAAATAATTAAACAATTGATAAAATATTAATTATTGGAATTGGTCTAAAATTGCAGTCTGTAGCGTGTCCCATACGTATAAACTACAGGACGAAATGCATGTCATTTTACAAAATCAGATTCAAATTATTATACTCAACGGACTATCGTACAAATTGTCATAGAAATCAATAGGATTTTACTTGAATAGTCAAGCAATTGGTAACAAAATTGTTATTGAAATTGGTCGAGAATTGCAGCCTGTAGCGTGTCCCATACGAACAGACATGCATATCATTTTTCAAAATCAGATTCAGGGTATTAAAAAGAACGAACTAATGCATAAATTGACATAAAAATCAAAAGAATTTTGCTTGAATAGTTGTACTTTTGGTTGAGAAATAATAATTCAAATTAGTCAAAATTTGCAGCCTGTAGCGTGTCCCATACGTACAGACTATTGGACGGAGATGCATGTATTGTTGGAAATTGCTCGTAAAAATTGATTGATTAAACAAATCACCAAGTAAATATATAACGTATTATGCTGATAGTCAACTGTTTGACAAAAAAAATAATCACTTGAATTGGTCAAAAATTGCAGCCTGTAGCGCGTCCCATACGTACAGACTATTGAAAACTGCTCATAGAAATTGAATTATCATTCGCATCATGATAAAAGTGAATGAGGTACTATTTTGATATTTGGTCAATTGATAAAAAATATAAATTCCAAAATTGGTCAAAAATTGCAGCCTGTAGCGTGCCCCATACGTACAGACTAATGGAAATCACTCATAAAAACTGAATTATCAAACATATAATGATAAAAGTAAATAAGGTATTACATTGATAGTTGGTCAATTGATAAAAAATATAAATATCAAAATTGGTCTGAAATTGCAGCCTGTGGCGTGTCCCATACGTACAGGCTATTGGATTAAAATGCATGTATTGTAGAAAATTGTTCATAAAAATTGATTAATTAGACAAATCATTATAAAAATCGATAGTGCATCATTTTGATGAACAACTGACTGGCAAAAAAAATAATTACTGAAATAAATCAAGAATTGCAGCTTGTAGCGTGTCCCATACGTACAGAAATTTGAAATTGCTCATAAGAATTTTATCATCAGACTTATTGTAATGAAAATGAATAGAGTACTGTTTCAATAGTTGATCAATTGATAAAAAATATAAAATATGAAATTAGTCAAGGATAACAGCCTGTAGCGTGTCCCATACGTACAGACTAAAGGACAAAAATATAATACATAACAAACTATCAAACGAATTGACTTAAAAATCTATTCTTAAAATATTAAATATTGGAATTGGTTGAGAATTGCAGCCTGTAGCATGTCCCATACGTACAGACTGAAGGACAAATTGCATTTCATTTTTATCTATTATATTATATTATAGTTAACAAACTATTGTACAAATTGACATAAAAATCAATAGGGTTTTACTTGGATGGTTCAACAATTGATGAAAGAATTGTTGTTGAAATTGGTCCAGAATTGCAGCCTGTAGCGTGTTCCATACGTACAGACATGCATGTCTTCTTTCAAAATCAGATTCAGGCTATTATAAATAACGAACTTCCGCACACATTGACACAAAAATCAATAGGGTTTTGCTTGTATAGTTGAACTATTGGTAAAAAAAATATTATTTAAATTGGTTGAGATTTGCAGCCTGTAGCGTGTCCCATACGTACAGACTATTGGACCGAAATACATGTATTGTAGAAAATTGCTCATAAAATTGATTTATCAAACATATCATGACAAAAATGAATAGAATACTATTTCGATAGTCAACTAATTGACAGAAGGCAAATTTACTAAAATAGGTCAGAAATTGCAGCCTGTAGCGCGTCCCATACGTACAGACTATTGAAAATTGCTCATAAAAATTGAATTATCATATGCATTATGATAAAAGTGAATAGTTAACTATTTTGATAGTTGTTCAATTGATAAAAAAATGATTATTCAAATTAGTCAAAATTTGCTGCTTGTAGCGTGTCCCATACGTACAGACTATTGGACGGAAAATCATGTATTGTTGGAAATTGCTCATAAAAATTGATATATCAAACATATCATTACAAAAATAGATAGAATACTATTTCGAAAATCAACTAATTGACTAAAGGCAAAATTACTAAAATAGGTCAGAAATTGCAGCCTGTAGCGCGTCCCATACGTACAGACTATTGAAAACTGCTCATAAAAATTGAATTATCATACATATCATGATAAAAGTGATGATTGGTCTATCGATGAAAAATATGAATCCCGAAATTGGTCAAGAATTACAGCCTGTAGCGTGACCCATACGTACAGGCTATTGGATCAAAATGCATGTATTGTAGGAAATTGTTTATAAAAATTGATTAATTGGATAAATCATTATTAAAATTAATAAGGCATCATTCTAGTAGTTCACTGATTGACAAAAAAAAAATTACTGAAATAAATCAAGAATTGCGGCTTGTAGCGTGTCCCATGCGTACAGAAATTAGAAATTGCTCATAAAAATTTAATCATCAAACTTATTGTGATGAAAATAAATAAAGTACTGTTTTGACAGTTGGTCAATTGATGAAAAATATGAATATCAAAATTGGTCAAGAATTCCAGCCTGTAGCGTGTCCCATACGTACAGACATAAAAATTAATAAAGTTTGACTTGAATAGTTGAACTATTGATAAAAAAGTCATTATCCAAATTGGTCAAAATTTGCAGCTTGTGGCGTGTCCCATACGTACAGATTATTGGACGGAAAATCATGTATTGTTGGAAATTGCTCATAAAAATTGAAATATCGAACTAATCGTGATGAAATTGAATAAGGTACTATTTTAATGGTTGGTCAGTTGATAAAAAATATGAATAATTGAATTGGTCGAGAATTGCAGCCTGTAGCGTGTCCCATACGTACAGACTATTGGACCGAAATGCATGTATTGTAGAAAATTGCTCATAAAAATTGATTGATCAAACAAATCATCAAGAAAATATATAGCATATTATGCTGATAGTCAACTGTTCGACAAAAAAAATAATTACTTAAATTGGTCAAAAATTGCAGCTTGTAGCGTGTCCCATATGTACAGACTAATGGAAAGTACTCATAAAAATTGAATTATCGTACGTATCATGATAAAAGTAAATAGGTTATTATATTAATAGTTGGTTTATTGATAAAAAATATAAATATCTAATTTGGTTGGGAATTACAGCTTGTAGCGTGTCCCATACGTACAGACTATTGGAAATCACTCACAAAAACTGAATTATCAAAGTTTTTACGACAGAAGTGAATAGGATACTATTCTGATAGTTAGTCAATTGATAAGAAATATGAATTTTAAAATTGGTCAAGAATTGCAGCCTGTAGCGTGTCCCATACGTACAGACAAAAGTTGATTGTTCATGAAATGTTGTAATGTTATATTGTGGTTGTTTGACGACTTCTGGAGTAATATATATTAAAATATAAATATTTATGATGGTACCGGTGGATTGAAGCGTTAATATTGTTATAGAGCTAGCCTTGGTGCCATGGGAAAATGAATAATTTGGAAGAAACAAGCTTTTCACATTAATACATCATTTGCAGATTTTATTAATTGCAATTATGAATGATTTCTTACCTTAATATGCGTCATACGATGATAATAAAGATTACTAGATGCGGTGAACCTCTTAAGACAGACAGGACACTGATGAGGCTTCTCTCCACTGTGAATACGTCTGTGGGTGTTCAATGAGGAACTTGTGCTGAATCCTTTGCCGCATACTAGACACACATGGGGCTTTTCCCCTGAAAAACCAACAAAAATAAATTTATATTTTGGTTTTGTTTGTTATTTTACAGACCTGTATGTGTTCGCATGTGTCTTTTCAGCAACGAAGGTCTATCAAAAGCCTTGGAGCAAACCCCACAAGGTAATAACGCACGTTCACGGGGTCTAGCTCGGGGGGTTGGTCCAGTGGTTATCGGTTCGGGAATATCACCTTGAGAACTACCACCTGAAGATGACGCGCTGCTGTCACCGGAAACGCTTTTGTGCTCGTCTTCAGCAGCTGATGGGGGCGAGCTGGACAACGCACGCGATAAGAGCGACATTGAGAGGTCGAGGGGGGAATCTGAAACAAAAATTATACAATTAGTTAATCGATGACGTTGCTATTGATTATTGTTTTGTTTTTTCCGTTTGGAGGTACATGGATTTTGAATTTTCCTGAAGGAGGAAAGGTTAGGCACGTGTGGGAAATAACTATAATTAAAGCATGATTCTGTAATCAAGAGTATTTTTACATGTCAGTGATTATAGGTATTTAATTTGTGAATTCAAGTACTGTTTCTAATTATATACATTTGACAATAGAATAAATATTTGCCAACCTTTGTTTGTACTTGAAAATTACAGGGTTTTTCCATATTTTTGAAAAGTCTGTACGTATGGGACACGCTACAGGCCACAATTCTCAATTGATTTTAATGCATTTATTTTTATCAATCAATCAACTATTAAAATCAAATCTTATTGATTTTTATTATGATTTGTTTGATAGTCTAATTTTTATGAGCAATTTTCCAAGAAAACACGTTTTAAAGAATGGGCTGCATTTTTGTCTGTACGTATGGGACACGCTACAGGCCGCAACTGTCGACCAATTTTGTTTTTGATTTTTTTTCTGATTTTCCAACTATTAAAACACATCCCTATTGATTTTTATTGTAATTTGTTAGATAGTTCAATTTTTATGAGCAATTTCCTATAAAATGACTATAGGTACAAATATTTTGACGAAAGAATGTTATGAATAGCATATAAAAGGTGGTAAAAACAATTCAACGACAAGAGCTCCGGAACAATAGCTAATTTCAATGTCATTATCACATCATCCAGAATTTATAGCGTGTGTTTGAAGGCTAACATGTTGATTGCGCTAAAATTTAGGATCAAAGTCTGCGTGCGCATAAGCAAAAAACAAATATGGCCGCGGAAAAACACATGATCGGTAAATTAAGGCGGCGCAGATTAGTATATATTGTGCAGAAATTTCGCATAGTTTGGCACACGAAACGACCGAAATAATCATCACGTGATGACGTGGAATGCAGCGGCAATGACAGTCGCGGCACAATACTGTGCGCGTGTGAACAAAACCATGCGGTTCGAGACGTTCAGATATTTCAAACGCGCTGGCTATCACTTTTAAATTACGCTTTTTTATTCAGCTCCCGGTTTCGGAGCTTTGCCTGCCATGCATTGCCCTTTTTTACAAACTAAAATTATAGAATAATTTCAAATAAAATCGGTTGGAAATTGCGGCCTGTAGCGTGTCCCATACGTACAGACACCAGGACAAAAATGCTTGCCATTAAAAAATTAGTTACAACAATTTGTTCAACGGACATATCCTAAAGAGAATCAATAAGACTTCATTTTGATAACCATTCAATCGATAAAATAAATCGTTTGAAAATTGCAGCCTGTAGCGTGCCCCATACGTACAGACTATTATAAAGCTCTCAATAAAAATACTACTGTACATATCGTAATGAAAAATCAATAGGACTTCACATTGATGGTTACTCAATTTACGAAAAAAGTATCAGAGAAATCGGTCAAAAATTGCGACCTGTAGTGTGTCCCATACGTACAGACTACAGGACAAATATACTTGCTGTTAGAAATTGGTTATAAAAATTTAATTATCGAGCATATCGTAATAAAAATCAATAAGACTTTATACTGATGGTTACTTAATTGATAAAAAATATATAACAAGAATCGTTTGAAAATTGTGGCCTGTAGTGTGTCCCATACGTACAGACTACAGGACAAAAAAATTCGTTGTTAGAAAAATGCTTATAAAAATTTATTCAACAAACGTATCATAACGAAAATTGATAGGACTAAATATGGATGGTTAGTCAAGTGATAAAAAATGTGTCACAGGAATCGACCAGAAATTGTGACCTGTAGCGTGTCCCATACGTACAGACCACAGGACAAAAATGCTTATTATTGGAAAATTGCTTATAAAAATTCAATCAACAAACATATTGTGACAAAAATCAATATTTGATAACTGCAATCCAATAAAAAAATATATTAGCAAACTCGGTCAAAAATTGCAGCCTGTAGCTTGTCCCATACGTACAGACCATAGGACAAAAATACTTGCCTTTAAAAAATTGGTTGTAAAAATTTAATTAATGAATGTATCATGATAGAAATCAATAGAACTTCATATTGATGACTACTCAATTGATTACAAGGATTTTTAAAAAGTCGGTCAAAAATTGCGACCTGTAGCGTGTCCCATACGTACAGACTACAGGACAAAGATGCTTGTTATCAGAAAATTGGTTAAAAAAATTGAGTCAACAAACATACTGTGATGACACTTCTTTGACGAGAAAAATAATTATAAAACAGCCTGTATCGTGTCCCATACGTACAGACTACAGGACGAATGTGTTTGTCATTAGAAAATTGCTTATTAAAATGAACTATTGAACGAATTGATAGTTACACAATCGAAAAAAGGATAAATTATCATGAAAATAGGTAAAAAATTGTAGTTTGTAGCGTGGCCCATACGTACAGACATCAGGACAAAAATGTTCGCCATTTGAAAATTGGTTATAAAAATGTATTCAATGTATTTATCGTGAATAAAATCAATTAGGCTTTATTTTGATATCCATTTAATTGATAGAAGAAAATCGATTTGAAATTGCAGCCTGTAGCTTGTACTATACGTACAGACCATTAGAGAACTGTTCATGAAAATTAAACTATTATAAATATCGACATTCAAATTAATAGGAATTCATATTGATGGTTATTCAATCGATAAAAATGTATCACAAAAATCGGTCAAAAATTGTAACCTGTAGCGTGTCCCATACGTACAGACTACAAGACAAAGATGCTTGCTATTAGAAAATTGCTTATAAAAATTGAATCAGCAAAAGTATTGTTATAAAAAACAATAGGGCTTTATTTTATCAATTACAAATTACTAAAACAAAATTCAACAAAAATCGGTTGGAAAATGTGACCTGTAGCGTGTCCCATACGTACAGACTACAGGACAAAAATGCTTGTTATCAAAAAATTGGTTAAAAAAATTGAATCAACAAACATACCGTAATGAAAATCAATGGGGCTTAGTTTTGACACTTCTTATTTGACGAGAAAAAGTATTATAAAACAGCCTGTAACGTGTCCCATACGTACAGACTACAGGACGAATGTGTTTGTCATTAGAAAATTGCTTATAAAAATTAACTATTGAACGAATTGATAATTATACAATCAAAAAAAGAATAAATTATCATAAAAGCAGGTCAAAAATTGTAGCTTGTAGTATGGCCCATACGTACAGACACCTGGACAAAAATGTTAGCTATTAGAAAATTGGTTACGAGAATATATTCAATGTATTTATCGTTAATAAAATAAACAGGGCTCTATTTTGATGACCATTTGATCGATAGAAAAAAATCGATTGGAAATTGCAGCCTGTAGCTTGTGCCATACGTACAGATCATTAGAAAGCTGTTAATAGAAATTGTACTATTGAATATATCGTATTAAAAATCAATAGGACTTCATATTGATGGTTACTCAATCGATAAAAAATTTATCACAAGAATCGGTCAAAAATTGCGACCTGTAGCGTGTCCCATACGTACAGACTACAAGACATTTTTTTAATGATTGTTTAACTATTCAAGTACAACCCTTTTGATTTTTAGGTCAATTTGTATGATAGTTTGTTATCTATATTAGCCTGAATCTGATGCATTTTCGACCTTCAGTCAGTACGTATGGGACACGCTACAGGCTGCAATTTTTGACCAATTTTGATAATTATTTTTTATTGGTTGCTCAACTATTCAGGTAAAGTCCTATTGATTTTCAAGTCAATTTGTTCAATAGTTTGTTATCTATAATAACCTAAATCTGATTTTGCAAATAAGACGCATTTTTGTCCTTTAGTCTGTACGTATGGGGCACGCTACAGGCTGCAATTTCTGACCAATTTTGATAATTTTTTTTATTGGTTGCTCAACTATTCAGGTAAAGCCCTATTGATTTTTAAGTCAATTTGTACGATAGTTTGTTCTTTATAATAACCTAAATCTGATTTTGAAAATAAGTCGCATTTTTGTCTTTTAGTCTGTACGTATGGGGCACGCTACAGGCTGCAATTTTTGACCAATTTCAAATCCTTTCGGAGGATAGTAATGTATCTATTCAGCGTTTTAAAACCTTATTTACTTAATTTGAATGGGGGGCTCTAGTTCCTACGTAATGCACATTTAAATAAGAAAGGTAAATTTTGTGATATATTGATTCATTTGACACAAAAATTAGAATATTTGAGGAGTGAAAAATATATATTTGAGACACATCAAAATATAATTGCGACCTGTAGCGTGCCCCATACGTACAAACAGATAATGTAATACAAATTACTGTGCAGCTAATCCAAGCAAAATTTATCAACTTCAGCATTAGATTGAACCTACAAAGAATGAATATCTTGACATTAAAAGATAATTTGACACGTTCGAAAGGCAAGTGTATTCAATTAATAAACAACATACGTGATCAAAATACAAGCAAGAAAAGTAAAAAATGTTCATGGCGTCTTATAATCCGTTACGTTTCAGAACGATTTGCCACGCACCATGCTTTATCTACACAAAATTAATATCAGGAGAGTACAAGACGTGTCTTTTCTAACGCACGCAGCGAAAAATTTCACTTTATAATACTCCAAATTGTTAAATAGTGTACCGTTTATATTAAAATGCAATAGGATAGTATTGAAGGGAAGAAGAGACGATTAGAGGCGGCAGCAGTCACTTTGAAAGGGATGCCGTGGATGCCAACAACTGCATAAGACAGTACAATGGTCCATAGGCGACAGTGGCGGCGATCTTGCTACCAGTGGCGTACCAAACACGTCTACTAATTACCATTACATGACTTGGACACTATCCAAAATAAATAATCAACGAAACAAATTACACGCCATATTTCATGCTTCTAAGAGCCTAACAATAAAATAAAAAATTATACAAAGTCCCAGCAGCTTCAATTAAATCCTAATATTTTAAAAACTACCGCTTGAGCGCACAGTCGGCAATAAAGAATTAGATTTTAATCGATGACAGATCCGAATCCAAGTCCTGGTAATCCTATGAGAAATGACGCCTCTATTAGCCGCTTCTAAACGCGACGGTAGCTATAAAGAAGTGTCAAATACTCAGTGTCAAAATGTCTTCATTTAAATGGCTGATAAATTCTGTTTTGAGTGGCTAAACCCCGACCGCATTAGGGAACTAGCTTCTAATAAATCGCTCGTTTAATTGATCAAATGGAACGTGGGACGTGAACATTATTTCTGATTAAAATCGAATTTATAAGCGAGAGAAATTTTAAGTGCTTATTAATTATTTTAACACAATTTATTTATAAACCTGACCACAAACAGGTGACATTTACGTATGGGCAACGCTACAGGTCGCAATTTTTGACCAATTTTTCAAATAACCTTGTAGTCGATTGTGTAACCATCAATATAAAATCCTATTGATTTTTATTACAATACTTCTGTTAATTAAATTTTTATAACCATTTTTCCTATAGCAAGTACGTTCGTTTTTTAATCTGTACGTATGGGACACGCTACAGGTCCAAATTTTTGACCAATTTTCTTAATAACCTTGTAATCGATTGAATAACCATCAATATGAAGTCCTATTAATTTCAATCATAATATGTTTGTTGATAAAATTTTATAAGCATTTTACTAATAACAAGCTTTTTTGTCCTGTGGTCTGTACGTATGGGACACGCTACAGGTCACAATTTCAGACCGATTTCTATGATATTTTTTATATTGATTCAGTAACCATCCATATGATATCCTATTGAATTTCATTACGATATATTTGGTAAATCAATTTCTATAATCAATTTTTTGATAAGAAGCATCTTTGTCCTGTAGTCTGTACGTATGGGACACGCTACAGGTCGCAATTTTTGACTGATTTTTGTGATATCTTTCTTGTCGATTGCGTAACCATTAGTATGAAGTCCTATTGATTTTTATTACAATACTTATAATAGTTTAATTTTTATGAACAACTTTTTACTGGGATGTACGTATGCGGCACGCTACAGGCTGCAATTCTAAATCGACTTTTTTGACAAGCATCATTTATCATTTTTAAATGTCAGATTCAAGCTATTATAGATAACAAACTATCACACAAATTGACTCAAAAATCAATAGGGTTGTAATTGAATAGTTGAACAATCAATAAAAATAAATTGATCAAAAATTGTAGCCTGTAGCGTGTCCCACACGTACAGACTAAAGGACGAAAATGCATGTCATTTTTTAAAATAAGATAGATAACAAACTGTCAAACAAATTGATATAAAAATCAATAGAGTTTTACTTGAATGGTTGAACAGTAACCAAAATAATTATTATTGAAATTGGACAAAAATTGCAGCCTGTAGCGTGTTCCATACGTACAGACTGAAGGACGAAAATGCATCATTTTTAAAAGTCAGATTCAGGCTATTATAAATAACGAACAGTCACACAAATTGACCCAAAAATCAGCAGGGTTGTACTTGAATAGTTGAACAATCATTAAAAAAATAATTGGTCGAAAATAACAGCTTGTAGCGTGTCCCATACGTACAGACTAAAAGACGAAAATGCATGTCATTGTTCAAAATAAGATAGATAACAAACTATCAAACAAATTGATATAAAAATCGATAGAGTCTTACATGAATGGTTGAACAGTTATTAAAAAAAATGATTATTGAAATTGGACAAAAATTGTAGCCTGTGGCGTGTCCCACACGTACAGACTAAAAGACGGAAATGCATGTCATTTTTCAAAATAAGATAGATAACAAACTATCGAACAAATTTATATATAAATCGATAGAGTTTTACTTGAATAGTTGAACAATTGGTAAGTAAATAATTATCAGAATTGGTCAAAAATTGCAGCCTGTAGCGTTTCTCATACGTACAGACTAAAGGACGAAAATGCATGTCATTTTTGAAAATAATATAGATAACAAACTATCAGACTTTATATAACAATTATTAGGGCTTTACTTTAATGGTTGAACAGTCAACAAAAAAATTATCATTCAAATTGGACAAAAATTGCAGCCTGTAGCGTGTCCCATACGTACAGACTAAAAGACGAAAATGCATTATTCTTGAAAGTCAGATTCAGTGTATTGTAGATGATGAACTATCACACAAATTGACTTGAAAATCAATAGGCTTGTACTTAAGTAGACAATCAATAAATAGAAAAATAATTGGTCAAAAATTCCAGCTTGTAGCGTGTCTCATAAGTATAGACTAAAGGACGAAAATTTTTGAAAATAAAATAGATGACAAACTATCAAATAAATTGATATATAAATCCATAGAGTCTTACCTGAATAGTTGAGCAATCAGTAAAAAAATAGTTATTAGAATTGGTCAAAAATTGCAGCCTATAGCGTGTTTCATACGTACAGACTGAAGGACAAAAATGCATGTAATATTTCAAAATAAGATAATTAACTAAGTATTAGACAAATTGACATAAAAATCAATAGGGTTTTACCTGCATAGTTGAACAATCAATAAAAAAAATAATTATTGAAATTGGTCAGAAACTATAGCCTGTAGCGTATCCCATACGTACAGACTGAAAGGCGAAAATGCATCATTTTTCAAAGTCAGATTCAGACTATTATAGATAACAAACTATCACACAAATTGCTTCAAAAATCAATAAGGTTGTACTTGAATGGTTGAACAATCATTGAAAAAATAATTAGTTGGAAATTGTAGCCTGTAGCGTGTCCCAAACGTACAGACTAAAAGACGGAAATGCATGTCATTTTTAAAAATAAGATAGATAACAAAATATTGAATAAATTAATATATAAATCAATAGAGTAATCAGTAGAAAAATAATTATCAGAATTGGTCAAAAATTGCAGCCTGTAGCGTGTTTTATACGTACAGACTTAAGGACAAAAATGCATGTAATTTTTCAAAATGAGATAATTAACAAAGTATCGAAGAAATTTATATAAAAATCAATAGGGTTTCACCTTAATAGTTGAGTAATCAATAAAAAAATAATTATTGAAATTGGTCAGAAACTATAGCCTGTAGTGTGTCCCATACGTACAGACTAAATGACGAAAATGCATCATTTTCAAAAGTCAGATTCAGACTATTATAGATAACAAACTATTTCATAAATTGCTTCAAAAATCAATAGAGTTATACTTGAATAATTAAACAATCAATAAAAAAATAATTGGTCGAAAATTACAGCCTGTAGCGTGTCCCATACGTACAGACTGAAGGACGAAAATGCATGTCATTTTTCAAAATGAGGTAGATGACAAACTATCAAACAAATTGATATAAAATTCATTAGGGCTTCACTTTAATAGTTGAAAAATTGATAAAAAAATAATTATCAAAATTGGTCAAAAATTGCAGCCTGTAGCGTGTCCCACAGCCCCATACGTACAGACATGCATAACATATTCAAAAATCTGATTCAGGCTATTATTAATAACAAACTATAGAACAAATTGACATGAAAATCAATAGAGTATTATTTAAATAGTTAAACTATTGAAAAAAAAATAATTATTGGAATTGGTCAGAAATTGCAGCCTGTAGCGTGTCCCATACGTACAGACTAAAGGACAAAAATGCTTGTTGTTTTCAAAATCAGGTTTAGGTCATTATAGATAATGAAATAGCCAAAAAATTGACTCAAAAATCAATAAGACTTTACCTGAATAGTTGAACAATCGATAAAAGAATATTAATCGAAATTGGTCAAGAATTGCAGCCTGTAGTGTGTCCTACACGTACAGACTGAAGGACGAAAACGTATCATTTTTAAAAGTCAGATTCAGGCAATTATAAATAACAAACTATCACACAAATTGATTCAAAAATCAATAGGGATGTACTAGAATAGTTAAACAATCAATAAAAAAATAGTTGGTCAAAAATTGTAGCTTGTAGCGTACAGACTAAAAGATGGAAATGCATGTCATTCTTTAAAATAAGATAGATAACAAACTATCAAACAAATTGATATGAAAATCGATAGGGTTTTATTTAAATAGTGGAACAATTGTTAAAAAAATAATTATTGAAATTTGACAAAAATTGCAGCCTGTAGCTTGTCCCATACGTACAGACTAAAGGACAAAAATCAGATTCACATAAGAAATTATCGAAAAAATTGATCTAAGAATTGACAAGGTTACACTCAAATAGTTGAACAATTGATAAAAAAATTGCAGCCTGTAGCGAGCCCCATACGTACAGACCAAAATAACGTGAAAACTAGCGCCCTTATCTAAATTTAGATTGCTGATTTAAATACAATGATTGCTTATTATTATTTATTGGTCCAATGTGAATCAGAACAGCGGCGACCATTCTGCAGCCTGTAGCGGGCCCATACGTACAGACTAAAGAACGGAAACCAGATTTAGGTTTATAGATAAGAAACTATCGCACAAATTGATATAAAAATCAATAGGGTTTTGATTGAATAGTAAAATAATTGATGGAAAATTAATTATTGAAATTGGTCGAAAATTGCAGCCTGTAGCGGTGCCCCATACGTACAGACTAGAAAAACTTGAAAACTAGCGCCTTTATTCAAATTTAGATTGCAGATTCGGACTCTAGGGGTTGAATTTAGGAGATGACTGCTCAAAACTATTTTGTAGTTCAATTTGAACTAGAACAGGGGCGCCCATTCTAAAATATTCTTTTAATTACTTCAGTAGAAACCTCAATGTCAAATCAATAGTGAATGGTATATAATTTATAAAAGAATGAATGATTGCGTATAGATAATAAACCTTGTGATATATTTATTTTATTGTAAATAATAAATATTATTGTTGACTTAAATTGCTCACCTTCAAGGATGGAATCCATGGTCTGTCTGTACAACGACGCCCTCATGCGTACAAAAAATAGTTCTTCGGGGCGTTCAGGGAGGTAATACACCAACAATTCAGTGTCGGGGGCAATAGGTTTAACAGCTTCATAAACAGGCTCTCCACGAACTTTGGTGGCCACTAGGTTGACTGTTGGTGTATAGGCAGGTGCAACACGAAGAAAACGAACCCAATTGCAGTGACGCACCTTTCGGGATCCATGACCGGAGATTTCGTCGTAGCATCCGAACCTGTGGCGGATCTGCAAAGAAAAGGAGAAATGTTAAACAGTAATAAGAGAGTGAAGGTGGGGACAATTGTTAACCAGTAGCAGGTTGGCCGCTTTGAACGCGCCGTCCCATTGTGCACCTCCAAAGATGTCGCCGTTTGTTGCCGATTAAGTCACCCGCAATCTGCGGCTTCTCTGCGCTCAATTCGGCTTGTTTGAGGATAATTGCGATCGTTTTATTTCTTTATTTTCTTTTATATAAACAATGGACTCATGTAGATGAATTTTTTACTTGAAAGTCTTCAATGATTTATTAGACTAAATCTTATTAGCATAGTCAGTAGCTACATAGAAATAATATATAATTATCGAACATACACGCTCCGTGAATATTAATATTGCATTTGATCCTTCAGTCAGCAGTGAAAGTCTCCGCATTATCATTTAGATCAAAGTAAAGAACATTTCAACACGTCTCTGTTATCTTAATTGCATCGCTGATGATCTTGGACTTCTGATATTCGAGTTTGTAATTATATCCGAATTGAGATTACATTGTAAAAATGTATAAAAAAGAGATATCTGCAATGCTAAATGCTCTACGTTTCATTTGTCACACCTGGATTATTTCTATACAAAAAGATAAAACGACTTCCTTTTATTAAAAAAGTTAGCAATAAATACTAATGATCCTTAATAAGAAAACAAGTAAATACGATTTCCTTTCAAATATTTTAATCTTGTCGATTAGAACATATTGAACGTTAATGTTCATTGCGTAAAAATATAGAGTGCGAATTATTATTTCCTTAATAGCTTACTGTCGCTATTAAATTGGATGTTTTTTTAAGTTACTGCTCCATCTTTAATTGCTGAGTGATTGTATTTTATAACACTTGACAATAATATGATGATAACAAAAATTACTAGAATCGATTGAAAATTGCAGCCTGTAGAGTGTCCCATACGTACAGACCAAACGGTAAATACAGGTCATTAAAAATCTATTATAAATATTGAACCATTCAAAAAACCGTTATGATAATCAATTTTTGAAAATATTATTGAAATCGATCAAAATTTGCGACCTACAGCGTGCCCCATACGTACAGACTAAATAAAAAAGCATGTGATTTGATAAAAATTCTGAAAACTTAGATAAACAAGATTTTATCTTGATTATAATACATTTGATATTAATGAAAATTGATTTATAATTGCAGCCTGTAGCGTGTCCCATACGTACAGACTAAACTTTGATATATGCCATTTCTCAGATCATGAAATATCTTTTAAAAACATTGAATCGTTTTAAAATTGTTATGAAAATTAATAGGGTTGTATCTTGATGATTATGCATTCAATTTTTGAAAAAGTTTTGGAATCGATCAAGATTTGCGACCTGTACCGAGTCCCATACGTACAGACTAAACAAAAAAACATGTAATTTGAAAATAATTTTGTGAACTTAGGTCAACAAGAGTTTATCTTGATTATAATACGTTTGATATTAAGAAAAATTGATTTGAAATTGCAGCCTGTAGCGTGTCCCATACGTACAGACTAAACTTTGATGCATGCCATTTCTCAGGTCATGAAATATCTTTCAAAAACATTGAATCGTTTTGAAAATCATCAATAGAGTTGTATTTTGATGATTAGACATTCAATTTGAGAAGTTATTGAAATCGATTGAAATTTGCGACCTGTAGCGTGTCCCATACGTACAGACTAATCAAAAAAGCATTTAATTTGGGAGAAAATTTGTAAACCTAGATCAATAGGGTTTCATCTTGATTATAATACATTTGATGTCAAGAAAAATTACTAAAATCGATTAAAAATTGCAGCCTGTAGCGTGCCCCATACGTACAGACCAAAATGTATGTCATTTTTCAGGTCATGAAGAATCATTTAGAAATATTGAACCATTTCAGGAATCGTTATCAATAGGATTGCGCCTTGATGGTTACGCATTCAATTTTAAAAAGGATTAATAAAATTAATTCAGATTTGCGACCTGTATCGTGTCCCATACGTACAGACTAAGCAAAAAAGCATGTGATTTGGAAAAAAAATTGTAAACATAGATCAACAAAATTCTATCTTGATTGGAATACGTTTTATATTGAAATTAATCAAATTGAAATTGCAGCCTGTAGCGTGTCCCATATGTACAGACTAAATGTTGATGCATGCCATTTCTCAGGTCATGAAAATTTTTCCAGAAATATTGAACCATTCAAAAAATCGTTATGAAATTGATAAGGATTGCATCCTGACGACTACGCATCCAATTTTCGAAAAAAAAAATTAATGTCGATTGAAAATCACGATCTGTATAGCGTCCCATACGAACAGACAAAAAAAAAACATGCGATTTGAAAAAAAAATTGTTGACTTGGATCAACAAGATATTGTCTTGATTATAATACGTTTGATGGAGCCTGTAGCGTATCCCATACGTACAGACCAAACAAAAAGCCTGTAATTCGAAAAAAAATCTGTAAACTTAGATCAATAGGGTTTTATCTTTATTAAAATGCATTTGATATTATAAAAAATTACTAAAATCGATTTCAAATTGTAGCTTGTAGCGTGCCCCATCCGTACAGACCTAATGGTGATGCATGCCCTTTTTAGGTTATGATAAATCTTTTAGAAATATTGAACCATTTCGACAATCGTTATGAAAATTGATTAGATTGCGCCTTGATGACTGTGCATTCATTAAAGGAAATTTTTTTTAAAATTCGATCAAGATTTGCGACCTCTATAGCGTGTCCCATACGAACAAACTTAACAAAAAGGCATGTAATTCGGAGAAAAAACTGTAAACTTAAATCAATAGGATTTTATATTGATTATAATACATTTGATATCAGGAAGAATTACTGAAATCGATTTGAAATTGCAGCCTGTAGTGTGCCCATACGTACAGATTAAACGTTAATGCTTGCCATTCTTTCTTTTAAAAATAATAAGCAATTTCAGAAATCGTTATGGAAATCAATATAGTTGTGCCTTGATGATCACGCATTCAATTTTGAGAGAAGTTATTGAAATCGTTTCAAATTTGCGACCTGTAGCGTGTCCCATACGTACAGACTAAACAAAAAAGCATGTAATTTGGAAAAAAATCTATAAACTTAGATTAATAAGGTTTTGTCTTGATTAAAATACATTTGATATTGAGAAAAATAGATTTAAAATTGCAGCCTGTAGCGTGTCCCATACATACAGACTGAATTTTGATGCATGCCATTTCTCAGGTCATGAAACATTGAATCGTTTTAAAAATTGTTATGAAAATCAATAGGGTTGTATGTTGATGATTATGCATTCAATTTTCAAGAAAATTATCGAAATCAATTGAAATTTGTGACCTGTAGCGTGTCCCATACGTACAGACTAATCAAAAAAGCATGATTTTTTGCAAAAAAAATCTGTAAACTTGGATCAATAAAGTTTTGCCTCGATTGTAATACGTTTGATACAAAGAAAAATTGATTTGAAATTGCAGCCTGTCCCATACGTACAGACTAAACAGTGATGCATGTTATTTTTCAGATGATGAGAAATCTACTAAAAAAAATGAACCATTCTAGAAATCGTTTTAAACATCAATAGGGTTTCCCATGATGATTATGTATTCAATTTTTCAAGGAAATTTGGAAAACGATCAAGATTTGCGATCTGTAGCGTGTCCCATACGTACAGACTAATCAAAAAGCATGTAATTTGAAGAAAATTTCTGTAAACTTGGATCAATGGAATTTCTTCGTGATTATAATACATTAAATATAAAGAAGAATCACTAGAATTAATTTAAAATTGTAGCTTGTAGCGTGTCCCATACGTACAGACTAAATGCTAATGCATGTCATTCTTCAGGTTATGAAAAATCTTTTAAAAATAATAAATCGTTTTGAAAATTGTTATAAAAATCAATAGGGTTGTATCTTAATGACAAAACGTTCAATTTTTGAAAATGTTATTGAAATCGATTGAAATTTGCGACCTGTAGCGTGTCCCATACGTACAGACTAATCGAAAAAGCATGTAATTTGAAAAAAAATCTTTAAACTTAGTTCAGTAGGGTTTCATCTTGATTATAATACATTTGATGTCAAGAAAAATTACTACATTTGGAAAATTGCAGCCTGTAGTGTGTCCCATACGTACAGACTAAACAGTGATGCATGCCGTCATGAAAAATCTTTCAGTTATATTGAACCATTCAAGAAATCGTTATCAAATTCATTAGGGTTACGCCTTGATGACTACGCATTAAATTTCCGAAGGAAATATTGAAATCGATTGAAATTTGCGACCTGTAGCGTGTCCCATACGTACAGACTAAACAAAAAAGCATGCAATTTGGAAAAAAAATCTACAAACTTAGATCAATAAGGTTTTGTCTTGATTGAAATACATTTGATATTGAGAAAAATAAATTTAAAATTGCAGCCTGTAGCGTGTCCCATACATACAGACTTAATTTTGATGCATGCCATTTCTCAGGTCATGGAACATTGAATCGTTTCAAAAATTGTTATGAGAATCAATAGAGTTGTATCTTGATGATTATGCATTCAATTTTCAAGAAAATTATCGAAATCAATTGAAATTTGTGACCTGTAGCGTGTCCCACACGTACAGACTAATCAAAAAAGCATGATTTTTAGCAAAAAAATCTGCAAACTTAGATCAATAAAGTTTTGTCTCAATTAAAATACGTTTAATACAAAGAAAATTGATTTAAAATTGCAGCCTGTAGCCTGTCCCATACGTACAGACTAAACAGTGATGCATGTCATTTTTCAGATGATGAGAAATCTTCTAAAAATAATGAACCATTTTAAAAATTGTTTTGAAAATCAATTGGGTTGTGCTTTGATGATTATGCATTCAATTTTTTAAAGAAATTTTGGGGACGATCAAGATTTGCAATTTGTAGCGTGTCCCATACGTACAGACTAATCAAAAAAGCATGTAATTTGAAGAAAATTTCTGTAAACTTGGATCAATGGGATTTCTTTTTGATTATAATACATTCAATAAAAAAAAACATCACTAAAATCAATTTAAGATTGTAGCTTGTAGCGAGTCCCATACGTACAGACTAAATGCTAATGCATGCCATTTTTCAGGTTATGAAAAATCTTTTAAAAATGATAAATCGTTTTGAAACTTGTTATGAAAATCAATAGGGTTGTATCTTAATGACTATACATTCAATTTTTAAAAATGTTATTGGAATAGATTTAAATTTGTAACCTGTAGTTTGTCCCATACGTACAGACTAATCAAAAAAGCATGTGATTTGAAAAAAAATCTATAATCTTGAATCAACAAGATTTTATCTTGATTCCAATACATTTGATATTAAGAAAAATTGATTTAAAATTGCTGCCTGTAGCATGCCCCATTTGTACAGACTAAACTTTGTTGCATGCCATTTCTTAGGTCATGAAAAATCTTTTAGAAATATTTAACCAGTTCAAAAATCGTTATGAACATCAATAGGGTTGTATCTTAATAATTATGCAATCAATTTTTTAGGAAAGTTATTAGGATTGATTAAAATTTGCGACCTGTAGCTTGTCCCATACGTACAGACTAAACAAATAAGCATGTAGTTTGAAAAAATTCATGTAAACTTGAATCAATAGGGTTTTATCTTGATTAAATTACATTTGAAATTAGAAAAAATTACTAAAATCGATTGAAAATTGCAGCCTGTAGCGTGCCCCATACCTACAGACCAAACGTTAACGCATGTTATTTTTCAAGCGATAAAAAATCTTTTAGAAAAATTGAACAATTCTAAAAAGTGTTATGGCAATTAACAGGGTTGTGCCTTAATGATAATGCATTCAATTAAAAAAATATATTGAAATCGATTGAAATCTGCCACCTGTAGCGTGTCCCATACGAACAGACAGAACAAGAAAGCATGTAATTTGAAAAAAAATTGTAAACCTAAATTGATAGAGCTCTATTTTGAATAAAATGCATTTGCTGTTTTGAAAATAATGTAGCCTGTAGCGTGTTCCATACATACAGACCAAACGATGATGCATACCATTCATGTCAAGAAAAAACTTTTATAAATACCGAATTATTCTAAAAACCGTTATCACAATCAATAGGGTTGTGCCTCGATGATAATGCATCCAACATAATCAAAAATTATTGGAATCAATAAATATTTGCAACCTGTAGCTTGTCCCATACGTACAGACTGAACAAAAACGCATGTAAATAGAAAAAATCCATGTAAACTTAGATCAATAGAGTTTTATCTTGATTATAGTACATTTGATATAAGGAAAAATTACTAAGATCGATTTAAACGTGCAGCCTGTAGTTTGCCCATACCTACAGACTAAATAGAATGGCTTGCCATTTTTTCTTTTAGAAATCGTTATAAGAATCAATAGAGTAGAGCCTTAATTTAAAAAAAAGTTATTGAAATCGATTGAAATTTGCGACTTGTAGCGTGTCCCATACGTACAGACTGAGCAAAAAAGCATGTGATTAAAAAAAAATATTGTAAGCTTAGAGCAACAAGATTTTATTGATTGTAATACGTTTGATATTAAGAAAAATTGATTTAAAATTGCAGCCTGTAGCGTGTCCCATACGTACAGACTGAACTTTGATGCATGCCATTTTTCAGGTCATTAAAAATTCTTTACAAATACTGAACCCGTTTGGAAATCGTTATGAAAATCAATAGGGTTGGGCCTTGATGATTATGCATTCAATTTTTGAAGACATGATTAGAATAGATTGATATTTGCAATTTGTAGCGTGTCCCATACGTACAAACTAAACAAAAAAGCATGTAATTTGAAGAAAATATCTGTAAACTCAAATCAATAAAATTTTATCTTCATTATAATATATTTGATATCAAGAAAAATTACTAAAATCGATTGAAAATTGCAGCCTGTGGCTTGTCCCATACATACAGACTAAACGTCGATGCATGCCATTTTTCTTTTTGAAATAATTGGCTATTTTAGAAATCGTTATGAAAATTAATAGGGCTTTATTTTAATAATCATGCATTCAATTTTATAAAAATGTATTTGAATTGATTGAAATTTGCGGCCTGTAACGTGTCACATACGAACAGACTGAACAAAAAGCATGTGATTTAAAAAAAAAACTCTGTAAATTTAGATTAACAAGATTTTTATGATACATTTGATATCAAGAAAGAAGACTAAAATCGATTTGAAATTACAGCCTGTAGCGTGTCCCATACGTACAGACGTGCCAATTTTAAGTTATTCAAAATCTATTAGAAATATTAAACCATTTTAAAAATCAATAAGGCTGTATCTTGGTGATCATGCATTCAATTTTTAAAAAAGTTATTGAAATCGATTAAAATTTGCGACTTGTAGCGTGTTCCATACGTACAGGCTACTAAAAAAGCATATAATTTGGGAAAAATTCTGTAAACTTGTATCAATAGGGTTTGATTTTGATTGTTATTGATATTGAGAAAAATTTCTAAAATAGATTTGAAATTGCAGCCTGTAGCGTGTCCCATACGTACAGACTAAACGTTAATGCATGCCATTCTTCAGGTCATCTATTACAAATATTTCCTAAAAGCAAATTTGGATGATAATATTATTAATAATAATGTTCATCTATAATTGATTTGTGATGCCTGAAAGGCATGGATTTGAAAAGAACCAATTATAGTATTTCACTGAATGCGTACCTACTACATTATTTATTAATTTATTAGGTTCTTTCCACTGAAGAACATGGGCTGCTTGCACCATCCGCTTGTGTTTGGGATCCATGCGGCGCTATTAGTCTATTTGAAATGCATGTATGCAGTAGCTACAACCGTTCAGACAAACATTCATTCACTAAAGACAAAAACTTGTCGAAAACTTTTAAGGACTTCTATTCTTATTTATCATACAGTTTATTTTTGCCCCGCAAACTACAAAAGCCATTTGTAACAAAACTAAATCGTTTTGTTAATATTTTCTATATCGGAAATAATAAATACCATTTCCTCCGTAAACTCATTTAAGAACCATAATTTGTAGTGGAAATTACCAGCATGAAAACTATAACTCACAATCATCAGCTTCATCAGAATGGACTTGCCTCGCCTGCTACGATTTCTTGCACGCACAGACATCGCCCGAATAACAGTAGCTCAATTAACATGAGCCTAATAAAGTATCGGGCGCCAACAGGTGTTTTTAGCTGTGTGCTCAAAGAACAAAGCACTCGTTATACGAGTACGAGAGAGATGATAGACACCGATCCAGATTCCAAGCTTTTTCAACGGTGCGCTGATGTGATCTCAGGTAGTAATAGTACAGACTGCGTGCATGAAGACTTTGTAATTTTCAAATATTGCTGCAGGATATTCATTCATGCAATATTATCACACTAAAGTACGTATGGGACACGCTACAGGTCGCAATTTTCAACTAATTTTATGAAATTTTATTTTAATTGATTGGTTGACTATTGGTGTACCAACCTATTGATTTTTATGATATTCAGTTGAGTAGTTCAATTTTTATGGACAATTTCCTACAGAAACTCTTTTTGAAAAATAATTTGCATTTTCATCTTGTAGTCTGTACGTATGGGACAAGCTACAGGTCGCAATTTTCAATCGATTCTATTGATCTTGTTTTTTATCCAATAACTAACTATCAAATTGAAGCCCTATTGACTTTTATGAAGATTTGTTGTATGGCCCAACAGTAATCAGGACCTAAATTCACCTTTGAATTTCTGTCTTTTGGTCTGTACGTATGGGACACGCTACAGGCCGCAATTCTCAATCGATTTCAATGATTCTATTTTTTATCTAATAATTAACTATTGGAATAAGACTCTATTGACTTTCATGACGATTTTTCGAATGGTTCAATTTTTATCTTGACTTGAATACGCCTTTGAAAAATGACATGCATTTCTGTTGTTTGGTCTGTACGTATGGGACATGCTACAGGTCTCAATTCTTGATCGATTCCAATAATTGTATTTATTATCCAATATTTAACTATTGAAATAAGACTCTATTGACTCTCATAATGATCTTCAGCATGGTTCAATATTTATCAGAACCTAAATTTGCCTTTCAAAAATGCTTTACCTTTCTGTAGTTTGATCTGTACGTATGGGACACGCTACAGGTCGCAATTTTTGGTCGATTCCAATAATTTTATCTTTTGTCCAATAGTTAATTATTGAGATAAAGTCCTATTGACTTTTATGATGATTTATCCTGTGTCTCAATAGTATGCATTTCTGTCCTTTAGTCTGTACGTATGGGACATGCTACAGGCTGCAATTTTCAATCGATTCCAATGATTTTGTTTTTTATCCAATAAATAGCTATCGGAATAAAGCCCTATTGACTTTCATGATGATTTGTTGTAAGATTCAATAGTAATCAGTACTTAAATTCACCTTTGAATTACTGTGTTTTGGTCTGTACGTATGGGACACGCTACAGGTCGCAATTTTTGATCGATTCCAATCATTGTATATCCTGTCTAATATGTAACTATTGGAATAAGACTTTATTGACTCTCATAATGATTTTCAGCATGGTTTATTATTTATCAGGACATTAATTTGACTTGTATGTCTGCAATATAGTCTGTACATATGGGACACGCTACAGGCTGCAATTTTTGGTCGATTCCAATGATTCTACTCTTATATAATAATTTACTATTGATATGAAACTCTGTTGACTTTTATAAAGATATATTGCGTGGTTCATTATTTATTATGAGTTGAATTCGTCTTTTTCAATTGACATACATTTCTGTCCTTGAGTCTGTACGTATGGGACACTCTACAAGTCGCAATTCTCAATCGATTTCAATTATAAATCTATCGACTTTCACAAAGATTTAATGCATGGTTCAATATTTATCAGGACATGAATTGCATGTCTTTTATATGGTCTGTACGTATGGGACACTCTACAGGTCGCAATTCTAAATCGATTCCAATGATTCTGTTTGCTGTCTGATTGTTGAAAATTAAAATAAGACTCTATTGACTTTAACGATGATTTGTTGCATGGTTCAATTTTAATCATAACTTGAATGCGCCTTTGTAAAAGACGTGAAATTTTGTCCTTTAGCCTGTACGTATGGGACACGTTACAGGTCGCAATTCTTAATCGATTACAATGATTCTGTTTTCCATTCAATACCTAATCATTGAAATACAACTCTATTGATTTTCATGAAGATTTGGTGCATATTAATTTTACTTTGAACGCATGTCTGTCATATGGTCTGTACGTATGGGACACTCTACAGGCTGCAATTTTCAACCGATTCCAATGATATTACTTTTTGTTTAATGAATAGCTATCGAAATATAGCCCTATTGACTTTCATGATGATTTGTTGTATGGTTCAATAGTAATCAGGACCTGAATTCGCCTTAGAAAATGACATGTATTTCTGTCCTTTGGTCTGTACGTATGGGACACGCTACAGGTCGCAATCGTTGATCGATTCTAATGATATTGTCTTATATCCAATAACTAACTATCAAATTAAAGCCCTATTGATATTTATAATGATTTGTTCATTGGTTCGATATTTATCAGGACCTGAATTCATCTTTGAAAATGCCAAGCATTTTTGTCCTTTTGTCTGTACGTATGGGACACGCTACAGATCGCAATCATTGATCGATTTTGATGATTTTGTTTTTTATCCAATAAATAACTATCAAGTTAAAGCCCTATTGATTTTTATAATGATTTGTTCATTGGTTTGATATTTATCAGGACCTGAATTCGTCTTTGAAAATGACAAGCATTTTTGTCCTGTGATCTGTACGTATGGGACATGCTACAGGTTGCAATCTTTGATCAATTCCAATGATTTTGTTTTCTATCTAATAAGTAACTATCAAATCAAAGTCCTATTGATTTTTGAAATGATTTGTTCATTGGTTTAATATTTATCAGGACCTGAATTAATCATTGAAAATGATAAGCATTTTTGTCCTGTAATCTGTACGTATGGGACACGCTACAGGTCGTAATTTCTAATCGATTCCAATGATTTTGTTTTATATCCAATAAATAACTATCAAATTAAAGCCCTATTGATTTCTATAATGATTCGTTAATTAGTTTGATATTTACCTGCACCTGAATTCGTCTTTGAAAATGTCAAGCACTTTTATCCTTTGATCTGTACGTGTGGGACACGCTACAGGTCGCAATTCTCAATCGATTCCAATGATTCTATTTCCTACCTAATAGTTGATTATCTAAGACTCCATTGTCTTTCATAAAGATTTTCTGCATGACAGTAGAATTGATTGAGAATTGCGACTTGTAGCGTGTCCCATATGTACAGACATGGAACAGAAATGTATATTATTTGACAAAGACGAATTCAGGTCATGATAAATGTCAAACCATTCAACAAATCCTCATAAAAATAAATAGAATTTCATATCGATAACTAGTAATTAGATAAAAGATAAGATCATTGGAATCGATTTAGAATTGCGACCTGTAGCGTGTCCCATACGTACAGACTACTGGACAATAATACACAGTCAGATTCAGGCCTTGATAAATATTTGACCATATAACAAATCTTCACAAAAATCAACAGAGTTTCATTTTGATAGTTTATTATTGGATAGAATACAAGATAATTGAAATCGATCAAGAATTGTTATCTGTAACATGTCCCATACGTACAGACTAATGGACAATAATGCACAGTCAAATTTAGGCCCTGATAAATATTGAACCGTGAAACAAATTTTGATAAAAATCAATAAGGTTCTATTTAGATTAAAAATTGCAGCCTGTAACGTATCCCATACATACAGACCAATGAACAAAGGTACATGTGATTTGACAAAGATGAATTCAAGACATGATAAATATTAAACCATTCAACAAATTGTCATGAAATTCAATAGAGCTTCATATCAATAACTAATTATTAGACAAGAAACAGAATCATTCAAATCAATTCTAAATTGCAGCCTGTAGCGTGTCCCATACGTACAGACTAATATATAGCCAGATTCAGTCCTCGATAAATATTGAGCCATGCAATAAATCTGAATGAAAGTCAATAAGGTTTTATTTAGATGATTCATTGTTGAACAGAAAATAAAATCGTTGAAATCGATTAGAAAAACAGCCTGTAGCGTGTCCCATACAGACCAAGAAACATAATGCATGTGATTTGACAAAGACGAATTCAAGACATGATAAATATTGAACCATTCAACAAATCGTCATGAAATTTGATAGAGTTTCATATCGATAACCAATAATTAGATAGAGAATAGAATCATTCAAATCGATTAGATGTTGCGACCAGTAGCGTGTCACATACGTACAGACCAAAGAACAGAAATGTATGCTACATGACAGAGACGAATTTAGGTCGTTAAAATATGGACCAGGCAACAAATTATCTTGAAAGTCAATAGAATTATATTTGGATAGTTACTTATGGGACGAAAAATAAAATCAGTGGAATCGATTCAAAATTGCGACCTGTAGCGTGTCCCATACGTACAGACTAATGGACAATAATGCACAGTCAAATTCAGCTCTTGATAAATATGGAACCATGCAACAAATTTTAATAAAAGTCAATAAGGTTTCATGCAGATAATTAATTATTGGATGGAGAACAAAATCATTAAAATCGATTGGAAGTTACAGCCTGTAGCGTGTCCCATATGTACAGACCAATAGACAAAAATGCATGTCATTTGACAAAGGTGAATTCAGGTCATGATAAAAATTGAACCATGCAACAAATCATCTTGAAAATCAATAGGATTATATTTGAATAGTTAGTTATTGAATAAATGATAAAATTAGAGGAATCGATTGAGAATTGCGGCCTGTAGCGTGTTCCATACGCACAGACCAAAGAATTGCAATACATGTCATTTTCTAAAGCGAATTCAAATTAGGATAAATAACAAACTATTCAAGATATCATCATAAAAATCAATAGAATTGTATTTTGATACTTGATAATTACAAAAAAATAATAATTAGAGAAATCGATTGAAAATTGTGATTTGCAGGATGTTCCATACGTACAGACTAAAGGGCGGAAATACTTAAATGCAGATCTTAGGTAAACAATCGGCAATGATAGAACGTATAATCTGTATATAGGAATATCTAGGGCTCCACTCGTAGATATACAGTTAAAAGAAGCGGCAAAGCGGCGCTTTGATATGCACATAGCAATATCAGCGATGCATAACGTTCAACGTATGTAAATGTTGGTTTTAGCGCAAAACAATACCCGAATCGGAATAAATCAGCGTTGCAGCCACGCTAACAAGACAAGATGGCCGACTGTCAAACTTGTTCCTCTCTGTTCTCAGTTCTTGTCTTTTTACCAGCGCATTCGTATAATGTCCCTGAATAATGGAGTAAGCATTTAAATTGTAGCAAAGCGGCAACTGACCGCCCAAAAGCCAAACAATTCACAAAGACGATATAGTGTTCTGTCATTCACATTCATTTTTCGGCATGGATCACCTTCCATTTTATACATTTTCAATATTAGAAAATATTTCTTCTTCTAATGATGCCCCAAAAGTTTCCAAATAGACTAAGCGAAGTTGACTAGAATAAAAACCGAAAAAGTTCTCATCACACATTCATTTATACAAGACCAAGTTTGGTATTGTCAGCGAAGTATTGTTTAGCTTTGATTGAATCGCGATTGTTATCTGCAGACTCGCGTCTTCTCTGTCTCGCGAATCTTTCGCCATCATATATTTTAATTAAAAATACTTATCTACATTTTCAGTTGAATTTATTGATAAACGACAAGAAGGCGCGGTGATATACATACAGCAATCGATTAATATTCATGCTGTCATATTAATTTTATATAAAATTTGCAAACTGTATTATTAACAGTTACAAACTGGCGTTTTCAATGAACAAAGCAAGGCCTATTCTATCTATGCTTGAATTATCGTATTTTGCTACCTTACTATTAACAAATTATATTTATTGTTCATAATTACTCATACTAGTAATTATTTCCTTTTCTTTGTTTGAAAATTTCTTGCATTTATTTCTTTTAATCCTCAAACGTGAGACTATGTAATTATTGAAAAATACATCATCAATAACTAACCAATGATCTAAAAAAGATCGATTCTGATAATTTTGTCAATAAAACCTTAATGACTTTAATTAAAATTTGTAGCATGGTTCAATATTTATCAAGGGCTGAATCTGACTGTGTTTCATTGTCTATTAGTCTGTACGTATGGGGCACGCTACAGGTCACAATTTTGGATCGATTTCAATGATTTTATCATTCATCCAATAAATAACTATGAAAATTGACTTTCATGAAGATTCATTGCATGTTTCAATATTTATTAAGATCTGAATTTGATTCTGAAAAATGACATGCATTTCTGTCCTTTGGTCTGTACGTATGGGACACGCTACAGGTCGCAATTTTAAATCGATTTAACTCATTTCATTTCTTACTCAATAACTGGCTATTCAAATACAATCCTATTGATTTCCAAGATAATTTGTTGCCTGGTTATTTTTTAACGACCTGAATTCGTCTTTGTTAAATGACATACATTTCGGTTCTTTGGTCTGTACGTATGGGACATG
This sequence comes from Dromius quadrimaculatus, assembly GCA_963989225.1. Taxonomy (NCBI): domain Eukaryota; kingdom Metazoa; phylum Arthropoda; class Insecta; order Coleoptera; family Carabidae; genus Dromius; species Dromius quadrimaculatus. The sequence continues at coordinate 66,047,053 of OZ022327.1, read as the reverse complement.
TACAGGCTACAATTCTGAATCGATTCTAATGATTGACTATCGAAATAAATTTTTACTGACTGTTATGAAGATTTATTGCATGATTCAATATTTATCGGGACCTGAATTACTGTCCTTTGGTCTGTACGTATGGGACACGCTACAGGCCACAATTTTCAATCGATTTGAATTATTTTGTTTTTATGCAATAAATAATCATCAAAATAGAATCCTATTGACTTTCAGGATGATATTGCATAACTCAAAATTTGTCCTTTGCTTGTACGTATGGGACACGTTATGGACCGCAATTATTGATTAATTTTTGAAAATTATATGTTTATGTATTGTTAACCAAAGATCTGCAAGCAATGTGAATCGTGATCTACTGTAGCAATACCAACAAAAGATTTGTGGTCACGGTGAAATATCGAATAATTTCCCGAATATGAATGATTAATGAATAACGGTCAATTTCTTTGGATACAACTCTGTTCAGCAAATCTCAGAAAAGAATAAATTAGCCGTGCGTATCGTCGATATTGAAGGTGCTCTAGAATTCCGGACGCATTTCGTAAACCACAGAGCGATTGACCGTTCGAGGAGATAACCAGCAGCAAACAAGGACAGTATGAGCAGTTTGAGCGTCAAGTGTGCGTGGCCTCTCAAGATAATACGGTGGCGAGTTATCCAAAACGAAATTATGCGGTTGAAGAACGTGCACTCAATTTTAACCAGGTGTTTCGCGCACCACGTAATGATTGCCTGAAGAGTAGCCGCAAGCTACGATCATTATTTTCGTCGCCAAATTCCTTCACAAATAAATTCTAAAATAAATAAATAAAGACAAAGAATGATGACAATGTAAACAATTTGTTAAAACAACGTAAGATATATTCAGATGATGTCATTACGAGATACTAGTTTTTCTGGATGATTTGCCTGGCCGATCTTGTAGGTCTGTCTTTATGAGCCAGCATACCTTTGCGTATACGGTTAAAGCAACCAACTACTGATTTTCCGCGTTCTATAACTGCGTGAATTATCGTTTCTCCATCACTTTTTTTAGATGAAAATAAGTGCTGTTGTTGCTGCACCAGTTGCTCCATGTTTTATCGCACAATACCTGATCACTATTATTGTATGCTTATCTTTTTATTGTTGTTCTGTGTTTATGTTACTCAAAGGTTATAATAATATTTTAGACTTTTTAAATTGCAGATAATGTTACAAGCAATTCGATTTGCACATCTTGTTTCAGTGATGAAGAAAATTCAGGGGCGGATTTGCACACAGAAAATTGTTTGAGAATTGCGGCCTGTAGCGTGCCCCATACGTACAGACTTTTTCAAAGGAAGTTTCTATAGAGAATGGCTAATAAATATCATATCTTCAATCAAATCATGAAGAAAATCAATAGGGTCTTATCATGATAGTCGACCAGTTGATAGAAAAAAATTACAAAAATTGTACAAAAATTGCGACCTGTAGCGTGCCCCATACGTACAGACTAAAAGATGGTGAGGAAGCTGCTGTAAAAAATTGCCCATAAAAATCATGCCTTTCAACAAATCCTAATTTAACTCAAGAGAGTTCTATCTGGATAGTTGACCAATTGATAGAAAAAAATTTACAGAAATTGTGCAAGAATTGTGACCTGTAGCGTGCCCCATACGTACAGACTAAAGGACAATTAGGCAGCATCTGAAGGAAATTGCTCATAAAAATCATACCATTCAACAAATCATAATGAAATTCGATAGAATTTTAACTGAATAGTTGATCAACTAATAAAAGTAAAAATAATTGAAATTGATCAAAAGTTACGAGCTATAATGTGTCCACATACGTACAGACTAAAAATCAAATAATTTTAGAAGTGAATTTAAGTAATAATAAATATTCAAAACAATTGAAAAACGATGATATTCTCCAGAGGAATATCTTTTTGGTCAAAATGCTATATCAAAAGTTTAGTGTTATTACTATTTTTTTTTTTGTCGAAAGTTGAAGTTAAGAGATCAATCAAAAAGGTAATTTTGTGGTAAATTGTTCATAAAAAATTAACTGTTCGACAAATCATAACAGTAATCAATAGGGCTCTATTTTAATAGTTATTCTATTAGGAAAAAGAATAATTTTAAAAATTGTACAAAAATTGCAGCCTGTAGCGTGCCCCAAACGTACAACTTAGAAAACGGCGAGGGAGCTTCTGTAGAAAATTGCTCGTAAGAATTGAAGTGCTTAAGAAATCATAACAATAATCAATAGGACTTCACTTCAATGGTTATTTTATAAAGAAAAGGGAGAAATTCAAAAATTATACAAGAATTGCAGCTTGTAGCGTGCCCATACGTACAGACTATCGAACGGTGAGACAGTTTCTGTAGAAAATTGCTCATAAAAAATTAACTGCTTAACAAATCATAACAATAATCAATAGGGCATTACTTTAATAGTTACTTAATTGAGAAAAATAAGAATTTTGAAAATTGATCAAAAATTGCGGCCTGTAGCGTGCCCCATACGTACAGACTAAAGGACGGTGAGGGAGTTACTCTAGAAAATTGTTCATAAAAATTGTACTAATCAACAAATCATGATGATAATCAATAGGGCTTCACTCTAACAGTCATTCAATTGAAAAAAAAATATTCCAAAAATTGTACAATAATTGCAGTCTGTAGCGTGCCCATACGTACAGACTATCAGACGGTGAGACAACTTCTGTAAGAAATTGCTCGAAAAAATTGGACTGTTGGACAAATCATAATAATAATCAATAGACCTTTACTCTAATAGTTATTTTATTGAGAAAAAAAATAATTTTGAAAATTGATCAAGAATTGCGGCCTGTAGCGTGCCCCATACGTAAAACTTAGAAGACAGTAAGGAAGCTACTGCAGAAAATTGCTCATAGAAATTATATTGTCCAACAAATCATGATGAAACTTAATAGGGTTATATACAGATAGTTGATTAACTGATAAAAGAAAAAATCATTAGAATTGATCAAAAATTATTATCTATAATTTGTCCACACACGTACAGATTAAAAATCATAAAAATCCAAAGGCATATATAAGAGATAATATATATTGAAAACAATCGAAAAACGACATTATTCTTAAGAAGAGTATCTTTTTTAATCAAAATGTCACATCAAAAATCGATTGTTTTTTTTTTACATCGAACGTTCAAATTAGGTGACTGGTCAATGGAAAATTGTTCATGAACATTAAACTGTGCAACAAATCACAATAATAATCGATAGGGCTTCACTGCAATAGTTATTTTATTAAGAAAAATGAGAATTTTGGAAATTGATCAAGAATTGCAGCCTGTAGCGTGCCCATACGTACAGCTTAGAAGGCGGTGAAATAACTTCTGTAGAAAATTTCTCTTAAAAATTGATCTGTCGAACAAATTATAACAATAATCAATAGAGCATTACTTTGATAGTTGTTTTACTGAAAAAACAAAGAATTCCAAAAATTGTACAAGAATTGCAGCCTGTAGCGGGCCCCATACGTACAGACTAAAAGACGGTGAGGGAGTTACTGTAGAAAATTGTTCATAAAAATCATACCATCAATCAAATCAACATGAAATTCAATAGAGTTTTAATTAAATAGTTGATCAACTAATAAAAGAAAAAATCATTGAAATTGATTAAAAATTACGACCCATAATTTGTCCACATACGTACAGACTAGAAATCAAATAATTTTTGAGACGAATTCAAATAATAATAAATATTTAAAACTAATAGAAATCGATTCTATTTTCAAGAGAAGTATATTTTTTGATCAAAATACTACATCAAAAGTTGATGGTATCTTTTTTTACATCGAATAATCAATAGAAAATTTTTCATAAAAATTGAACTGTAACAAATCACAATTTCAATCAAAAGGGCTCTACTTCAATAGTTATTCAATTTAGAAAAAAAAGAATTTTGAAAATTGATCAAGAATTGCAGCCTGTAGCGTGCCCATACGTACAGTTTAGAAGACAATAAGGGAACTACTGCAGAAAATTGCTCATAAAAATTAGACTGTTCAAAAAAACACAATAATAGTCAGTAGGATTTTACTTTAATTGTTATTTAATTGAGAAAGAAAATAATTACAAAAATTGATCAAGAATTGCAGCCTGTAGCGTGCCCCATACGTACAGTTTAGAAGAAGTAAGGGAGCTTCTCTAGAATTGCTCATAAAAATTGTAATACTCAACAAATCATCATGAAATTTGATAGAATTTTGACTCATTAGTTGAGCAATTGATAAAAAAAAAAATTGGTAGAATCGATCAAGATTTGGGGCCTGTAGCGTGCCCCATACGTACAGACTATTGGACAGTGATGCAAGTGAATTTTTCAAAGGAAGTTTCTACAAAAAATTGCTCATAAAAATTATACCATCAATCAAATCATGATGAAACTTAATACAGTTTTGATTTATTAGTTGAGCCATTGATTTAAAGAAGAATGTTTGAAATTGGTTGCGATTTGTGTTTAGTAGCGAGCCACGTACGTACAGCAACCAATACCAGAAGTAAAATGATATAAAAATGAATTATGTTTAAGTATTTCTAGTAGATTAATGATTATTAACATGAATTACGACTATTAATGTATTTCTTCCTGTTTGTTGTGTATTTCATGCATTAAACGGTACTGCATGAACTTTATGTGCGTTATGTTGAATTTTTTCAAATTTTCATGTTGGTTAATTGAAAGAATGGTCTGAATAATTAGCAATAAATACAGCGTAGGGTTGGTGCGTTGTTGTGCATTCCTGAGTGATCGCAGGAGCCTGGGGCAGCGGCTACGCCCCAAGCCAACAGGTAGCGAGTACCTCGCCTGTACTGCCGTTAATATCTCGGAGCTCACCGTCTCCACGGCTAATTACTCGCGTATCTGCCGTTGCTTGGGGCTTGCACTGCAACTCCTTTTTCCTCTTTTGAGCTTCTGAAACGTTTTTCACCATTTTGATTTATTGTAAATTAACAGCGCTTGGTTTTAGCTTCAAGTGCTGTAATTGCAATTGTGTTAAATTTGTATTGATGTTAGAGTGACTTATGAGTGCTTTAGCCTGCAACCATTAATTATAAATCCATTAGGGGAGACGTGGAGGCACCCAATTTTATATAGATCAAGTGCTGGTTCATTTCTGTAATTTCGCTGCAAACCCTTGCAGCTACGTGATTTAATGACCAATTCCAATTTTCACGGTAATTTACATACCGTCTGTTGGCCGCGAGCTACCGTGCAACCACTTTTGTTTTTTACAAAATTTCAAAATAATGAAATATTACTGTCATACGCACATGTAATTTATTGAAATTCGATGCTGTTTTATTCATTTATGCGTACATGTAATCGTTTATAATCACCATTGATGAAAGCACCGAAATTTGCTCGATTGCTCATAAAAATTGAACTATCTAATAATAAAACGGCCTTCTTGTACAACCTCAGGCCATTTTATAATAACAGCCTCTTCTCATAATGCACCTACAAAAAAAAAACACAGCCAGCTCCATATGGAGAATGAAATTACCTGTTATCTTGATATACCTGCCGAGACAGAAACCTTATTGTGGTTTCGTAGTGAGTATTCATATTCTGGAAGATAACATGCTACTTGGCAGTAATCTAGAAGCGCTATCGTTTAAATCAAAGCAGAAAGGAAATAGGAGTGTTGCTAGTGTGAAGTATGTGTTAAATTCTATCACAGTTTTTGTCTCACGATACGGTTACTAAAATAAATAAAACATTCATTTGAAAAACGATTACTTGTTTTTATTTTACTGATTTCTTGTCTGCGGAGAATTGTGATTACACCTTGGATAATTGTTATTTAAATAATAGGTTTATCTAATTTTGAATACATTCATAATATTTCTTACAGGTCGCAATTCTCAATCAATTTTCGCAATTTATTTTTTTATTGATTCATCAACTATCAAAGTAAGACCCTAATAATTTTTTAATGATTTATTGCATTTCTTAATGTTTATGAGCGATTTTACATAGCCTGTACGTATGGGACACGCTACAGGCTGCAACTATTGACCAATTTTATTCTTCTTTCTTCCATCAAATTATCAACTATTAAAATAGAGCCTTATTAATTTTGAGGATGACTTTTTGATTTGTCTAATATTTATGAGCGATTTATCATGACCTCGATTCGCCTGCATCATTGTTCTTGGACCTGTACGTATGGGACATGCTACAGTTCGCAATTTTTGACTGATTCTTGTAGTTCACTTATTTATTGATTGAGAAACTATTTGAATAAAATCCTATTGATTTTTATAGTGATTTGTTTAGTAGTTCAATATTTATAAACGATTTACTATAACCTGAATTCGCTTGCATGTTCGTTCTTTGACCTGTACTTATGGGACACGCTACAGGCCGCAATTTTCAATTGATTTTTGGATTTCATTTTTTTATTGATCAGTCAACTATCAAAATAAAACTTTATTGATTTTCATAATGATTTATTGCATTGTTCAATGATTATTAGCGATTTTACATGGCCTGTACGTATGGGACATGCTACAAGTTGCAATTATTGACCAATTTTATCCTACTTTTTTTATCAAATGATCAATTATTGAAATAAAGCCCTATCAATTTTAAGGATGATTTTTTGGTTTGTTTGATATTAATGAGCGATTTATCATAGCGTGGATTCGCCTACGTTTCTGTTCTTTGGTCTGTACGTATGGGCACGCTACAGGTCACAATTCTTGAATATTCTTGGAATTTATTCTCTTCTTGATTGATCAACTATCAAACTGAAATCCTATTGATTTTTTCAATGATTTGTAGGATTTTTTAATGTTTATGAGCGATTTTACATAGCCTGTACGTATGGGACACGCTACAGGTTGCAATTATTGACCAATTTTATTCTTCTTATTTTTTTATTGAATAATGAACTATTAAAATGAATCCCTATTAACTTTGAGGATGATTTTTGCATTTGTTCAATATTTAGAAGCAATTCACTAAAATATGGATTCGCCTGCATCTCTGTTCTCTAGTCTGTACGTATGGGACACGCTACAGGTCGCAATTTTCAATTGATTTTTGCAATTTATTGACTTTATTGATCAATCAACTATCAAAATAAGACTTTATCGATTTTCATAATGATTTATCACATTTTTCAATGTTTTTACATACCCTGTACGTATGGGACACGCTACAGGTCGCAATTCTCAACTAATTTTTATAATTTATTCTTTTATTGATTGGCTGACTATTTTAATAAGACTCTATCAATTTTTATGATGATTTACCGCATGGTTCAATATTTAAAAGCGATTTACTATAACCTGGATTCGTCTGCATGTCCGTTCTTTGGCCTGTACGTATGGGACACGCTACAGGCTGCAATTCTTGATTGATTTTCGTAATTCATTTTTTATTGATTCAATAATTATCAAAATAAGGCCCTTTTGATTTTTATAAAGATTTATTGCATTGTCCAATGTTTATAAGTGATTTCACATGGTCTGTACGTATGGGACACGCTACAAGTCGCAATTCTCAATTGATTTTCATAATTCATTCTTTTGTTGATTGATTACCTATCAAAATAAAACGCAATTGATTTTTACGATAATTTTTCTGATAGTTAAATATTTATGAACGATTTAACAACAGCTGCATTTTTTCCTTTAGTCTGCATGTATGGGACATGCTACAGGTCACAATTCCGGCCCAATTTCACAAATTTTTTTCTATGAACTATTGACACAAAAACCTTTCGACTCAAGAAATAATTTGTTTGATCGTTTGATATTTATCGTCCTTGAAAATTACAAGCATTTCTGTTAATAAAATATTGTGAAACTTAACCAAGTGTTTAATTTTTCTCTCAGTTATTCAAAATGTTTCACCAAGTGCCCACTACAGAATCTTATCAAAGTATTATTAAAGCATTTCTGTTCTTTGATCTGTACGTATGGGACACGCTACAGGTCGCAATTTTTGATTGATTTGTGTATTTATTCTCATTATTGATTGAACAACTATTAGAATAGAACCCCTCTAGTTTTTATGTTGATTTATTGCATGGTTCATTATTTATAATTGATTTAACATAACATGGATTCGCCTGGAGCTCCGTTTATCAGTCTGTACGTATGGGACACGCTACAGGTCGCAATTTTCAATTGATTTTTGTTATTTATTTTTTTGTTGATTGGCCAATTGTCAAAATATAAATCTATTGATTTTCATGATGATTTATTGCATGCTTCAATATTTATAAGCGATTTACTATAACCTGGGTTCCTCTGCATGTCCGTTATTTGGCCTGTACGTATGGGACACGCTACAGGTCTCAATTTTTCAATTGATTCATTTTTTTATTAGTCGATCAACTATCAAACTAAGACCCTCTTGATTTTTAAAATGATTTATTGCATTGTTCAATGTTTGTAAATTATTTTACATGGCTTGTACGTATGGGACACGCTACAGGCTACAATTATCTAGAGATTTCATTTTATTTTCCTTTCATCAAATGATCAACTGTCTAAATATAGCCATATTAACTTTGAGGATGATTTTTTGATTTGTTCAATATTTATGAGCAATTTACTAAAATCTGAATTCGCCTGCATCTCTGTTCTTTGGCCTGTACGTATGGGACACGCTACAGGTCACAATTTTCAATCAATTTCTGCAATTCATTTTTTTATTGATCAATTAACTATCAGAATAAGGCTCTATTGATTTTCATAATAATTTGTCACATTGTTCAATGTTTATTAGCGATTTAACATGGCCTGTACGTATGGGACACGGTATGGATCTCAATTCTAAGCTAATTTTTGTAATTTATTTTTTTATTAATTGATCAACTATCAAACAAAGATCCTATTGATTTTTATAGTGATTTGTAAAGTGGTTGAATATTTATTATAGATTTAATATAACATGGATTCACCTGCATCTCTGTTCTTTGACCTGTACGTATGGGACACGCTACAAGTCGCAATTCTCAATTGATTTTCGTAATTTATTCTTTTGTTGATTGGTCAACTATCAAGATGAGATCCTATTGATTTTTAGAAAGATTTATTGCATTGTTTAATGTTTATGAGCGATTTTACATGGCTTGTACGTATGGGACACGCTACAGGCTACAATTATTGATTGTTTCTAGTTCTCTTCATTTTTATCAAATAATCAACTATCAGAATACAACTCTATTGATTTTCATGATGATTTGTTGAATGATCCAATATTTATAAAGGATTTAACGTAAGCTACATCTTTATCCTGTAGTCTGTACGTATGGGACACGCTACAGGTAGCAATTTTCAATTGACTTCTGTAATTGATTTTTTTATTGATTAAGCAACTATTAAAATGAGACTCTGTTGATTTTCATGAATAAATATAAGTGATTTAACATAGCATGGATTCGCCTGCAGCTTCGTTCTTTAGTCTGTACGTATGGGACACGCTACAGGTCGCAATTCTCAATAGATTTTTGTAATTTATTCTTTTGTTGATTGATCAACTTTTAATATACAGTTTTGATGATTTTTGTGATAATTTGTTTGATTGTTTGATATTTATAAACGATTAAACATGAGCTGCGTTTTCATCCTGTAGTCTGTACGTATGGGGCACGCTACAGGTCGTAATTGTCAATTTATTTTTGTAATTTATTGTTTTTCCATTGACCAACCATCAAAATATAACCTTATTGATTTTTATGATGATTTGTTTGATGGTTCAATATTTATGAATGATTAAACATGAGCTGCATTTTTATTCTTTAGTTTGTACGTATGGGACACGCCACAGGTCACAATTTTCAACCGATTTCAGTAATTTATTTTTTTATTGATTGGTCAACTATTAAAATTTTTGTAATAATATATTTAGTAGTCAATAGTAAAAAACAAATAAAAGAGTTGAATGCATGTACAAGGCACGTAACAAATTACAGAAGCTATATATTAAGTGTCATGCAGCAAGAAATAAATCAAAATATTGCCGAAGTGCATTTCTGAACAGTGTGCAGACGCGGGCGGAAGTAGACTTAATTAATCTACATCCTTCACACCGGTAATTTACACCTACGGGTGATTTATCGAAGAAATGTAATTAGATGTAACTGAAGCTAGCATACCTCAAATTGGACTTTAAATAAAAATTAGTTGAACATTTATTTGGGTGGCTTTTGAAAGTTGCTTCGAATTAATTTTAAGTGAATTTAATCTAATCACAATATTATAAGCTGGATTGAGAATGGGAGCCATTAAAAATATTTGCCTTGCATCAAGGTCAAATTTATGAAATTGATGGATTTTATGCTTGCACCTACATCTCATAGGACACGGTTGATTTTTAAAGTTTTGAATGAAGTTTGTCCATGAATGTTCCGCTCGATTTACTACACAATATCGTTTAATTTTGCGTGAATAATTGATATTGTTAACAGTTCTTTATGACGTTAACATCCCTTGACGATAAAATGCCGTTATTTTTTTATTTAATGATTCACATTTGAATTATTTGGAAGGAATGTAGAACATGAGTTGATTAATCCGGTAATGAAGAGCATGTGTGGGGGTGCGGGGGTACGCGAGCCACCGTTGTGCCTTCACAATGCTCGCGGCTCGATCCATTGTCTCGCGTGAAAGAGCTTCAGATACATTTTGATTAGGTTCCTCTGATTCCTTTTGTGCTCTTTTTGCTTCTTTGTTGCGCGTCGTGAGCTCCCCTGCTGCTCCTGTGTTGATGATGGAAGCTACGTACTGAGCGCACTTAACTATATTGTGTCCTTCTAATCACTATTTGTCTACATTTCTTATTGTATTACGTTTACATTTAGTCTGGCTCATAAAAATCAGAAATTTAACTGCATTGGCATAAATAATACAGAAATATACAGTCGATATCAATAGAGTTGTAAATGTTACGGTCTTATAAAGTGTATGAAATACGCAAAACGCCGATGACTGGCCTGCAGTTTTACGAGAGCCGCACGGCCGCAGGAATGAAACATAAAAAATGTTTTTATACGCAGATAAAACTGATGTTTTTGTGACCGATAATTATTTAATCAACAATTAATATACCGCAAGACCCTCGCGGTTTTATGATGGAGCCTCAACCAACAGAGGAACATTTTATATAAATACGTTCTTAATGGATTTTTTAATTTGTCATCTTTATTAGAATATTAAAAAAATATTTATTAATGTCTTTATTTTACTTGATATTAATTGATAAAATAAAAATATATTTTGAACAATTTATGCTTCCGTGTTTTAATGAGTATTTTCTTAATCCGCTTGACCATGGTTGGCCGAGCATGACCAGGGCCCACTCTATATGCACCAAGCGTGTAAACGTTCGAGCATCAAAACACGGATTTTCATAATTTGATGGTTAAACGCGTCATTATGTTGCGTTTAACAATGTTACACGCTTTGTTACATTCGTTGCTAACACTTGTGAATAATTTTGGTCAATCCGGCCCTGCTTTAGCTTAGCAATTTCCGTATTTTACAAAATAATTACTTTATTATGGAACAACATGCATTATCATCGTCAATTGTAATTTATAAAGTAAAAATATTTAATGATAAGCAAGATTAATTAGAATTGATTTTAAAATCGCGGGAGATGTAATCAGGAATAATGCGATCAGCTGCTATGAAATAAGTAATCAGTATCGGTACAGACATGTTAATTTATAAAGATATAAATAGCTAAGCGAAATGAATTACTGTCTTATCGTGCTTAATTTATGAACGCACGGCGCCATTGTATCAGAATTGCAATTAAAACCACTGTATTCACCATATTGTAATAACATATAATGAAACTCAATAGAATTTTGCTTTGCTAGTTCAATAGTTGAATAGAAAAAATTTATTTGGTAGTTTAATATATATGCAACGCATTGTCGACTTGTAGTCTGTACGTATGGGACACACTGTAGGTCGCAATTTTTCAATGATTTTAATGATTATTCCTTTTATCCATTGCTCAACTATTAGAATAAAGCCCTATTGATTTTCATGATAATTTGTTGTATGGTTCAATATTTATCAACACTAGAATTCGCCTTTGCATGACATGCCTGTAGTCTGTACGTATGGGACACGCTACAGGCTGCAATTTTTGACCAATTTTTATAATTTTTCCTTTTATCAATTGATCAATTATAAAAATACACTTCTATTAATTTTCATTAGAATTTACTGCATGATTAAATATTTATCCGTCTGTTCTTTGAACTATACGTATGGGACACGCTACAAGTCGCAATTGTCAACCGATTCTAATAATTTTTCCTTCAATCGATTGGTAAATTATTTGAATTGAATCTTATGGAGCTGCATTATGATATATTTGATGGTTCAATATTTATTAAGACTTGAATTCATCTGAAAAATGTTGTGCAGTTCTGTCCTTTTGTCTGTACGTATGGGACACGCTATAGGTCAAAATTTCCAACTTTTCAGTGATTCCTTCTTTTATTGATTGCTCAACCATTAGAATAAAGTCCTATTGATTTTTGTGATGATTTGTTACATGATTAAATATTTATCATCACCAGAATTCGTCTTTGCACATGACATGCATTTTTGACCTGTAGTCTGTACGTATGGGACACGCTACAGGCTGTAATTCTTGACCAATTTGTATATATATTTTTAAATCAATAATTCGACTATAATAATAAAATTCTATTGATTTTCATTGGAATTTATTCAATGGTTAAATATTTATTGGTCTGGAAAATGTCCACAACTCTGTTTTTAGAACTATACGTATGGGGCACACTACAGATCGCAATTCTCAACCGATTCTAATAATTTTTCCTTCAATCGATTGCTAAACTATTCGAATTACATATTATTGAGCTGCATGGTAATATATTGTATGGTTCAATATTTATTGCGACCTGAATTCATCTGAAAAATGTTGTGCAACTTTGTCTTTTTGTCTGTACGTATGGGACGCGCTGTAGTTTGCAATTCTCAACTGATTTTAGTGATTTTTCTTTTTATTGATTGCTCAACTATTAGAATAAAGTCCTATTGATTTTTATGTTGATTTGTTGCATGGTTAAATATTTATCAATACCAAAATTCGTCTTTGTACATGACATGCTTGTAGTCTGTACGTATGAGACACGCTACAGGCTACAATTTTCGACCAATTTTCAAATTTTTTCTTCTTAATAATTTTTCACATATAAGAATGAAGTTCTATTGATGTTTATTGAAATATATCGCATGATTATATATTCATTCGTCTGTTCTTTGAACTAAACGTATGGGACACGCTATACAGACAACAGGACAGAAATGTTTATCATGTTTCATTGGCAAATTTAGGATGTAATATGCAAGAAATCAGTATAAAAATCAATAGGGCACTACTTCAATAAATATTTAATCGACAAAATGCAAAATAACTGAAATCGGATTTGATTTGCGAAGTACAGGCTGTCCCATACGTACAGACTTCAGAACAAAAATGCATGACATTTTCCAAAACCGAATTCAGGTCATGATAAATAATGAATGATCCAATAAATCATCATGAATCATTAGAGTATTATTTTAATAGTTATTCTATTGAGAAAAGAGAAAATTTGAAAAATTGGGCCAAAATAGCAATCTACAGGCAGTCCCATACGTACAGACCACAGGACAGAAATGCATGTCAGTTTTTAAGGGAAAATTCAGGACATGGTACGCAACAAATCATCATGAAACTCAATCGGATTTTATTTTGATCTATTAGTAATCTATAGCAGAAAAAAATATTAAAATCGGACAAAAATTGCGGACTATAACGTGTCCCATATGTACAGACTACAGGATGAAAATGTATGTCATGTTCCATAGATAGATTGAGGACATAATATGCAAGTAATCACAATGAAAATCAATAGAGCACTACTTTAATAAATGAATAATCGACAAAATGCAAAATTACTAAAATCGGACTGGAATCGCGGTATATAGGGTGTCTCATACGTACTGACTGAAGGACGAAAATGCATGTCATTTTCCAAAGGCGAATTCTGATCATATAATGCAAAAAATCATCATGAAAATCAATAGGATATTGTTTTGATAGTTGACCAATCAAATAAAAAAAGAATTACAAAAATCCGGCAATAATTGCGAACTACAGCGTGTCTTATACGTACAGCCTAAAAGAAGAAACGTCAAAGTAAAGCATCATCAAATCTTGATGTTTCAACACTGTTCTATCGTAGTAAATAAACATTTTGAATATGTCACTAAAAGACAGGATGTTTGTCATAAAACCCAAGGGAATTAATGGGAAATTAGTTCAGATGTTGTATCCAATTTAAGCGGTTGAGTTCACATCCTGAAGATTTATAATGTATTAGGTTTCTCTCACGACTAAACCGATTTTAAACCAAATCAGAAACCAGTGTCCACATAACTTTAACTGTAACTTAATCCACATATCCTAAATATACTAAAAATATTAATTAAAAATTATTGATTGATGTGAGGAGCCATCCAATATTGAATTTCATGGATTAATAGGGTGATAAATTCGGTTTTATGGTGACATATTTTGTATATTTTGCTTCGAAAATTAATTAATTAATATTTGATACATGAAAAATGAGCAAAAAATAGGAAAAGTTTTAGTACCTCTTTTGTAAACTGAGAGCCCGTAAAGTTTTTATAACTCAGTAAATAATCTACAAAATAATTTTTTTCAATATTTTATGTCCTGATGAATTGCTTGCTCCCAGCGCAACACTTCATTCATCATTCAATTTATTATTATTTCAAATTTTGGATAAGAGTGAGATTCAAGAACAGTACTGGACTGAAAGTGTTTTCATGTTAGGGATATCAGCGCCAGGAATGTCGTCAATTGGTGGTTCACTACTGGTCTTCAGCTTCTTGTCGTGGGACCAGCGATATCCCAACCTTCTTTCCACCCACGGTCTTGTTAATTATGTTGCAAAGTTTCTATTTGATTTATTTTACATTTTCGTCCTGTGGTCTGTACGTATGGGACACGCTGTAGATTCCTACTAAAGTAGCACCCTTATAATTCATGATGATTTATTGGATCATTCATTATTTATTATGACCTCAATTGGCTCTTAGAAAATGTCATGCATTTTTGTCCCGAAGTCTGTACGTATGGGACACCCTATACTACGCAAATTCAGTCCGATTTCAGTAATTTTTCATTTTGTTGATTATTCATTAATTGAAGTAGTGCCCTATTGATTTTCATGATGATTTGTTACAAATCATGACCGGAATCTGCCTATAAAAATGACAAGCATTTTCGTCCAGTTGTCCGTACATATGGGGCAAACTACAGGTCGTAATTCTTGCCCATTCTTGGTAGTTATTGTTTTTTCCGATTAGCTAACTATTAAAATGACAACCTTAAAATTTTCATGATGATTTGTTGAATTATCCAATATTTATGAACGATTATTCATGATCAGAATTCGTTTTGAACTTCGTCTTGTAGTCTGTACGTATGGGACAGGCTACAGTTTGCAATTTTTGTCCCATTTTATTGATTTTTCCTGCTGAAGACTATTATTTTATTGAAATAGTGCCCTATCAATTTAAATAATGATTTGTTGCATATTATGATCAAAATTCGCCTTTGAAAAATAACATGCATTTTTGTCCTTTGGTCTGTACGTATGGGACACCCCATACACTGCAATTCCAGTCCGATTTTATCAATTTTGCATTTTTTCGATCATATATTCATCAAAGTATTGATTTTCATAATAATTTCTTGCATATTCTGTCCCAAATCTGCCTATAAAACATAATATGTATTTTTGTCCTGTAGTCTGTACGTATGGGGCAAGCTACAGGTTGCAATTTTCATCCAATTCCGGGAATTATTATTTCTTCCGATGAACCAAATATTCGCATAGCACCCTTTGAATTTTCATGAGGATTTGTTGAATCATTCAATATTTATGAACCATTAATTATGATCAGAATTTGTCTTTGAACTTCGTCTTGTAGTCTGTACGTATGGGATACGCTACAGTTCGCAATTTTTGTCCGATTTTAATATTTTTTCTGCTATAGATTACTAATTGATCAAAATAAAACCTTATTGAGTTTCATGATTATTTGTTGTATACCATGTCCTTAAAAAATGACATTCATTTCTGTCCTGTGGTCTGTATGTATGAGATAGCCTGTAGATCGCAATTTTGGCCCAATTTTCCTAATTCTTTTTGTTTTTAATTGAATAACTATCAAAATAACACCTCAATAGTTCATGATGATTTATTGGATCATTTATTATTTATAATGACTTGAATTGGACTTTAGAAAGAGTCATGCATTTTCGTCCTGAAGTCCGTACGTATGAGACAGCCCATACTCCGCTATGTCAGTCCGATTTTATCAATTTTGCATTTTGTGGATCATATATTTATTGGAGTAGTGCTCTATTGATTTTCATAATGATTTCCTGCATATTACGTACTAAATCTGTCAATGAAACATGATGTGAATTTTTGTCCTGTTGTCTGTACGTATGGGACACGCTACAGTTCGTAATTTTTGTCCCATTTTGATAATTTTTTCTGCTGTAGATTACTCATTGATCAAAATAGAACCTTATTGAGTTTCATGATGATTTGTTGCAAAGCATGTCCTGAATTTTCCCTTAAAAACTGACATGCATTTCCATCCTGTCGTCTGTACGTATAGGACAGCCTGTAGATCGCAATTTTGGCCCAATTTTCCTAACTCATCATTTTTTCAATAGAATAACCATCAAAATAGCACCTCAATAATTCATGATGATTTATTGGATCATTTATTATTTATTATGGCCTGAATTGGCCTTTGGAATAAGTCATGCATTTTCGTCCTGAAGTCTGTACGTATGAGACAGCCCATACTCCGCAATGTCAGTCCGATTTTATTAATTTTGCATTTTGTGGATCAAATATTTATTGGAGTAGTGCTCTATTGATTTTCATAATGATTTCCTGCATATTACGTACTAAATCTGTCAATGAAACATGATATGAATTTTTGTCCTGTTGTCTGTACGTATGGGACACGCTACAGTTCGCAATTCTTGTCCCATTTTGATAATTTTTTCTGCTGTAGATTACTCATTGATAAAAATAAAACTTTATTGAGTTTCATGATGATTTGTTGCATAGCATGTCCTGAATTTTCCCTTAAAAACTGACATGCATTTCCATCCTGTCGTCTGTACGTATAGGACAGCCTGTAGATCGCAATTTTGGCCCAATTTTCCTAACCCATCATTTTTTCAATAGAATAACCATCAAAATAGCACCTCAATAATTCATGATGATTTATTGGATCATTTATTATTTATTATGACCTGAATTGGCCTTTGGAATAAGTCATGCATTTTCGTCCTGAAGTCTGTACGTATGAGACACCCCATACTTCGTAATTTTAGTCCGATTCAATTGGTTTTGCATTATGCCGATCATATATTTATTGTAGTAGTGCCCTATTGATTTTCATAATAATTTTCTGCATATTACGTCCTAAATCTGTCAATGAAACATGATAAACATTTCTGTCTTGTTGTCTGTACGTGTGGGGCACGCTACAGACCGCAATTTTTGTCGGATTTCCGTAATTTTTTCTGTTATAGATTACTAATAGATCAAAATGGAACTCTATTGAGTTTCATGATGATTTGTTGCATACCATGTCCTGAATTTCCACTTAAAAAATAACATGCATTTCCATCTTGTGGTATGTACGTATAGGACAGTCTGTAGATCGCAATTTTAGCCCAATTTTCATAATTCTTCTTTTTTTCAATAAAATAGCTATCAGAATAACACCTCAATAATTCATGACGATCTATTGGATCATTTATTATTTATTATGACCTGAATTGGCCTTTGGCAAGAGTCATGCATTTTCGTCCTAAAGTCTGTACGTATGGGACACCCCATACTTCGCAATTCCAGTTTGATTTTATCAATTTTGCATTCTGTCGATCATATATTCATTGAAGTAGTGCCCTATTGATTTTCATAATGATTTCTTGCATATTATGTCCTAAATCTTTCAATGAAACATGATAAACATTTCTGTCCTTTTGTCTGTACGTATGGGGCACGCTACAGGTCATAATTTTTGTCCGATTTCAATCATTTTTCCTGCCGTAGATTATTAAATAGTCAAAATATAACCCTATTGAGTTTTATGATGATTTGTTGCATACCACGTAGTGAATTTGCCTTTAAGAAATGACATGCATTTCTGTCCTGTGGTCTGTACGTATGGGACAGCCTGTAGATCACAATTTTGGCCCAATTTTCCTAATTCTTCCTTTTTTCAATGAAATAGTTATCAAAATAGCACCTCAATAGTTCATGATGATCTATCGGATCATTTATTATTTATTATGACCTGAATTGGCCTTTGGAAAAAGTCATGCATTTTCGTCCTGAAGTCTGTACGTATGAGACACCTCATACTCTGCAATTTCAGTCCAATTTAATTATTTTGCATTTTGTTGATTACATATTTATTGAAGTAGTGCCCTATTGATTTTTATAATGATTTCTTGCATGTTACGTCCTTAATCTGCCTATAAAACATGACTTGTATTTTTGTCCTGTGGTCTGTACGTATGGGGCACGCTACAGGTCGCAATTTGTGCCCATTTTTGCTAGTTACTGTTTTTTCCTATTAGATAACTTTTGAAATAACAACCTCAAAATTTTCATGAAGATTTGTCTAACCATCCACTATTTTTGAACGATAAACAGAATTCGTTTTTTACGTCGTCTTGTAGTCTGTACGTATGGGATACGCTACAGTTCGCAATTTTTGTCGGATTTTCGTAATTTTTTCTGTTATAGATTACTAATTGATCAAAATAAAATCTTATTGAGTTTTATGATGATTTGTTGCATACCATGTCCTGAATTTGCCTTTAAAAAATGACATGCATTTCTGTCTTGTGGTCTGTACGTATGGGACAGCCTGTAGATCACAATTTTGGCCCAATTTTTATAATTCTTTCTTTTTTACATTGAATAACTATCAAAATAACACTCTAATAATTCATGATGATTTATTAGATAATTTATTATTCATTACGACCTGAATTTGGTTTTGGAAAATGTCATGCATTTTTGTCCTGTAGTCTGTACGTATGGGGCACGCTACAGGCTGAACGATAAATAAAGATATTCATCCAAAAAAAGTTTTAATGAAATCAAATAGCTGTACGATTTAATGAACTCACTCAGAAAAATTCGGTTAAAGACAAAAAATCCGAAAACGCTATTTATGACTAGGAGAGCGTGTAATTTGACCGTACAAGAAGCAAAAAGATGGTTTGTGCTGGTTTTTGGGCAGTTTTTTGCCTCGCGTATGAAACACGCACGTGCCTAAAATGTACTGAGCCTGAATCGTTGATTAGTTCTGCGTGCCGCAGTGGGCTGCGTGCATGTCGCGGGTTGCCCGAGGCGCCTACCTCTGCCACTATTCATATGTTTATTTCTTGCCGGTGGATGGCTGCTACTCAATAATACGACTATAATTTCATACGTTGGACAAAAACGAAAAGAAATTTACACGCAAAGTATAGGACAAGCAATTCTTGACAAACTCAAATAAAACATCAGTTGGTTGTGTTTGCTGTACACTTAAAGTGTAATATTGAAAGTTATAGACTAGTATGAAATGCTGCTTTACATCTTAATAAATATTTTATTAAGTACATAATAGTTTATATAGCAGTCCTATAATTGTGTGCTAATACAACAAGAACAAGTAGCAATATTGTATCACATTAGACATTGCACATAAATTTATCATAAGTCTTGCGAATCTTGTAGGTAGGCGATTTTATAGAGCGACCATCCAGACAGTATCTTTTGATTAATATGAACATACAGAGTTCCGGCAGTAAAGCTTCATTTACACTAAATAATCATTCATTGCGACACTAACAGTACCAAATAATAAATTAATATTATTTTCATACAAAGGATAATTTATTATTTATTTAGTGGCAATAAAATGAGTAACAGTTTTTGCTCTTGAAATAAGCTTGTATGCTGCTTTTTGCTGATACAAACGGTTGTGAATGAACCTTTACGATCTTCTCTCGTGACATCATTAATCACAGCCTGTTGCGGCCCTTCACTTGACCAGCAGTTTGCTGACCTAACACTAACAGGTGCGGTACCCATTCATATGATGAATGTCATCTGAGATCGTATTAACTAGAATTTTATACTATGAGGATGTTGGCTGAAAGTAGTGCAAGGAAAGTAGACTCTTTCTTTTCAATCTAAATACTGAATTAACAAAATTAGATACGAAAAATATAGAAGCTCCTTTGAAGCTAATTAAATTTATAAAATAATAAATAAAATATATCGGAAAAACATGATACCCAATTAAAAATGAATTATTATATCTAACTGATATAACATTACCAGTAAAAAACAGGTGGAAGTCAAAATATTCTTTCGTATGCTAATGGGAATAATTTTCAAGTCGTTGCTTATGTTCAAACATAAAACAGCGTGGACTTTTCGTATAAAATTTTAATTGAATGTAAAATAGGCTTCAGATGTATTAATTTTTAATAAGAAATCATCACTGTAACCCATACGTACAAATCAAAAAATGAAGTCATTTGCAAAGACAATTTCTGGGTTTTGCTTCAATAGTTGAGCATTCAGCAGAAAAAAAGGTTACTGAAATTTGTTGAGAATTGCAACCTACAGCGTGCCCCGTACGTACAGACTAAATAACGAAAATATATAACATTTGCAAAAGCAAATTCTGGTCCAGATAAATATTGAATCATGCAACAAATCATCACAAAAATCAATAGGATTTTGAAAAAATGATCAAATATTAGATTAAAATGAGAATTGTTGAATTTGGCTGAAAATTGCTGCCTATAGCGTGTCCCATACGTACAGACCAAAAAACGAAAATATATAACATTTTTAAAGGCAACTTCTGGTGATGATAAATATTGGACCATGCTACAAATCATCACAAAAATCAATAGAGTCTTGAATAAATAATCAAATATTATATTAAAAGAAGAATTATCAAAATTTGTTGGGAATTACAGCCTATAACGTGTCCCATACGTACAGACCCAAATATGAAAATACATTACATTTGCCCAGGCAACACTTGGTGATGATAAATATTGAACTATGCAACAAATCATTACAAAAATCAATAGGGTTTTGAAAAAATAATTAAATATTGGATTGAAAGAAAAATTATTGAATTTGGCTGAAAACTGCAGCCTATAGCGTGTCCCATACGTACAGACTAAATAATGAAAATATATAACATTTACAAAGACAACTTCTGGTGATGATAAATATTGAACCATGCAACAAATCATCCCAAAAATCAATAGAGTCTCGAAAAAATGATCAAGTATTAGATTTAGAGAGAAATTATTGAAATTGATTGAAAGTTACAGCCTGTAGCGTGTCCCATACGAACAGACCAAAAAGCGAAAATATATGGCATTTGTAAAGGAAAATTCTGGCGATGATAAATATTGAATAATGCAACAAATCATCATAAAAATCAATAGGATTTTGTTTCAATAGTCAACTATTGAATAGTAATAAAAATTAATAAAATTGGTTGGGAATTATGACCTACAGGATGTCCCTTACGTACAGACTGAAAAGCAAGAATATATAACATTTGTAAAGTCAGATTCTGGTGATGATAAATATTGAATCATGCAACAAATCATCACAAAAATCAATAGGGCTCTGAAATGATAACAAACTCTTAGACTGAAAGAAAAATTATTCAAATTGGTTGACAATTTCAGCCTATAGAGTGTCCCATACGTACAGACTGAAAAGCAAGAATATATAACATTTGCAAAGTCAGATTCTGGTGATGATAAATATTGAACCATACAATAAATCATCACAAAAATTAATAGAGTTCTAGAAAAATGATCAAGTATTAGACCAAAGAAAAACTATGGAAATTGGTTGAAAATTGCAGCCTATAGCGTTTCCCATACGTACAGACTGAAAAGCAAGAATAAATAACATTTGCAAAGTCAGATTCTGGTGATATATAAATATTGAACCATGCAACAAATCATCACAAAAATCAATCAAATTTTGAACAAATGATCAAATATTAGATTGGAAGAAGAATTATTGAAATTGGTTGAACATTGCAGCTTATAGCGTGTCCCATACGTACAGACCAAAAAACGAAAATATATAACATTTGCAAAGTCAGATTCTGGTGATGATAAATATGGAACCATGCAAAAAATCATCACAAAAATCAATAAAGTTTTGAACAAACAATCAAATATTAGATTGAAAGGAAAATTATTTAAATTGGTTGGAAATCACAGCCTATAGCGTGTCCCATACTTACAGACTCAAAAACGAAAATTTATAATATTTGCAAAGACAAATTCTGATGATGATAAATATTAAACCATGCAACAAATCATTACAAAAATCAAGGGTCTTGAAAAAATAATCAAGTGATTTATCAGAAGGAAAATTTTTAAAATTGGTTGAGAATTACAGCCTACAGAGTATCCCATACGTACAGACTGAAAACCAAGAATATATAACATTTGCAAAGTCAGATTCTGGTGATGATAAATATTAAATCATGCAACAAATCATCACAAAAATCATTAGGACTTTGTTTCAATAGTTGGCCATTGGATAAGAATAAGAATTACTGAAATTGGTTGAGAATTGCAGTCTACTTTGTGTCCTATACGTACAGACCAAAGAATGAAAATACATAGCATTTGCAAAGGCAAATTCTGGTGATGATAAATATTGAACCATGCAACAAATCATCACAAAAATCAATAGGATTATGTTTTAACAGTTGATCATTGGATCAAAATTAAAATTATTGAAATTTATTGAGAATTTCAGCTTATAGAGTGTCCCATACGTACAGACCCAAGATCAAAAATGCAAGACATTTGCAAAGGCAAATTTAGGTGATGGTAAATATTGGACTATGCAACAAGTCATCACAAAAATTAATAGAGTTCTGAACAAATAATCAAATATTAGATTGAAAGAAGAATTATTGGAATTGGTTGAAAATTGCAGCCTATAGCGTGTCTCATACGTACAGACTAAAGAATGAAAATATATAACATTTGAAAAGGCAACTTCTGGTGATAATAAATATTGGACCGTGTAACAAATCATCACAAAAATCGATAGGATCTTGAACAAATGTCCAAATATTGAATTGAAAAAAAAGTTATTGGAATTGGTTGAAAATTACAGCCTGTAGTGTGTCCCATACGTACAGACCGAAAAACGAAGATACATAGCATTTACAAAGGCAACTTTTGGTGATGATAAATATTTAACCATACAACAAATCATTACAAAAATCAATAGGGTCTTGTATCAATAGTTGACCATCGGATAAAAATAAAAATCACTGAAATTAATTGAGAATTGCAACCTACAGCGTGTCCCATACGCACAGAATAAAAAACCAAAATATCCAACATTTGCGAAGGCGAATTCTGATAATGATAAATATTGAACCATGCAACAAATCATAACAAAAATCAATAGGGTTTTGTCTCGATAGTTTATTTAGCAAAAAAAGGGTTTTTGATATTGGTTGAGAATTGTGACCCGCAGCGTGTCCCATACTTACAGACCTAAGAACGGAGGATATTACTGGTGCTAATAAATATAAAACGATACAACAAATCATCACAAAATTCAATGAAGCTCCGAAAAAACAGTCAAGCATTCAATTGAAAAAAAATTTTGGAAATTTGTTGAAAATTGCAACCTACAGATGTCCCATACGTATTGACTAAAGAACAAAAATATATAATATTTGCAAAGGCAAATTCTGGTGATGATAAATATTGAACCATGCAACAAGTCATCACAAAAATCAATAGGGTTTTGAACAAATGATCAAATATTAGATTGAAAGGAAAACTATTGAAATTGGTTGAAAATTGCAGCCTATAGCGTGTCCCATACGTACAGACTAAAAAACGGAAATATATAACATTTACAAAGGCAAATTCTAGTAATAATAAATATTAAACCATGCAACAAATCGTTACGAAAATCAATAGGGCTTTGTCTCAATAGTTGAACATGGGATAAAAATAGAAATCACTGGAATTAATTGAGAATTGCGGCCTACAGCGTGTCCCATACGTACAGACCACAAAACTAACACACATAGCATTCACAAAGGCAACTTCTGGGGATGATAAATATTGAACCATGCAACAAATCATCACAAAAATCAGTAGGGTCTTGTACAAATGATCAAGTATCAGATAAAAAGAGAATTAATTAGAATTAATTGAAAATTGCAGCCTATAGCGTGTCCCATACGTACAGACTAAAGAATGAAAATATATAACATTTGCAAAGGTGGTTTTAGGTGATGAAAAATATGAAACTATGCAACAAATCATCACAAAAATCAATAGAGTCTTGTTTCGACAGTTGAATATTTGATAAAAATATAAATCACTGAAATTGATAAAGAATTGCAGCCTACAATGTGTCCCATACGTACAGACCAAAAAACCAAAATATCTAAAATTTACAAAGGCGAATTCTGCTGGAGATAAATATTGTACCGTGCAACGAATCATCACAAAAATCAATAGGATTTTGTACAAATGATCAATTATTAGATTGGTAGAAAAATTATAGGAATTGGTTGGAAATTGCAGCCTATAGCGTGTCCCATACGTACAGACCAAAAAGCGAAAATATATGGCATTTGCAAAGGCAACTTCTGATGAGGATAAATATTAAACCATGCAACAAATCATCACAAAAATTGATGGGGTTTCAAACCAATAGCCAATCATTTGACTTAGAAAAAATTTTGAAATTTGTTGAAAATTACAGCTTACAGCGTGTCCCATACGTACAGACCAAAAAACGAAAATACATAGCATTTACAAAGGCATCTTCTGGTGATGATAAATATTGAACCATGTAACAAATCATCACAAAAATCAATAGAATCTCGAACAAATGATCAAATATCAGATTGAGAGAAGAATTATTGAAATTGGTTGAAAATTTCAGCCTATAACGTGTCCCATACGTACAGATTAAAAAATTAAAATATATAACATTTGCAAAGACAACTTCTGGTGATGATGAATATTGAACCATGCAACACATCACAATAAAAATGAATAGGGCTTTGTTTCAATAGTTGATCATTAGATAAAAAAGAAAATTACTGAAATTGATTAAGAACTGTAGCATACAGCGTGTCCCATACGTACAGACAGAAAAATGAAAATACATAACATTTACAAAAGCGAAATCTGATGATGATAAATATTGAATCATGAAACCAATCATCACAAAAATCGATAGGATTTTGTTTCGATAGGTAACTATTGGATAAAAATGGAATTTTTATGAATTTATTGAAAATTGCAGCCTACATAGTGTCCCATACGTACAGACCAAAAAACGAGAATATATAAAATTTGCAGTGGCAAATTCTGATGATGATAAATATTGAACCGTGCAACAAATTATCACAAAAATCAATAGGGTTTCAAAAAAATGATCAGGTATTAAACTGAAAGAAAAATTTCTGAAATTGGTTGAGAATTGCAGCCTACAGCGTGTCCCATACGTACAGATCAAAAAATGAAAATATATAACATTTGCAAAGACAACTTCTGGTGATGATAAATATTGAACCATTCAACGAATTATCACAAAAATCAATTGAACTTTTTCCAATAGTTGACCATTGAATAAAAATAAAAGTTACTGAAAATTATTGAGAATTGCAGCCTACAAAATGTCCCATACGTACAGACCAAAAAACGAAAATATCTAGCATTTGCGAAGGCGAATTCCGGTAATGATAAATATTGAACCAAGAAACAAATCATTACAAAAATCAATAGAGTTTTGTCTCAAAAGCTGAACATTGGAAAAAAATTAAAGTTATTAAAATGAATTGAAAATTACAGCCTACAGCGTGTCCCATACGTACAGGTCAAAAAACGAAAATACATAGCATTTGCAAAGGCAAGTTCTAATGATGATAAATATTGAACCATACAACAAATCATCACAAAAATCAATAAGATCTCAAACAAATGATCAAATATTGAATTGAAAGAAAAATTATTGGAATTGGTTGAAAATTGCAGCCTATAGAGTGTCCCATACGTACAGATCAAAGAACGGAGGGTAATTCTAGTCCTGATAAATATTAAACCATACAACGAATCATTATGAAAATCAATAGGGTTTCAAACTAATAACCAAATATTTGATTAAAGAAAAAATTTTTTAAATTAGTTGAGAATTGCAGCCTACAGCGTGTACCATTTGACAGACCAAAAAAGGAAAATACATTAGATTTACAAAGGCGAATTCTGGTGATGATAAATATTGAACCATTGAACAAATCATCAGAAAAATCAATAAGATTTTGCTTTAATTGTTGATTATTGAACAAAAATAAAAGTTATTGAAATTGGTTGAGAATTGCAACCTACAGCGTGTCCCATACGTACAGACTAAAGACAAAGCATCCATTGAGATAAATTATTAATTTTGAACTAAATCAACGATTCAAAAAAATTGAAACGGTAAATATTGACTGAGGAAGGATGTAGAAATAATATACTTAAAACAACATGACGTCATCGTTCCTTTTTCCATAATTATAGGGCACGAAAGTCGGAACTCAAAATAACAATTTATATTATTATTTTATTTGTCCTTTTGAGATAAATAATTGATTGCTGACTGAAATAGTGTAGAAAAAAAAATGAATATGTAAATAAGGATGTATCTAGGGGTTTCAAGTCCATTAATTTGTACCCAAGGACAAGCTATGATTTCGTTATGATACAAAAACTGTCTTATAAGTATTAAAAGATGCCTGAAGGCGTTGGCTTCTAATGAGCAACAGTAGAAAGCATTATAACTGTTCATTCTAATAAAATACAATTTAAAATATAGTAAAGTAGATGATGCTCAATTTCTCAGTTAGCTGTGTTTCTATTCCTCAGCACGCGCTTCTTGCCACGCGTCCGCGATAAACAGCGACAGGAAGAGCTAATGATTACGACGTTTTTGTTCATGCAAAAGAAATTTAGCATCCACGAGCTCATACTATTAAGATATATGCTCATTAGCTTTTTCCGGTTTAATAAACAACTGTTTTATCACAAACTACTGTCATTATTGACTATAGTGAAGTTGGCTGTACTTGACGAAGGCCAAATTTTTATTTGTTCTCTAAGTACAGGAAATAAATGCACAAATTGAAAGGAAATAAGAAAGTAGCTATAACTTAATTTATATCAAGCCCTTTCTATTCTTGAAAGCCTTTTCACTGCATTTTTAACTTTCCTTTCACCAATTCCAACTTGAATTATGAGTTTAAGAATACGATTTATCATACAAGTTCATGTCGATGAGTCAAACATCTGAGCATCATCATATAGGTGTAATTTATGTTTGTCATTTTGGTAGCCCTGGCCTCACTGTTTCAAAATAGATACAAGCCGATGCCATCTCTAATTGGAGTCATATTTTATCGATCGTAAAAGTGAACACGTTGAATAAATAATACGTTTGTTCGGTTTACTCATCATCTAGAAGTTGGAGATTTGAATATGTTTAACAAGACCACCTATCGGTTTTGCTTTCGTCAGGTTGTGTTCCAGCATAGATTTATTCTTCGTTTCATTAAATATTTTTTTATTTATTTTCAATTTCTAACGCCAAACATTTCATTAATTTGGTCTGTGCGTATGGGACACGCTACAGGTCGCAATCTCTAACCAATTTCAATAATACTTTTTTTTATCAATTGGTCAACTATCATACTGAAATCTTAATGATTTTTATTTGAATTTGTTTGATATTTCAATTTTCATATGCAATTTTCTACAAAAAATTCCTTTTCTTTGGTCTGTACGTATGGGATACGATGTAGACTGCAATTATCAACCAATTTTGATTAATTCTCCAGTATATTATTTTTACATCTTCCTCAGTCAATATTCAAAATTTCAAATTTTTTCAGCCGCTAGTTTAGTTATAAATTAGTCATTTGTTTTGAAAGAACAAACAGTTAGATAATATTGTGTTATGTGTTACGATTTTTGAACCCTGTAATCAGGTAAAGAGGGATGATATCGTCATGCTGCTTTCAGTATATTATTTTTACGTCCTTCCTTATTCAATATGCAAAGTTTCAAATTTTTTTGACTACTAGTTTAGTCATAAATCAGTCATTCGTCTTGGAAGGACGAATAGTATGATAATTGAGTTACGATTTTCGACTCCTGTAATTAGATAAAGAGGGATGATACCGTCATACTGTCTTTGGTATATGATTTCCACATCCTCTCTTAGTCAATATTCGAAGTTTCAAATTTTTTTGACTGCTAGTTTAGTCATTGTCTTGAAAGGACAACTAGTACGATAATATTGATCATAAATTTGATTTACGAATTTTTAACCCTGTAATTAGGTGAAGAGGGATGATAACGTCATGTTGTCTCCAGTATATTATTTTTATATCTTTTCTCAGTTAATATTCAAAATTTCAATTTTTTTTGACTGCCAGTTTAGTCATAAATCAGTCATTAGTCTCGAAAGGACAAATAGTAAAATAATATTAATTGTAATTTTGAGTTACGATTTTTAAGCCCTGTAATTAGGTTAAGAGGGCTGAAAACGCCATGTTGTCTTCAGTATATTATTTTCACATCCTCCCTTAGTCAATATTCAAAGTTTCAAATTTTTTTAACAGTCAGTTCAGTCATAAATCAGTCATTTGTTTTGAAAGAACAAACAGTTAGATAATATTGAGTTACGATTTTTGAACCCTGTAATCAGGTAAAGAGCGATGATATCGTCATGCTGCTTTCAGTATATTATTTTTACGTCCTCCCGTACTCAATATGCAAAGTTTCTAATTTTTTTGACTACTAGTTTAGTCATGAATCAGTCATTCGTCTTGGAAGGACGAATAGTATGATAATTGAGTTACGATTTTTGACTCCTGTAATTAGATAAAGAGGAATGATACTGTCATACTGTCTCCAGTATATGATTTCCACATCCTCTCTTAGTCAATATTCAAAGTTTCAAATTTTTTTAACAGCCAGTTTAATTATAGATCGGTCATTTGTTTTGAACCCTGTGATCAGGTAAAGAGGAATGAAAACGTCATACTGCCTTCAGTATATTATTTTCCTATCTTCCCTTAGTCAATGTTCAGAGTTTCAAATTTTTCTGATTGCCAGTTCAGTCATAAATTATTCATTTGTTTTGACAGAACAACTAGTATCATGATATTATTTGTAATTTTGAGTTACAATTTTTGAACCCTGTAATTAGGTAAAGAGGGATGAAAACGTCATACTGCTTCCAGTTTACTATTTTCTCATTCTCTCTTAGTCAATATTTAAAGTTTCAAATTTTTCTGATTGCCAGTTCAGTCATAAATCATTCATTTGTTTTGACAGAACAACTAGTATCATGATATTAATTGTAATTTTGAGTTACGACTTTTGAACTCTGTAATTGAGTAAAAAGATATGAAAACGACATACTGCCTTCAATATACTATTTTCACATCCTCCCTTAGCCAATATTCAAAGTTTCAAATTTTTTTGACTACTAGTTTAGTCATAAATCAGGCATTTGTTTTCAAAGCACAAACAGTATGATAATATAAAGTTACGAGTATTGAACCCTGTAATTATGTAAAAAGGGATAATAACGTCATACTGTCTTCAGTAAATTATTTTGACATTCTTCCTTAGTTGATATTTGAAGTTTCAAATTTTTTAAACTGCCAGTTTAGTCATAAATCAGTCATTTGTTTCGAAAAGACAAACAGTATGATAATAATAACAGTAATATAATATGGAAAATACGATTTTTGAACCCTGTAATTGTGTAAAGAGGGATGAAAACGTCATACTGTCTTTAGTACATTATTTTCACATCCTCCCTCAGTCAATATTCAAAAGCAGAAATTTTTTTGACTGCTAGTTCAGCTATAAATCAGTCATTTGTTTTGAAAGGACAAACAGTATGATAATATTGAGTAACGATTTTTGGGCCCTGTAATTATGTAAAGAAGGATGATAACGTCATACTGTCTTTAGTACATTAGTTTTACATCCTCCCTTAGTCAATATTCAAAATAAGAATTTTTTTTGACTGCTAGTTTAGTCATAAATCAATCAGTTGTTTTGAAAGGACAAACATTATGATAATTGAGTTACGACTTTTGAACCCTGTAATTATGTAAAGAAGGATGATAACGTCATACTGTCTTCAGTACATTACTTTTACATCCTCCCTTAGTCAATATTCAAAATTAGAAATCTTTTTGACTGCTAGTTCAGTCATAAATCAGTCATTTGTTTTGAAAGGACAAACAGTATGATTGAGTTACGATTTTTGAACCTTGTAATTAGGTAAAGAGGGATGATAATGTCAAACTGTCTTCAGTAAATTATTTTGACATTCTTCCTTAGTTGATATTTACAATTTGAATTTTTTTTTGAATGCTAGTTTAGTCATAAATCAGTCATTTGTCCCGAAAGGACAAATAGTTAAAAGGGGGATGAAAACGTCATTTAATCTTGCTTTGAAGCTTAAAATTGCTGAAAATATGTAGCAGGACGCGCGTGCCACACACGCGCATGCGCACACGCACTCAGGATGCACGCGTAGTCCGTATCCTGTCAAGTGTTCGAGTTATCTCGCTCGAGGCAATTCTTTGCGTGACCAAGAGTTGCTGCTGCTGTTGCCTTTGAGGATGTGATGTAGACTGACGAGATTGTGTTTTATTTTACTTTTTGACTCCGTTTTTAGTAGTGAAGCGTTGAATTATATGATTATTTTTGTTAGTTTTAGGATGATAGAATAATTACTCGAAAAAAGATACTGTTTCGTCTATTAATAAACTTCTTGCAGCAATGAAGCATTTCTTACAATATTTTTTGATCTTCTTGCGATGCAAGAAGTTGTATGTAAAGGAAATGTGTTTCATTATTATCAAGAGTTATGACAGGAAATCGCATGATATTTTGGCTTCTTGGCGGATGTTATATTGATCTTATTAAATAGATGTCACAAATATTTTATAAAAATAAATCCATTAACATCTTAACATTTGACAAATCTCCAATCCTGATTTACATCTTGTCAAATTATACAATAATTACAAATAAATTTAATTCATCTGCCAGTCAGTAATACTTACAAAAGAAACATGCACAAAATAAAATTAATAAAAAATAAGTCCATTAAGCCTACACAGGTAAGAACAGCAATCGTATTAACAGATGATCGGATCAACATCACCTGTCAATGTGGACTTGTTAGGGCTGTCAATGCACTACCAAATCCCATTAAGGAACCTCGCATGATTGCAGATATGATGCCGTTTGTAATAATCATGATGTATGCACTTTTAAACGCACGCAATTCACTAAAAATAGTAAAAATAAATTGATGTTTGTCGAGCGTCGTGTGCGTGATTTTTATTAAAAATATAACCCTATAATTTATAGATATTAATTTTAATAAATTTTAATTACCATGAAAAATCATTATTAACCTGTAATTGATAATCAATAACTTTTTTCCCATATAAAGACGTTTGAAAATAATTACATATCGATTTTTGAACGCTAGAGAATATTAAAAAATCGGTCCCGCTTCATCTGCGCTATAAACTGCTTAAAATCTATATTAAGCAATGACCCAAGTCGTCTCGCACTACGTGATCGTGTTACCAATAAATTTAATCTATGGGTCAAGACTAGAGTGCTTAAATTACAGCACTAGTCGTGGGTGACAAGTACAACGTGCACTTTACGTGCCACATATTAATCTTGGTACTGTTTAATCAAAATTAATTTAAAATTCTTATAATTAAATATCTTCTTGTCTTGTATCCATCGCTCGTGTCAGCGCCTGCTTGACGAGTTCGATTATTTTAATGAAAATAAATGATTTATCAAGTTGTTAACGGCTTTTTGATCTATGGATTCCATTGCAGGCTAACTAGAAAATAATAGATTTTAATTATGGATACAAAATTGAAAATTTGTTATTAATTTTTTGTGGGAATTTCGTATTCATTATTAATCATAATATATTTCATATTTTATGTATTTTCCATTGTCTTACCAATTTTGCTTGTACGTATTTTTGACCAATTCTGGTAATTTTTACTTTTATCAAATAAATAACTGATGATTCAAGATTCTATTGATTTTTATCTAAATTCGTACAATGGTTCAATATTTATTGACATTTAAATTCAACTTTGTTCTTTAGTCTGTACGTATGGGACACGCTAAAGGCCGCAATTTTTGACCAATTTTAGTGATTTTTGCTTTTATTATAAATAACTATTGATTCAATTATTCTCAGTACGATTTGTTCAATGGTTCAATATTTATTATCAACTGAATTCATCTTTAAAAATTACATGCAACTTCGTCCTACAGTCTGTACGTATGGGACATGCTACAGGTCGCAATTTTTGACCAATTTCAATGATTGTCAATTTTGTCAAATGAATAAGTGTTAATATAAAATCCTATTGATTTTTATTCTAATTTGTACAATTGTTCAATATTTATTGTCTTTTAAATTCAACTTAGCTCTTTAGTCTGTACGTATGGGCTACGCTACAGGCCGTAATTTGTGATCAATTCCAGTGATTTTTAATTTTTTTGAATAAATAACTATGGATTCAAAATCCTGTTGATTTTCATCATGATTTGTTGAATGTTCCAATATTTATTAACTACTGAATTCATTTTCAAAAATTACATGCAATTTTGTTCCTTAGTCTGTACGTATGGGGCACGCTAAAGGTCACAATTTTCAGTGATTTCTAATTTAACCAAAAGAATAACTATTAGTATATACTCATATTGATTTTTATCCCAATTCGTACCACGGTTCAATATCTAGCGACATCTAAATTCAACTTTGTCCTTCAGTCTGTACGTATGGGCTACGCTGCAGGCCGTAATTTGTGACCAATTCCAGTGATTTTTAATTTTTCTAAATAAATAACTATTGATTTATAATCCTATTGATTTTTGATTGAATTTGTCCAATAATTCAATATTCACTGACAATTAAATTCATCTCCAAAAATTACATGCATCATTACGTATGGGACACGCTACAGGTCGTAATTTTTGACCAATTTTAGTGATTTTTACTTTTATCAAATAAATAAGTATTGGTATGAGATCCTATTGACTTTTATCCTAATTCGTACGATAATTTAATATTTATTGACATTTGAATTTAACTCTGTCCTTCAGTCTGTACGTATGGGCTACGCTACAGGTCGCAATTTTTGACCAATTCGAGAGATTCTTTCATTTTTGCATGAATTAATATTGATTTGGAATCCTATTGATATTCTTTACAGTTTATACAATAGTCCAATATTTATTAACATCTAAATTCAACTTTGTCTTTTAGTCTGTACGTATGGGACACGCTACAGGCCGCAATTTTTGACCAATTTAAGTGATTTTTGCTTTTATTGAATAGATAGCTATTGATTCAATTGATTTTCAGTACAATTTAAGCAATGGTTCAATATTTTATGACAACTGAATTCATCTTTTGGAATAACATGCATTTTTGTCCTGTAGTCTGTAAGTACACGCTACTGGTCGCAATTTTTGACCAATTTCAGTGATTCTCAATTTTATCTAATGAATAATTATTGGTATGAAATCCTATCGACTTTTATCCTAATTCGTACGATAATTTAATATTTATTGACATCTAAATTCAACTCTGTCCTTTAGTCTGTACGTATGGGACACGCTACAGGTCGCAATTTTTGACCAATTCCTGTGATTCTTCATATCTTTGGATAAATAACTATTGACTCAAAGTCCTATTGATTTTTATAACAATTTGTTTAATGGTTCAATATTTATTTACAAATGAAATCATTTTTAAGAATTAAATGCATCTTCGTTGTTTAGTCTGTACGTATGGGACATGCTATTGGCTGCAATTTTTGACCAATTTTAGAGATTTTTAATTTTTTCGAATGAATGACTATTGATTAAAAATTTTCATTTTAATTTGTTGAATGGTTCAATATTTATTGACTACTGAATTCATTTTAAAACATTACATACAATTTTGTCCTTTAGTCTGTACGTATAGGACGTGACACTGGTCGTAATTTTTGACCAATTTTGGTGATTTCTTCTTGAATCAAATAAATAATTATCGATTCAAATTTCTATTGACTTTCATTACAATTGACATCCAAATTCAATTTTGTCTGTTGGTCTGTACGTATGGGACACGCTACTGGTCGCAATTTTTGGCCAGTTGTAGCGTTTTCTTATTTTCTTGAATGAATAACTATTGGTTCAAAACCCTATTGATTTTTAATACAATTTATGCAATAGTTGAATATTTATAGACAACTGAATTCATCTTCAAAAATTATATGCATCTTTACGTATGGGGCACGCTACTGGTCGTAATTTTGGACCAATTTCAGTGATTCCTATTTTTATCAAATGAATAACTATTGGTTTAAAATCATATTGATTTTCATCATAATTTGTTCAATTGTTCAATATTTATTGATAATTGAATTCACCCTTAAAAATTGTCTGTATTTTCATCCTTTAGTCTGTACGTATGGGACACGCTACAGGTCGCAATTTTTGACCAATTACAGTAATTTTCACTTTTATCGAATAAATAAATATTGATCTAAGATCCTATTGATTTTCATTACAATTTGTTCAATAGTTCAATATTTATTGACATCTGAATTTGCCCTCAAAAATAACATGCATCTTTGTCCTGTAGTCTGTACGTATGGGACACGACCCTGGTCGTGATTTTTGACCAATATAAGTGATTTATTCCTAAATCAAATAAATAACTATCGATTCTAATTTCTACTGATTTTTATTACAATTGACAACTATATTCAATTTTGTCCATTAGTCTGTACGTATGGGACACGCTAGAGGTCGCAATTGTCGTCCAATTTCAGCTTTTTTCCGTTTTCTTGAATAAATAGCAATTGATTTGAAATCCTATTGATATTCAATACAATTTGTTATATAATTCAATATTTACTGACAAATGAATTCATCTTCATAAATTACATGCATCTTTACGTATGGGACCTGCTACAGGTCGCAATTTTTGACCAATTTCAGTGATTCTTACTTTTATCAAATAAATAACTATTGGTATTAAATCCTATTGACTTTTATCCTATTTCGTACAATAATTTAATACTTATTGACATTTGTATTTAACTCTGTCCTTTAGTCTGTACGTATGGGACACGCTACAAGCCGCAATTTTTGACCAATTTCAATGATTTTTACATTTTTTGCATGAATAAAAATTGATTCATGATCCTATTGACATTCGTTATAATTTATGCAATGGTCCAATACTTATTGACATCTAAATTAAACTTTATCCTTTAGTCTGTACGTATGTGACACGCTACAGGCCGCAATTTTTGACCAATTTAAGTGATTTTTGCTTTTATTAAATAAATAACTATTGATTCAATTGATTTTCAGTACAATTTGTGCGATGGTTCAATATTTATTAACAACTGAATTCATCTTTTGAAATAACATGCATTTTTGTCTTGTAGTCCGTAAGTACACGCTACTGGTCGCAATTTTTGACCAATTTCTGTAATTCTTAATTTTATCTAATGAATAATCATTGGTATAAAATCCTATTGACTTTTATCCTAATTCGTACGATGGTTTAATATTAATTGACATCTAAATTCAACTGTGTCCTTTAGTCTGTACGTATGGGACACGTTACTGGCCGCAATTTTTGACCAATTCTAGCAGTGTTTTCTTTTCTTGAACGAAAAACTATTGAAATAAAATCCTAATGATTTTTATCACAATTTGTTTGACGATTTGATATTTATTGACAATTGAATTCGCCTTTCAAAATTATCTACATTCTTGTCCTGAAGACTGTACGTATGAAACACGCTACAAGTCGCAATTTTTGACCAACCCCAGTGATTTTTAATTTTTCTGAATAAATGACTATTGATTTAGGATTCTATTGATTTTCATCATAATTTGTTTGCTGGTTCAATATTTTTTGACATATGAATCTACCCTCAAAAATAACATGTATTTTTGTCCTGTAGTCTGTACGTATGGGACTCACTACAGATCGCAATTTTTGACTATTTCCAATGATTCTCTTTTCCATCGAAAAAAAAACTATTGATTCAAAGTACTATCGATTTTCATTGCAATTTGTTTGATGGTTTAATATTTATCATGATTTGAATTTCGTCCTTTAGTCTGTACATATAGGATACGCTACAGGTCGCAATTTTTGACCAATTTTAGTGATTCTTCCAGTTTTCGTAAAATAAATATTGATTTGAAATCCCATTGACTTTCGTCATAATTTATACTATGTTTTAATATTTATTGACATCTAAATTCAAATTTGTCTTTCAGTCTTTACGTATGGGACACGCTACAGTTCTCAATTTTTGACCATTTCCAGTGATTTCTGCTTCTATCAAATAACTGAATATTGATTCCTAATCCTATTGATTTTCATCGCAATTTGTTGCATGGTTCAATATTTATTGACATCTGAATTTGCCCTCAAAAATAACA
The DNA here is from genome assembly GCA_963989225.1 of Dromius quadrimaculatus. Classification (NCBI taxonomy): domain Eukaryota; kingdom Metazoa; phylum Arthropoda; class Insecta; order Coleoptera; family Carabidae; genus Dromius; species Dromius quadrimaculatus. The sequence goes on along the minus strand of OZ022327.1, from coordinate 66,010,266 downwards.
TGCATCTTTGTCTTGTAGTCTGTTTGTATGGGACACGCTACTGGTCGCAATTTTTGACCAATTTCAGTAATCTTCTCTTTTATTGAATAAATAACTATTAATTCAGAATTTTATTGATTTTCATCACAATTTGTGGGATGGTTCAATTTTTATCAACATCTGAATTTACCCTCAAAAATAACATGCATCTTCGCCTTGTAGTCTGTACGTATGGGACACACTACTGGTTGCAATTTTTGACAAATTTCAATAATCTTCTCTTTTATTAAATAATTAACTATTGATTCAAAATTCTATTGATTTTTATTACAATTTGTCGGAAGGTTCAATTTTTGTCAACATCTGAATTTACCCTTAAAAATAATATGCATCTTCGCCTTGTAGTCTGTACGTATGGGACACGCTACTGGTCACAATTTTTGACCAAATTCAGTGATCTTTCCTTTTATCGAATAACTAACCGTTGGTTCAAAATTCTGTTGATTTTTATCAAAATTTGTCAAATGGTTCAATTTTTATTAACGTCTGAATATGCTCTCAAAAATAACATACATTTTAGTCCTGTAGTCTGTACGTATGGGACACGCTACTGGTCACAATTTTTGTCTAATTTCAGTGACTTTTCGTTTTTTTGAATAAATAACTATCGATTTGGAGTTCTTTTGATTTTTATCACAATTTGTTTGATGGTTCAATATTCACTGACATTTGAATTCATCTTAAAAAATTATATGCATTTTTGTCCTTGAGTCTGTACGTATGGGACACGCTACAAGTCGCAATTCTAAACCGATTCAAGTCATTCATAATTTTTTTGATAGTTCAATTATTACAATAAAACTTAATTGATTTTTATGTCAATTTGTTTGGTAATTCGATTTTTATAAGCAATTAATTATTGCATGATTATTCTTCATACTTGTTTGAAGCATCACTTGAATATATAAAAAGTATAAGTGATACTATAAAAAGTAAATATATTGTTTAAAAGGTCTTGAAATAAACTATCGATTGTCATTTGTTTTATTAAAATCGTTCAACAACTTGCAAAGCAGCATTACAATCAATCTGAACACGGCGATATGCCAAAAATGCAAAAATTTCAAAGTTTTTTGAAGCGTGCGACATTGCCAACTCCTCCAAAAAGAATGACGGGTTTACGGCTGATAATAATCTCCAATATGTTATAGTTTAGAAAAAATGTTTCGCCAACGATTAACATAATAATTTTCATGGATTTATAGCAGCACAGGTTTTGCTACGGTTTAAAAATAACGGTTCAGGAATATTAAGATAGGTTTATCTAAACACGAATGAAGAAATTCAATATGTAAATGATTCTAATATAAATGATAACTGGGCCAAAAAAATGCGGAATTCGGTTCATCAAATAGAAGTCGTTAAAAACAAGAAATATACAGGGTGTTTATATTTGATTATTGATTTTATTATTGCAGGTTAATGATGAATTATTGGAATTTTCGAGTTCTCACGGCTGCCAGGAACTTATATATTAATTTTTTAATATTAGTTAATACACCTAATTTAAATATAAATGAATTGAATTCGTCCAGCGTTTGAGGTATACGTTCGGAGCGCTCGCTTGTAGAAATCGTTTGATATTAATGACCGTGTTATAATTAGGTTTTATTTGCATGTTGAATATTAATTTTTTATAGGTTCCTAATAAATTAAAGTCAAAAACTTACAGCATAATGTTGAAAGCAAGAAGTACTCACCTGAAACAAAACATTTAAAATTAATTATACTTGTACAGGAAATAGCGATTTGTATTAAGTTACAGATATCAAAAAGAATCATAAAGTGCATATAAAATTAGTTACGTATCTTGACTGCAAATTGAAATCTCCTCTTTCAAACTGTTTTTAGTGCTGTTGCGATGAAACATTTAGCAGATAAGTTATAGCACAATACTAATTACCAGTTTAACTATCTTTTATAATCATCAGAGCCGTCCATAATTAATTAGCAACCATTGCATTGTACGTAAAGCAAAGCTCATGTTAGTGGATGTACCGTAGTGTTAAATGGCTTATTACACGTCTTTTACAATCGTTTGGTGATGTTCACCATCGCTTACATACTGTCTCATTATATGCTTAAAATGGCGGCTAATTCCAACGAAAAGTCTTATTAAAATATTTATTTAATCACAAAAAACAGTTTTCATATAATAATTTACAGCAGTACTTTCCCGATTGATTACCAGATACAAATAATGTGTTAGTTTGTAACAAATTCTTGTCACACTTGTAAATGGATGTTTTGAAAACAGTTTATACTATAATTAAAACAAAGGTCGCTGCTACTACAAAGTGTTATTGTTGTACGTGCAGGAAATTGCGAATACTGTATTTATCTGTACTACACAATTAAATGCTGAAACATTTTATTCACGTGTAAAATTTTATTTATAAACATTTATGAAAAACACTGAAATTGGTCAAAAATTGCGACCTGTAGCGTGTCCCATACGTACAGACTAAAGGACGAAAATGAATGTAATTTTTGAGGACAAATTCAGTTGTCAATAAATATTGGACCGTGTAACAAATTGTAACAGAAATCAAAAGGGTCTTGAACCAATTGTTATTCATTCAAAAAATGAAAGAATCACTGGAATTGGTCAAAAATTGCGACCTGTAGCGTACAGACTAAAGGACGAACATAAATGTATTTTTTGAGGACAAATTCAATTGTCAATAAATATTGGACCGTGTAACAAATTGTAACAAAAATCAATAGGGTCTTGAACCAATTGTTATTTATTCAAAGAATGGAAGAATCACTGAAATTGGTCAAAAATTGCGACCTGTAGCGTGTCCCTAACGTACAGACTAAAGGACGAGAATAAATGTAATTTTTGAGGACAAATTCAGTTGTCAATAAATATTGGACCGTGTAACAAATTGTAACAAAAATCGAAAGTGTCTTGAACCAATTGTTATTTATTCAAAAAATGAGAGAATCACTGAGATTGGTCAAAAATTGCAGCCAGAAGCGTGTCCCAAACGTACAGACTAAAGGACAAAAATAAATGTAATTTTTGAGGACAAATTCAGTTGTCAATAAATATTGGACCGTGTGACAAATTGTAACAAAAATCAGAAGGGTCTTGAACCAATTGTTATTCATTCAAAAAATAGAAGAATCACTGAAATTGGTCAAAAATTGCGACCTGTAGCGTACAGATTAAAGGACAAACATAAATGTATTTTTTAGGACAAATTCAGTTGTCAATAAATATTGGACCGTGTAACAAATTGTAACAAAAATCAATAGAATCTTGAACCAATTTTTATTCATTCAAAAAGTGAAAGAATCACTAAAATTGGTCAAAAATTGCGACCTGTAGCGTGTCCCATACGTACAGACTAAAGGACGAAAATAAATGTAATTTTTGAGGATAAATTCAGTTGTCAATAAATATTGGACTGTGTAACAAATTATAACAAAAATCAATAGAATCTTGAACCAATTGTTATTTATTCAAAGAATGGAAAAATCACTGAATTTGGTCAAAAATTGCAGCCAGAAGCGTGTCCCATACGTACAGACTACAGGACAAAAATGCAGGTAATTTTCAAGGGCGAATTTAGTTGTCAATAAATATTGAACCATTAAACAGATTGTGACGAAATGTAATAAGATATTATATCAATTATTATTTATTCAAGAAAAGCAAAAATGACTGGAATTGGTCAAGAATTGCGACTAGTAGCGTGTCCCATACGTACAGACTACAGGACAAAAATGCCGGTAATATTTAAGGGCGAATTCAGTTGTCAATAAATAAGGAACCGTTTAACAAATTGTAATGAAAATCGCTAGAATTTTTTATCAATAGTTATTTCCCTTAAAAAAGTGAAAATCACTAGAATAGGTCAAAAATTGCGACCTGTATGTTCCATACGTGAAGACTAGAGGACCAAAATTACATGTAATTTTTTAGGGTGAATTTAGTTATCGATAAATAATGAACCGTTGCACAAATTGTAATAAAAGTCAATAGGATTTTTTCTCAATAGTTATCTTCCAAAAAAAAGCAAAAATTACTAGAATTGATTTAAAAATGCGACCTGTAGCGTGTCCCATACGTACGAACAAAAGGACAAAAACGCATGAAATTTTTGAAGATGAATTCAGTTGTTAATAAATATTGGAGCATTGAACAAATTGTAAAAGAATTCAATAGGATTTAAAATCGATAATTTTTTAGTCAAAAAAGTAAAAGTCACTAAAATTGGTCAAAAATTGCGACCAGTAGCTTGTCCCAAACGTACAGACTGAAAGACAGAACTGCAAGTAATTGCGCCATTGATCAAATTGTGATGAAAATTGATAAGACTATATATTAATTCGACAAAAGCAAAAAACACTTGAATTGGTCAAAAATTGGAGCCTGTAGCGTGTCTCATATATACAGACTAAAGGACGAAAATGCAGTGCGAATATAATTGTCAATAAATATTGGACAAATGTACAAATTATAATAAAACTCAATAGAGTATTATATCAATTATTATTTATTCCAGAAAAGCAAGAATGATTTGAATTGGTCAAAAATGGCAGCCAGTAGCGTGTCCCATACGTACAGACTACAAGGCGAAGATGCATGTTATTTTTAAGTACAAATTCAGTTGTTGATTAATAATGAACCGTTGGACAAATTTTGATGAAAATCACTAAAATTTTTTATGAATAGTTATTTCCTAAAAAAAATCAGAAATTACTAGAATTGGTCAAAAATTGCGACTTGTAGCGTGTCTCGTACGTACAGACTAAATAACTGCATGTAATTTTTAGAGGCGAATTTAGTTATCAATAAATATTGGAGCGTTATACAAAATGTTACTAAATTTCATAGGATATTATATTGATTATTATATATTCCAGAAAAGCAAAAATCATTTGAATTGGTCAAAAATTGCGGGCAGTAGCGTGTCCCATACGTACAGACTAAATAACTGCATGCAATTCTTAGAAGATAATTTATTTATCAATAAATATTGAACCAATGAATAAATTGTGATGAAAATCAATAGGATTTTTAATCAATACTTATTTCCCCAAAAAAAGCAGGGATCACTAGAATTGGTCAAAAATTGCAACCAGTAGCGTGTCCCATACGTACAGACTACAGGACAAAAATGCATGTTATTTTCGAGGGCAAATTCAGATGTCAATAAATATTGAACAATCAAACAAATTGTAATAAAATTCAATAGGATTTCTTATCAATAATTTTTGATTCAAAAAAAAAAGGAAACACAAGAATTGGTCAAAAATTGCGACCAGTAACGTGTCCCATATATACAGACTACAGGACGAAGTCCAAGTAAGGGTGAAAATAAATTATGGGTCATTTAACAAATTACGAAAAAATTAATAGGATTAATTATCAATTGGTATTGATTCGAAAACAGAAAAAACCACTAAAGTTGGTCAAAAATTTCAGCCAGTAGCGTGTCCCATACGTACAGACTAAATGACTGCATGTTATTTTAGAGGCGAATTTAGTTATCAATAAATATTGAAGCGTTGCACAAATTGTAACAAAATTTGATAGGATATTAAATAATTTGTTATTTATTCAAAAAAAACAAGAATGACTGAAATTGGTCAAAAATTGCGACCTGTAGCGTGTCTCATACGTACAGACTACAGGATGAGCAAGCAGGTAATTTTTAAGGGCAAATTTAGTTGTCAATAAATATTGCACCGTTTAACAAATTGTAACAAGAATCATTAGGATCTTGCATCAATTATGATTTATTCAAAAAATGAAAAATTATTGAAATTGGTCAAAAATTGCGACCTGTAGCGTGTCCCATACGTACAGACTACAGGATGAACATCCAGGTAATTTTTAAGAGCAAATTTAGTCGTCAATAAATATTGGACCGTTCAACAAATTGAGACAAAAATCACTAGGATCTTGAATCAATTATTATTTATTCAATAAAAGGAAAAATTACTGAAATTGGTTAAAAATTGCGACCTGTAGCGTGTCCCATATGTACAGATTACAGGATGAACATTCAGGTAATTTTTAAGGACCAATTCAGTTGTCAATGAATATTAGACCGCTTGACAAATTTTCAAAAGAATCACTAGGATCTTAAATCAATTGTAATTTATTCGATAAAAGGAAAAATTACTGAAATTGGTCAAGAATTGCGGCCAGTAGCGTGTCCCATACGTACAGACTGAAGCACAAAAATGTTGGTAATTTTTGAGGGCGAATTCAGTTGCCAATAAATTATGAACTGTTGAACAAATTGTCATTAAAATCGATAGGACTTTTTACCAATAGTTATCTCTCCGAAAAAAGCAAAAATCATTAGAATTGGTCAAAAAATGCGACTTGTAGCATGTCCCATACGTACAGACTACAGAATGAACATGCAGGTAATTTTTCAATTGTCAATAAATATTGGACCGTTCAACAAATTGTAACAAAAAGTACTAGGATCTCAAACCAATTATTACTTATTCAATGAAAGGTAAAATTACTGAAATTGGTCAAAAATTGAGGCCAGTAGCGTGTCCCAAAGTGAAGAACAAAAATTATTAAAGATGGATTCAGTTGTTAATAAATATTTAATCATATAGCAGATTGTTATAAAAATCAATTGTACTTGAAACTAATAGTTATTTATCCAAGAAATGAAAAAATCACTAAAATTGGTCAAAAATTGTGACCAGTAGCATGTCCCATACGTACAGACTTGAAGACGAAAATGCATGTAATTTCTAAGGGCGGAAAAAAAATGAATCATTAGACAAAGTGTAATAAAAATTAATAGGAATTTAAAAATATAGTTATGTATTTCAGAAATGGATAAATAATTGGAATTGGTCAAAAATTGCGACCTGTAGCGTGTCCCATACGTACAGACTAAGGACAAAGTTGCATATAACTGTTAAATTGTCAATAAATATTGAACCATTGAACAAATTGTAACGAAAATCAACAATATTTGGAATCAATAGTTATTTAGTCAAAAAAAGAAAAAATTACAAAAATTGGTCAAAATTTGTGAACAGTAACATATCCCGTACGTACACGTACAGACAAAAGGACGGAAATTCATATAACTGTCAATAAATGTTAAACCATCGAACAAATTTCCAAAAAAGTCAATAGGGTTTTAAATTAACAGCCAAGTATTTAATTAAATAGAAAAACAATAAAATTGGACAAGAATTGTGACCTGTAGCGTGTTCCATACGTACAGACCAAAGGACAAAATAAAATAATGAAACTTTTGGGGACACAATGCATGTATATTTGATCTGAACTAACGGTTTTTTTTTCTTGAATGGGTGTGTGCAAACAATTAATAACATTTACAAATATTTAATATTTAACCGCAGGAATACAATTAATTTCTGTAATTATACACATGAAATGAAAAAAAGCCTGCGGAAAATACTTTTAACCAAAGAATTCCGTGGAATATTTGTACCCGCCGGCAGCACTTCCTCGAATTTTTATCCATGTATGATTTTCCAACATTATGGGTTTTAAACATGATTCTGTTGCAGTTTCTTAACATTTAATAAATAAATTTAGAGCAACTAATAATATAATTAATCCTGTCGCACTCATTAAACAGTTAAATCCAGGAAGCGCATACAAAACACAGATCAAACTCGTGACGGGAAACAGAGCTACCGTACACGTTTCCTTTCCTTCGATATTAAAAACTTTATCCACGTGGATGATCAAGAATTCATATTTCTACATCTAATTATAAAACTTGATATACAATTTGTCATCTTGCCGTTTCCGTCCTTTACTTTGTAAGTATTTTTCGTATACTCAGTAGCAATACCTAATCTGTATAAGTATATTAATTACACAGATTCAATGCAAGCATCAAATTATGTCCAAAGAAGCAACAAATGCATCCGGCCATCATCTTCTTCATATTGGCCGGATACAAAGCTTCTTCTCGCTCTTAGGATGTTCCACTTAAGCCCATTAAAGTGGCAAAAGTACTTGCCTAGTAATGAGTTTTTTTAGTGTGTTATCAATCGATCTATAGATTGATTAATGGCTCTGCTTTTTGGTTATAATTAATTAGATGCTATGCTTGCCAGAATTATGTTAGAGGCAAACGATTAATGTGCTTTAATTAATAAGTATTTGCATATTCCAAAGATGGATTTATCGGTGTACAAATTGAATGTGACATCCACTTTCATGACCTAACTGAGCCTTAGAAATAGTTAAAAAAGGGAGTTCACTGACTTTTACACAATAATATTATTGTTTTTACCTAAACTCTTCAAATGAATTTTGGTTATCGTGTTCATACTGCGTGAAGTTCATTTTCTTATATTAGCATAAAAACTTTTTACATTCTGGTATCACTGAAATCGATACTAATCATTTTTACGTACAGTTCAAAGGACAAGAATTTGTATTATTTTTCAAAGGTGTTTTCAAATGATGATAAATACTGAATTAGTCAACAGATCATCACAAAAATCAATAGAAATTTGTTTCAATAATCAACTATTCAACAAAAAGTAAAACCACTCAAATCGATCAGAAATTACGTCCAATAGCGTGCCCCATACGTACAGACAAAAGGACAAAAATTTGTCATTTTTCGAAGGCGATTTCAGATAGCCATAAAAATTGGACCGTTCAACAAATCATCAAGAAAATCAATAGGGTTTCATTCTGATGATCAACTATTAAACGAAAAGTAAAATCATCAAAATTGGTTTAGAAATATGAGCTGTAACGTGTCCCATACGTACAGACCTAAGGACAAAAATTTGTATCATTTTCAAAGTTGTTTTCAAATGATGATAAATACTGAATTAGTTAACAAATCATCACAAAAATCAATAGGAATTTGTTTCTATAATAAACTATTCGACAAAAAGTAAAATCACTCAAATCGATCAAAAATTACGTCTAGTAGCGTGTCCCATACGTACAGACAAAAGGACAAAAATTTGTCGTTTTTCGAGGGTGAATTTAGATAACGATAAATATTGAACCAACCAACAAATCTTCATAAAAATCAATAAGAATTTATTTCAATCATTAATTTTTCAACAAAAAGTAAAACCACTAGAATCAATCAAAAATTGCGTCCCGTAGCGTGTCCCATACGTACAGACCAAAGGACAAAAATTTGTCGTTCTTCGAAGGTGAATTCAAATGATGATTAATATTGGACCGTTGAACGAATACTCATAAAAATCAATAGGATTTCATTTTGATAATTAGATATTTAAATAAAAATAGAATTGATGGAATCGATCAAATATTGTGACCAGTAGCGTGCCCCAAACGAACAGATCAAAAGACAGAACTGCGTGTAATTTTCCAAAGATTAATTGAATTGAACCAGGCAACAAATCTCAATGAAAATCAATAGGATTTTATATCGATAATCAATCATTGAACAAAAATTAAAATCAGTGTAGTTGATTGAGAATTATGGGCTGTAGCGTGTCCCATACGTACAGACCAAAGGTAAAGATGAATTCAGATGATAATAAATATTGAATCAATCAACAGATCATCATAAAGGTCAATATTAAATTGTTTCAATAATTAAATCTTTGAAAAAACGCGGAACCACTAAGATCGATTCAAAATTGCGTTCTGTAGCGTGCCCCATACGTACAGACAAAGGGATGGCAATCCGTGTAATGAATTCAAAGGCTCATAAATATTGAACCAGGCAATAAATCTTGATGGAAATCAATAGAAATACATTTCGATAATCAAGTATTGAACAAAAAGTAAAATCACTGAAATTGGATGCGAATTATGGGCTGCAGCTTGGCCCATACGTACAGACTAAAGGGCAAAAATTTGTACCATTTCTCAAAGGTGTTTTCAAATGATGATAAATACTGAGTAAGTTGATAAATCATCACAAAAATCAATAGGAATTTGTCTCAATAATCAACTATTCGACAAAAAGTAAAACCACTGGAATCGATCAAAAATTACGTCCAGTAGCGTGTCCCATACGTACAGACCAAAGGACAAAAATTTGTCATCCTCCAAAGGTGAATTCAAATTATAATAAATATTGAACCAGTCAACAGATCATCATAAAAATTAATAGGAATTTGTTTCAATCATTAAATTTCCAAAAAAAAGTTAAATCATTGAAATTGATTGAAAATTACTTCCAATAGCGTGTCCCATACGTACAGACCAAAGGACAAAAATTTATCACCCTCCAAAGGTGGATTCAAATTATAATAAATATTGAACCAGTCAACAGATCATCATAAAAATTAATAGGAATTTGTTCCAACCATTAAATTCCCAAAAAAAAGTAAAACCACTGAAATCAATTAAAAATTACGTCCAGTAGCGTGTCCCATACGTACAGACCAAAGGACAAAAATTTGTCATCCTCCAAAGGTGAATTCAAATTATAATAAATATTGAACTAGTCAACAAATCATCATAAAAATTAATAGGAATTTGTTTCAATCATTAAGTTCCCAAAAAAAAGTGAAATCATTGAAATTGATCAAAAATTGCGTCCAGCAGCGTGTCCCATACGTACAGACCAAAGGACAAAAATTTGTCATCCTCCAAAGGTGAATTCAAATTATAATAAATATTGAACCAGTCAACAGATCATTATAAAAATTAATAGAAATTTGTTTCAATCATTAAATTCCCAAAAAAAAGTTGAATCATTGAAATTGATCAAAAATTGCGTCCAGTAGCGTGTCCCATACGTACAGACCAAAAGACAAAAATTTGTCATCCTCCAAAGGTGAATTCAAATTATAATAAATATTTAACCAGTCAACAGATCATCATAGAAATTGATAGGAATTTGTTCCAATCATTAAATTTCCAAAAAAAAGTTAAATCATTGAAATTGATTGAAAATTACTTCCATTAGCGTGTCCCATACGTACAGACCAAAGGACAAAAATTTGTCATCCTCCAAAGGTGAATTCAAATTATAAGAAATATTGAACCAGTCAACAGATCATCATAAAAATCAATAGGAATTTGTTCCAATCATTAAATTCCCAAAAAAAAGTTAAATAATTGAAATTGATCAAAAATTGTGTCTAGTAGCGTCTCCCATACGTACAGACCAAAGGACAAAAATTTGTCATTCTCCAAAGGGGAATTCAAATTATAATAAATATTGAACCAGTCAACAGATCATCATAAAATTTGATAGGAATTTGTTTCAATCATTACATTCTCAAAAAAAATTATATTATTGAAATTGATCAAAAATTGCGTCCAGTAGCGTGTCCCATACGTACAGACCAAAGGACAAAAATTTGTCATCCTTCAAAGGTGAATTCAAATTATAATAAATATTGAACCAGTTAACAGATCATCATAAAAATTGATAGGAATTTGTTTCAATCATTAAGTTCCCCAAAAAAAGTTAAATCATTGAAATTGATCAAAAATTGCGTCCAGTAGCGTGTCCCATACGTGCAGACCAAAGGACAAAAATTTGTAATCCTCTAAAGGTGAATTCAAATTATAATAAATATTGAACCAGTTACCAGATCATCATAAAAATTGATAGGAATTTGTTTCAATTGATCAATTCTCAAAATAAGTTGAATCATTGAGATTGATCAAAAATTGCGTCCAGTAGCGTGTCCCATACGTACAGACCAAAGGACAAAAATTTGTCATCCTCCAAAGGTGAATTCAAATTATAATAAATATTGAACCAGTCAACAAATCATCATAAAAATTTATAGAAATTTGTTTCAATTATTATATTCCCAAAAAAAAGTTAAATCATTGAAATTGATCAAAATTTGCGTCCAGTAGCGTGTCCCATACGTACAGACCAAAGGACAAAAATTTGTCATCCTCCAAAGGTGAATTCAAATTATAATAAATATTGAACCAGTCAACAGATCATCATAAAAATTAATAGGAATTTGTTTCAATCATTACATTCTCAAAAAAAATTAAATCATTGAAATTGATCAAAAATTGCGTCCAGTAGCGTGTCCCATACGTACAGACCAAAGGACAAAAATTTGTCATCCTGCAAAGGTGAATTCAAATTATAATAAATATTGAACCAGTCAACAGATCATCATAAAAATCAATAGGAATTTGTTTCAATCATTACATTCTCAAAAAAAATTAAATCATTGAAATTAAACAAAAATTGCGTCCAGTAGCGTGTCCCATACGTACAGACCGAAGGACAAAAATTTGTTATCCTCCAAAGGTGAATTCAAATTATAATGAATATTGAACCAGTCAACAGATCATCATAAAAATTAATAAGAATCTGTTTCAATCATTAAGTTCTCAAAAGAAAGTTAAATCATTGAAATTGATCAAAAATTGCGTCCAGTAGCGTGTCCCATACGTACAGACCAAAGGACAAAAATTTGTCATCCTCCAAAGGTGAATTCAAATTATAATAAATATTGAACCAGTCAACAGATCATCATAAAAATTAATAGGAATTTGTTTCAATCATTAAATTCTCAAAAAAAAGTTAAATCATTGAAATTGATCAAAAATTGCGTCCAGTAGCGTGTCCCATACGTACAGACCAAAGGACAAAAATTTGTCATCCTCCAAAGGTGAATTCAAATTATAATAAATATTGAACCAGTCAACAGATCATCATAAAAATTAATAGGAACTTGTTTCAATCATTGAATTTTCAAAAAAAAGGTAAATCATTGAAATTGATTGAAAATTGCGTCCAGTAGCGTGTCCCACACGTACAGACCAAAGGACAAAAATTTGTCATCGTCCAAAGGTTAATTCAAATTATAATAAATATTGAACCAGTCAACAGATCATCATAAAAATTAATAGAAATTTGTTTCAATCATTCAGTTCCCAAAAAAAAGTAAAATCTTTGAAATTGATCAAAAATTGCGTCCAGTAGCGTGTCCCATACGTACAGACCAAAGGACAAAAATTTGTCATTCTCCAAAGGTGAATTCAAATTATAATAAATATTGAACCAGTCAACAGATCATCATAAAAATTAATAGGAATTTGTTTCAATCATTAAATTCCCAAAAAAAAGTTAAATCATTGAAATTGATCAAAAATTGCGTCCAGTAGCGTGTCCCATACGTACAGACCAAAGGACAAAAATTTGTCATCCTCCAAAGGTGAATTCAAATTATAAGAAATATTGAACCAGTCAACAGATCATCATAAAAACTAATAGGAATTTGTCTCAATCATTAAGTTTCCAAAAAAAAGTTAAATCATTGAAATTGCTCAAAAATTGCGTCCAGTAGCGTGTCCCATACGTATAGACCAAAGGACAAAAATTTGTCATCCTCCAAAGGTGAATTCAAATTATAATTAATATTGAACCGGTCAGCAGATCATCATAAAAATTAATAGGAATTTGTTTCAATTATTGAATTCTCAAAAAAAAATCAAATCATTGAAATTGATCAAAAATTGCGTCCAGTAGCGTGTCCCATACGTACAGACCAAAGGACAAAAATGCATATTATTTTTTAAAGGCGTATTTAGATGAATATTGATGGTTGATTGATCAATAAAAAATATATTTTTCACTAAGATAGTTGAACTGAAGTGGAAAAAGAAGAAGAATGGTAAGAAAGTCTTCAAGAATAAAAATGTATGTGGTGAAAGTATAGAAATATTGATGAGTTGCATTCAATCGATTTAATTGGATGGACAGGAAGAGTTTTTGCCAAAAATCACACAACACATAGATTTCCAAATTTATTTACGTGTTTTAGTGGGTCAATGTTGCTGTATTAGTGTAGAAATAACCGCACGCGTGCCGGGCGTGTCTCACATTTGATTTTATTACTTTTTTATCAATAAATAGGATTAATTTTTTATCTCTGTGAGCATTTTAAAGAAACAAACTTAACTATGACAAAATACAGACAAGTTCGTTTTTTAACGGCATCCAAATGACTGCAATTCATTATATCTTTACAACTTGTCAGAGTTTTATAAAATGATAAAGTAAAGTTCAAAGATCATTTTCTCTTGATCAAATGTCAATCAAGTGAGGTCTAATTTCATGGGATTCTATATGAGGTCGAAGCAACCGCAAACTTGTATCAATCTAATCCAATGTCCACTTGCGTGCGTGATCTTCAGCCGTGTTATTTGCGAGATGATCCGTGAACGGACGAAATTGCTACGCCAAGGTGTTAATGTGAAACTTCCTTTTATGGAGGAAATTGTTACGCTTTTATAACCTACTTACATCCACAATTTTGTTTGGTTTGTATTAGATATCATATTGAAGAAAGTTGAAGAGATTGTGACTAGACAAATTTTTATTCCAATTTGTCTGAAATTCATTTTCGTCCTTTGGACTGTACGTATGGGACACAGTATTGGACAGGCATGCGAATCATTTTTCTAAGATGAATTCGACCAAATATTGCGACCAGTAGCGTGTCCCATACGTACAGACCAAAGGACAGAAATGCATTTCTAAACATAAATATTGAATCAGGCAAAAAATCTCAATAAAATCAATAGGATTACATTTCGATAATCAACTATTCAATAAAAAGTAAAATCACTAAAATTGGTTGAGAATTATGGGCTGTAGCGTGTCCCGCACGTACAGACCAAAGGACAAAATTTGTCATTTCCCAAAGGTGAATTCAAATGATGGTAAAAACTGAACCGATTGACAGATCATCATAAAAATCAATAGGAATTTGTTTCAATAATCAATTATTTGACAAAAAGTAAAACCACTGGAATCGATTGAAAATCGTGACCTGTAGCGTGTCCCATACGTACAGACCAAAGGACGGAAATGCTTGTCATTTTCCAAAGATAATTCACAGACTCATAAATATTGAACCAGGCAACAAATCTCAATGAAAATCATCAGGATTCTATTCCAATGATCAAATATTGAACAAAAAGTAGAATCATTGGAATTGGTCGAAAATTATGAGCTGTAGCATGTCCCATACGTACAGACCGAAGGACAAAAATTGATATCATTTTACAATAGTGAATTCAAATAATGATAAATACTGAATCATCCAGCAAATCATCATGAAAATCAATAGGCACTTGTTTCAATAATTAACTACTTGATAAAACGTAGAATCACTCAAATCGATCAAATATTGCGTCCTGTAGTGTGTCCCATACGTACAGGCCAAAGAACAGAAATGCATGTCATTTTTCAAAGGCGATTTCAGATAATCATAAATATTAGACCGTTCAACGAATCTTTATGAAAATCGATAGGGTTTTACTTTGATGATTAGAAATTTGAATAGAAGTAAAGATAATGAAATCGATATGATATTACGACCAGTAGCGTGTCCCATTCGTACAGACTAAAGGACAGAACTGTATAGCATTCTCAAAGGCGAATTCAAAGACTCATAAATATTAAACCAGGAAACAAATCTCAATTGAAATCAATACAATCACATTTTGATTAGTTAACTATTAACTAGAAAGTAGAATCACTTGAATGGGTTTAGTATTATGGCCTGTAGCGTGTCCCATACACACAGACTAAAGGTCAAAAATTTGTTATTTCTTAAAGGTGAATTCAGATGATGACAAATACTGAATCAGTCTGCGGATTATTATAAAAATCAATAAAAACTTGCTTCAATAATTAAATATTCGACAAAAAGTAAAATTACTTGAATCGATCAGAAATTGCGACTTGTAGTGTGCCCCATACGTACAGACATGTAATTTTCCAAAAATAATTCACAGACTCATAAATATTGAATCAGGAAATATGTGTTGATGAAAATCAATAAAATTTCATTTCGATGATCAACTATAAAAGTAAAATCATTGAAATTGGTTGAGCAATATGATCTGTAACGTGTTCCATACGTACAGACCAAAGGACAAAAGTTTGTCACTTTTCAAAGGTGTATTCAAATGATGATTAAAACTGAACCGGTCGACAGATCATCATAAAAATCAATAGAAATCTGTTTTAATAATTAATTATGCACAACAAGAAATGAAACCACTGAAATCGATCAGAAATTGCGACATATAGCGTGCCCCATACGTACAGACATGTAATTTTCCAAAAATAGTTCACAGACTCATAAATATTGAGTCAGGCAACAAATCTTGATCAAAATCAATAGAATCTCATTTCGATGATTAATTATTAAACAAAAAGTAAAATCATTGAAATTGGCTGAGAATTATGGGCTGTAGCGTGTCCCATACGTACAGACATTTATGCTATTTTTCAATGGTGAATTCAAATAATGATAAATACTGAACTAGTCAGCAGATCATCATGAAAATCAACAGGCATTTTTTTCAATAACCAACTATTTGACAAAAAGTAAAATTTCTAAAATCAATTGGAAATTGTGACCTGTAACGTGTCCCATACGTACAGACTAAAGGACAGAAATGCATGTTATTCTCAAAAGCGAATTCAAAGAGTCATAAATATTGAACCAGACAATAAATCTCAATAAAAGCCAATAGGAACCATATTCCAATAATCAAATATTGGACAAAAAGTGAAATCACCAAAATTGATTTGAAATTATGAGCTGTAGCGTGTCTAAAACGTACAGACTATGGGAGAAAAATTAGTCATTTTACAAAAATGAATTCAAATGATGATAAAAACGTAACTGGTCGACATATCATTATAAAAATCAATAGGAAGTTTTTTCAATAATCAACTATTGGATAAAAAGTATAAAAACTAAAATCGATTAGAGATTTCGACCTGTAGTGTGTCCCATACGTACAGACATGTTATATTCAAAAAATAAAATCATAAATATTGAACCAGGCAACAAATCTTAATGAAAATCCATACAATTACATTTTGATTAATCAACTATTAAATAGAAAGTAAAATCACTAGAATGAGTTCAGTATTATGGGCTGTAGCGTGTCCCATACGTACAGACTAAAGGACAAAAATTTGTCATTCTTTAAAATAAATTCAGATGATGATAAAAACTGAACCAGTAAACAAATCATCATAAAAATCAATAGGAATTTGTTTCAATAATTAAATTTTTAACAAAAAGTAGAATCACTAAAATTGATCAAAAATTGCGACCTACAGCGTGTCCCATACGTACAGACCAAAGGACGGAAATGCTTGTCATTTTCCAAAGATAATTCACAGGCTCATAAATATTGAACCAGGCAACAAATCTTGATGAAAATCAGTAGAATTACATTTCAATAATCAATTATTGAATAAAAAGTAAAATCACTAAAATTGGTTGAGTTTTATGAGCTGCAGCGTGTCCCATACGTACAGACCAAAGGACAAAAATGTATGCAGGTAATGATAAATACTGAATTAATCAATAGATCATCGTGAAAGTCAATAGGGCTTTAGGTCAATGATTCAACATTTGATTTATAAAAAATTGATGGAATTGTTCCAAAATTGTGACTTACAGCGTGTCCCATACGTACAGACTAAATGACAGGCAGGCAAATCATTTTTTAAAGACAAATTCAAGTAATGATAAATTCCAAACCAACCAATGAATCGTCGTGAAACTCAATAGAGTTTTTTGTCAATAATTAACTATTTGATTTGTGAAAAATCAGTGAAATTAGTTGAAAATTGCGACCTACAGCGTGTCCCATACGTACAGACCAAAATACGGTAATGCATGTAATTTCTTGGAGGCGAATTCAGGTGTTGATAAATCTTGAAGTATTTAACAAATCGTCATGAAAATTAATAAAAGTTTACGTCAATAATTATGCATTTGACTTATGAAAACTCAAAAAAATTGGTTGAAAATTGCGACCTACAGGGTGTCCCATACGTACAGACTAAAAGACGGATATGTTTATGCGAATAATGATAAATATCCAATAATTTAATATATTTTCTATAGGAAATGTTTGAGGATTATTGTACAATATTATCCACGCTTTCATTGAGATACAATATGGACGCTCCGCTCATCGTTAATCATCACGTAATTGATGAAGATTAATTAATAAATGAAACGTTTATCGAATTTCTCTTCCTGTTAATAATTGTTTGTTAAATTTCTGCATTTTTATTTAAAATTAGGGATTAGAGTAATGAACTGTTGATGTTCATTGAGAATCCAGATCAAATTTAAGTGGCGCTCCAAGTGCCCAGCATATCTTTCTCGGGATTTATGTTCGAATAAACCAGTTTCTAGGCGCTCCCGGATGCAAGAACTTACTATTAGAATTTTTCTGCTCGTTTTAATGCATTCTCATCAGGCTATTATTACGTTTCCGTCCGCCTAGCTTTCAGAAACCCAACAAAAAACTCACATCCTTAATGGATTAGGTTATCTTTATTAAATTAGCGGCTGCTAATCTTGAAACATTTGAAAAATTCCAAATTTACTCCAATATCTTCTATTTCTCATTCCGTTAGTTTAATTTTTTTCTCACGCTTTTAATCTTAAATTTAAAATAGAATATGTGAAAAAAATAAGAGATTTATGTTGTATTTCACATTATCTTATTTGGGTATCATCCAAACCAATTTATTATAACACTTTTTTAATTGACACCGTTAGAAATTTGGTGTTCAATATATCCCGCAATAAATTTCACTAAAAGTGTTTCATGATAAATATTTACTTTTGCAGGGGCCCTAATTCAATAAATCACAACCAATAAAAGAAGAAACTGAAGTGAGAATGAACTCAAAGTGTGCGTGTCCGAATCCATAAGCTAGCGGAGCTCAAAAGGGAAATGCAATTTCCGGGAGGTAAGACTTCTGTTAATAATAATTTTACAATATGATCTGTTGCATGTTTGCATCGCGTGGAGCCTTAAGGAGTAATTCTTTAATTTGCCACAAGGTCACGATCATGGGTCATTCATTACACCCCATGCAGTCGGTGTTGTGCTCTCGCGTACCGTTCGCCAATCAATTAATCGACCATTAAACCATTCAGGACCGTATCGGATATAACAAACAAAGCTAATGAAATTTGAGACTTTTGGGGAGAAATTGAGCGTGAATTGTGACGATTTTGCTTACTAATTGGTCCTGGTACTGTATTACGTAACAAATAATGAACAGATCCTTAAAAAAATCAATAGGGTTTTATATCAATAGTTGAAAATTTAATTTAAAGAAAAATTGGTGAAATTTCGTGAAAATTGCGATCTATAGCGTGTCCCATACGTACAGACTAAATTTCGGACATGCATGTCATTTAGCCGAATTCAAGTGATGATAAATATTAAATTACGTAACAAATCATCATGAAAATCGATAGAGTTTTGCATCAATAGTTAAATATTCACTTCAAAAAGTTTCAACAGAATTGCTTGAAAATTGAGACCTACAGCGTGTCCCATACGTATAGACCAAAATACGGCAATGCATGTCACTTTTCGGAGGCGAATTCAAGTGATGATAGATATTGAACTATCAAACAAATCACAATAAAAATCAATAGAGTTTTACATCAATAGTTAGTTATTTGATTTGAAAAGAATCGAAGCAATTCTTCCAAAATTGCGACCTACAGCGTGCCCCAAACGTACAGACCGAAGGACGAACATGTATGTCATTTTTCGGATCCGAATTCAAGTGTTAATAAATATTGAATTATTCAACAAATCATCATGAAAATCAATAGAGTTTCACATCCATAGCTGATTATTTGATTTGTGAAGAATCAATGCAATTACTTGAGAATTGAGACCTACAGCGTGTCCCATACGTACAGACCAAAGTATAAACATGTATGTCATATTTCAAAGCCGAATTCAGATGTTGATAAATATTGAACCAATCTTCAAATCATCATGAAATTCAATAAAAACTAACGTGAATAGTTGATCATTTGACTGAATGAAAATCAGTAAAGTCACTCAAGAATTGAGACCTACAGCGTGTCCCATACGTACAGAACAAAGTACAGTAGTGCAAGTCATTTTTTTAGGGCGAATTCAGGTGTTGATAAATATTAAACCAATCACCAAATCATCATGAAAATCAGTAGGAACTTACGAGAATAGTTGACCATTTGACTGAAGAAGAATCAGTAGAGTCACCTATGAATTGAGACCTACAGCCTGTCCCATACGTACAGAACAAAGTACAGTAGTGCAAGTCATTTTTTGGAGGCGAATTCAGGTGTTGATAAATATTAAAGCAATCACCAAATCATCATGAAATTCTATAGGAACTTACGTGGATAGTTGAATATTTGACTGAATAAAAATCAGTAGAGTCACTCGAGAATTGAGACCTACAGCGTGTCCCATACGTACAGAACAAAGTACAGTAGTGCAAGTCATTTTTTTAGGGCGAATTCAGGTGTTGATAAATATTGAACCGTTCCTCAAATTGTTATAAAAATCAATAAGGTTTTGCGTTAATATCTAATAATTTGATTATAAGAGAATCAATGCGATTACTTGAAAATTGCGACCTAGACCGTGTCTCATACGTACAAACTAAAGTACGGAAATATATGTCATATTTCGAAGACGAATTTAAGTGATGATGAATATTGGATTATCCAACAAATCCTCATGAAAATTAATGAGCTTTTACGTTATTAGTTTATTATTTGATTGCATAAAAATCAATGCAATCATCAAAGAATTAAGATCGACAGCGTGTCCCATACCTACAGACTAAAAGACAGACATGTATGACATCTTTTAAAGCCGAATTCAAGTGATAATAAATATTTAATTATTCATCAAATCATGATGAAAATTGATAGAATTGTACATCAATAGTTAATTATTCAATTCAGAAAAAATCAATGCAATTACTTGAAAATTGCGATCCACAGCGTGTCCCATACGTACAGACCAAAGTACGGAAATATATGTCATATTTCGAAGGCGAATTCAAGTGATGGTAAATATTGAACTATTGAACAAATCATAATAAAAATCAATAGAGTTTTACGTCAATAGCTGATCATTTTATTTTAAAAGAGTCAAAGCAATTACTTGAGAATTGAGACCTACAGCGTGTCTCATACGTACAGACCAAAGTTCGGTAGTGCATGTCATTTTTCGGAGGCGAATTCAGATGATGATAAATATTGAACTAATCAACAAATCATCATGGAAATCAATAAGATCTTATATAAATAGTTGACCATTCGACTGAATAGAAATCAATAGAGTCACTGTAAAAATGTCCCATACGTACAGACCAAAGTACAGTAGTGCGAGTCATTTGTTAGAGGCGAATTCAGGTGTTGATAAATATTGAACCATTCCACAAATCATTATGAAAATTAATAGGGTCCTATATCAATACTCAATTATTTGACTTAAAAAGAATCAATGCTATTACTTTAGAATTGAGACCTACAGCGTGTCCCAAACGTACAGACCGAAGCACGGACATGCATGGCTTTTTACGGAGGCGAATTCAAGTGACGATAAATATCAAATCATTCAACAAATCGTCATAAATATCAATAGAGTTTGACATCAATAGTTGATTACTTGATTTAAAAAGAATTCATGTAATTATTTGAGAATTGAGACCTACAGCGTGTCTCATACGTACAGACCAAAGAACTGAGATGTATGTCGTTTTTCAAAGGCGATTTTAAATGATAAATTATTCATGAAATCATCATAAAAATCAATAGGGCCTATCTTCAATAGTTAGTTATTTGATTTGAAAGAAATCAATGCAATTACTTGAAAATTGCGACCTATAGCGTGTCCCATACGTACAGACTAAAGACAGGAAATATATGTCATATTTCGAAGGCGAATTCAAGTGATGATAAATATTGAACAAATGCACAAATTATCATGTAAATCAATAGGGTTTTACGTCAATACCTAATTACTTGATTTTCAAAGAATCATCGCAATTACTTGAAAACTGCAACCTACAGCGTGTCCCATACGTACAGACCAAAATACGGAAATATATGTCATATTTCGAAGGCGAATTCAAGTGATGATAAATATTTAATCATTCAACAAATCATCATGAAAATTGATAGGGTCTTACGTCAATAGTTAGTTATTCGATTTGAGAAGAATCATGGCAATTATTTGAGGGTTGAGACCTGCAGCGTGTCCCATACGTACAGACTAAAATACGGTAATGCATGTCATTTTTCGGAGGCGAATTTAAGTGATGGTAAATATTGATTTATCAAACAAATCATGATGAAAATTAATAAGATTTTACGTCAATACCTAATTATGCGATTTAAAAAAAATCAATGCAAATACCTGAAAATTGCGACCTACAGCGTGTCCCATACGTACAGACCAAAGAACTGAGATGTATGTCGTTTTCCAAAGGCGGTTTTAAATGATAAATTATTCATGAAATCATCATAAAAATCAATAGGGCTTAACGTCAATAGTTAGTTACTTGATTTGAAAGAAATCAATGCAATTACTTGAAAATTGCGACCTACAGCGTGTCCCATACGTACAGACCAAAGTACGGAAATATATGTCATATTTCGAAGGCGAATTCAAGTAATAGTAAATATTGAACCATTTAACAAATTATTATGAAAATCAATAGGGTCTTAAGTCGATACCTAATTATTTGATTTTGAAAGAATCAGTGCAATAACTTGAGAATTGTGACTTACAGCGTGTCCCATACGTACAGACTAAAGTACGGACATGCATGGCATTTTTCGGAGGCGAATTCAGATTATGATAAATATTGAATCAATCTACAAATCATCATAGGATCTTACATGAATAGTTGACTATTTGACTGAACAAAAATCAGTAAAGTCACTGTAGAAATGTCCCATACGTACAGACCAAGTTACAATAAGGCAAGTCATTTCTTGGTGGCGAATTCAGGTGCGGATAAATATTGAACCGTTCAACAAATGATCATAAAAATCAATAGAGTTTTACGTCAATACCTAATCATTTGACTTTAAAAGAATCAATACAGTTACTTGAAAATTGCAGCCTACAGCGTGTCCCATACGTACAGACCAAAATACAGAAATATAAGTCATTTTTCGGAGGCGAATTCAAGTGATGATAAATACTGAACTATTAAACCAATTATCATGAAAATCAATAGGGTTTTATGTTGATATTTGATTATTTGATTTGAAAAGAAATTATGCAATCCCTTGAGAATTGCAGCCTACAGCGTGTCCCATATGTACAGAGCAAAGTACGGAGATGCATGTCATTTTTCCAAGGCGATTTCAGATAGTTATGAATATTGAATCATTTAACAAATCATCATAAAAATCAATAGGATTACACGTTAATATTTGATTTCCCGATTAAAAAAAATCAATGCAATTACTTGAGAATTGAGAGCTACAGCGTGTCCCATACGTACAGGCTAAAAGACGGACATGCATGTCATTTTTTGAAGGCTGATAAATATTGAATTATTGAGCAAATCATCATGAAAATCAATAGGGTCTTACGTCAATAGTTGATTACTTGATTTAAAAGAAATCAATGCAATTATCTGAAAATTGCGACCTACAGCGTGTTTCATACGTACAGACAAAAAAACAGAGATGTATGCAATTTAGATACTGATAAATAATTGAAATATTCAATAAATCATCATGAAAATCAATAGAATCTTACGTCAACAATTGACCATTCGACTGAATAAAAATTAGAGAAATCACTGAAAAATTGAAAGCTACAGCGTGTCCCATACGTACAGAACTTTTTGGAGGCGAATTCAGATGATGATAAATATTGAACCAATCAACGAATCATCATAAAAATCAATAGAATTTTATGTGAATAGTTGACCATTTGACTGAATAAAAGTCAGTGAAATTACTTGAGAATTGAGATCTGTAGCGTGTCCCATACGTACAGACCAAAGGACGAAGATACATTCATTTTTCCAAGGCGATTTAAAATAACTATAAATATTGAACCATCCAACAAACCATCACAAAAATTATTAGGGTCTCATGACAATAGTTGAAAACTTGATTGAAAAAAAATCAATTGAATTATTCGAAAATTGCGGTATACAGCGTGTCCCATACGTACAGACCAAAGGATGGAATTTTCAAAAGATTTCAAATGTGCAGACTAAAAGATAAATAAAATAAAAGAATATTCGTGAATGATTCATATTTAATTTGGGTGTACCCGGTGGTCAAAGCTGCGATCTAGATAAGAGTTAGAAAAATGGGCAAGAAAATTCCTCGCGATGAGATAATTAACGCAACACAATCACATCCGGCGTGCAAGATCAAAGATCAGGCAAACTAGAGCGGCGATGGTGATCCTTATTAGATAGTGACGTAGTTGAGGACGGCACTGACCAAGAAGAGCTGCACCTGAAGAAAGTTAACGGGAACACGAGCGACCACGATCCGTAGGCGAAAAAATTCAACACTGACCACCTCAGGGAAGACTTCATCCATGCTTCGATAGCTCCTAAATACATGCAAGCTTTTTATGCATTTTTAGATTTGCTAATGAAGAGGAATCAAGAGAATGTACTTTCATCAATTACATTAATTGGGATTTAATACAATAATAAACAAAGGTCGACAATAATTCGACACACTTTGAAATGTTTTTGGTTATTATGGGATTAAATAATGTAATTACGGTTGGTTTCGCGCTCAGAAAATAGTTTACCGTTGCTGTACTTTCTCTACTTTGCCGTATTCAGGTGATAGTACTCTTTGAATTATTATCTTTGCAGTGGACGCGCCCAAGCAATGCTCAATTGATATTTTTATTGATTTTAATTAGTAGAATGTTTCATATTAAATCCTGAAATGCTTTCATTGTCCTTTCATTTTCATTAATTAATTGAAATTCATAAATTTATTTCAAAGTTCTCACGTATTTCTACGTTCGTCGAACTTTAAGATTTTTTATCGAATTCCAATATATTTCACATTATAGGTACAGATTTTCTGAATTCTCAGGTATCTTTTTTTTGTTGGAGCTATTTTAAAACTAGTATTCGATCAGGACATTAAAATGCAAACAAAAAAAATCCAAAACTACAGATTTGAAAAATAAGTAACGGGGGGTCATGTACTGGCCTAAATTGATCATAAAAACAAAAGTTTGATCAATTCTGATACTAACATCGAAAACCGCATGTCAATATCTTGTGTAACTCTCGAGATATTAACTTAAATAGTTTATACCCTAAAATGGGTATTAACCCATTTAAGGTATAAAATTCAATTACTGATATGTTGCTTAGTCTGTGCAACAATTTTCAGATTTCAACTATGAATAATTCAGCAATAATTAACTTTTGAATTTTTATTTAATTTTAACCCAAAACTGGGTGTATGAATGAAAAAATAAAACAGTTTGGGCAAATCTACAAAGCAGCAGCTTTCATTTGATACCAATTTCAAGTCTGTAAGTGCTGTGCTTGCCTAAAAAATTGAATTTATAGTGGATTAGGCAATCTGCATTGCAGGAGACTGCAACGCTCAATTAAGCAACTAATCTTCCCAAAAACCAATATTATACCTTTATTACTTGAAATTTCCTAATTATATTACAATATAACTAAATTAAAATTAAAAAAATTAAATGCTGGAGACTGCAACGCCAAAACAAGCGACGAATCTCCATAAAAAGTATTTCTAGTCTATTTAACTCCATTGAAGACCTTTTCTGCAAAATTAATTAGTCTCCTATTAATAAAACATACTCACAACCACAAATTTGATTTGTTAATAGTAAATTAAGCGTTCAAGCGTCTTGTTACCCCCTAAAGCGTCTTAAAGCATTTTAAAGCATTCAGAAGCGTTCTCAAGCATTCTGAAGCTTGAATTCTTCAGCTTCAGGAAGTTTCAAAACGCTCCAGCAAATTTCAGAATGCTGCAGAATGTTTTAAAACGCTTCAAAATGTCAAAAAACGCTTCTGAATGCTTGAGAACACTTCTGAATGTGACGCTTAAGCATACTTTAGAATGCCGCAAGATGTTTTAGAACGCTTAAAAATGCTTGAAAACGATCCAGGGTGTGATAGTACGCTTCAGGAAGTTTCAGAGATTTTAGAATGGCTTCATGATAATTCAGAACGCTTCATGAACTTTTAAAACGCTCCAAGATGTTTTAGAATGATTCAGAAAGTTTCAGAACGCTCCAGGAAATTTTAGAATGCTTCAGAATATTTTAAAATGCTTTAAAATGTCTGAGAAAGCTTCTGAATGCTTGAGAACACTTCAGAATGCTTTAAAATGCTCTAGGATGTAACAGGACGCATGAAGATATTTTAGAATGCCCCAGGATGTTTTAGAGCGTCTAATAATAGTAAAAATTGATCCAGGTTGTGTGATAAGACGCTTTAGGCAGTTTCAGAGGTTTTAGAATGGCTCCATGATCTTTCAGAACGCTTCATAAAATTTCAGAACGCTCCAAGATGTTTCAAAATAATTCAGGAAGCTTCATAACGCTCCAGGAAATTTTAAGAACGCGTCTGAATGCGTCTGAATGCTTTGAAATGCTTCAGAATGCTTTGAAATGCTCTAGGATGTAACAGGATGCTTGAGGATACTTTAGAATGCCCCAGGATGTTTCCGAACGCTTCAGAATGCTTGAAAATAATCCAGGTTGTAATAGGACGTTTTAGGGAGGGTTTAGAACGGTTCCATGGTCTTTCAAAATAATTCAGGAAGTTTCATAACGCTCCAGGAAATTTTATAATGCTCCAGAATGTTTAAGAACGCGTCTGAATGCTTTAAAATGCTTCAGAATGCTTTAAAATGCTCTAGGATGTAACAGGACGCTTGAGGATACTTTAGAATGCCCCAGGATGTTTTCGAACGCTTAAGAATGCTTGAAAATAATCCAGGTTGTAATAGGACGTTTTAGAGAGGTTTTAGAATGGCTCCATGATCTTTCAGAACGCTTCATAAACTTGCAGAACGCTCCAGGTTATTTTAGAATTATCTAGGAAGTTTCAGAAGGCGACATGATATTCAAGGTAGCTTCAGGAAGTTTCAAAACACTACAGGAAATTTTAGAATGGTGCAGAATGTTTTAGAACGCTTCAAAATGTCTGATAAAATTTCAGAATGCTTGGGAGCACTTCTGAATGCTTTAAAATGTTTCAGAATGCTTTAAAACGTTCTAGGATGTAACTGGACGCTTAAGAATACTTTAGAATGTCCTTGAATGTTTCAGAACGCTTAAAAATGCTTGAAAACGATCCAGGGTGTGATGGTACGCTTCAGGAAGTTTCAGAGATTTTAGAATGGCTTCATGATATTTCAGAACGCTTCATGAACTTTTAGAACGCTCCAGGATGTTTTAGAATGATTCAGGAAGTTTCAGAACGTTCCAGGAAATTTTAGAATGCTTCAGAATATTTTAAAATGCTTTAAAATGTCTGAGAAAGCTTCTGAATGCTTGAGAACACTTCAGAATGCTTTAAAATGCTCTAGGATGTAACAGGAACGCTTGAGGATATTTTAGAATGCCCCAGGATGTTTTAGAGCGTCTAATAATACTAAAAATCGATCCAGGTTGTGTGATAAGACGCTTTAGGCAGTTTCAGAGGTTTTAGAATAGCTCCATGATCTCTCAGAAGGCTTCATAAACTTTCAGAACGCTCCAAGATGTTTCAAAATAATTCAGGAAGTTTCATAACGCTCCAGAAAATTCTATAATGCTCCAGAATGTTTAAGAACGCGTCTGAATGCTTTAAAATGCTTCATAATGCTTTGAAATGCTCTAGTATGTAACAGGACGCTTGAGGATACTTTAGAATGCCCCAGGGTGTTTCCGAACGCTTAAGAATGCTTGAAAACAATCCAGGTTGTGATAGAATGTTTTAGGGAGGTTTTAGAATGGCTCCATGATCTTTCAGAACGCTTCATAAACTTGCAGAACGCTCCAGGATGTTTTAAAATTATTTAGGAAGTTTTAGAAGGCTACATGATATTCAAGAAAGCTTCAGGAAGTTTTAAAACACTACAGGAAATTTTAGAATGGTGCAGAATGTCTAATAAAATTTCAGAATGCTTGGGAGCACTTCTGAATGCTTTAAAATGTATCAGAATGCTTTAAAACGTTCTAGGATGTAACTGAACGCTTGAGAATACTTTAGAATGCCCTAGGATGTTTCAGAACGCTTAAAAATGCTTGAACACGATCCAGGATGTGATAGTACGCTTCAGGAAGTTTCAGAGATTTAAGAATGGCTTCATGATATTTCAGAACGCTTCATGAACTTTATAAACGCTCCAAGATGTTTTAGAATGATTCAGGAAGTTTCAGAACGCTCCAGGAAATTTTAGAATGCTCCAGAATATTTTATGATGCTTTAAAATGTCTGAGAAAGCTTCTGAATGCTTGAGAACACTTCAGAATGCTTTTAAATGCTCTAGGATGTAACAGGACGCTTGAGGATATTTTAGAATGCCCCAAAATGTTTCAGAGCGTCTAATAATACTAAAAAACGATCCAGGTTGTGTGATAAGACGCTTCAGGCAGTTTCAGAGGCTTAAGAATAGCTCCATGATATTTCAAAACGCTTCATAAACTTTCAGAACGCTCCAAGATGTCTCAAAATAATTCAGGAAGTTTCATAACACTCCAGGAAATTTTATAATGTTCCAGAATGTTTAAGAACGCGTCTGAATGCTTTAAAATGCTTCAGAATGCTTTGAAATGCTCTAGGATGTAACAGGACGCTTGAGGATACTTTAGAATGCCCCAGGATGTTTCCGAACGCTTAAGAATGCTTGAAAATAATCCAGGTTGTGATAGGACGTTTAAGGGAGGTTTAAGAATGGCTCCATGATCTTTCAGAACGCTTCATAAACTTGCAGAACGCTCCAGGTTATTTTAGAATTATTTAGGAAGTTTCAGAAGGCTACATGATATTCAAGAAAGCTTCAGGAAGTTTCAAAACACTACAGGAAATTTTAGAATGGTGCAGAATGTTTTAGAACGCTTCAAAATGTCTGATAAAATTTCAGAATGCTTGGGAGAACTTCTGAAAGCTTTAAAATGTATCAGAATGCTTTAAAACGTTCAAGGATGTAACAGGACGCTTTAGGATACTTTAGAATGCCCTACGATGTTTTAGAACGCTTAAAAATGCTTGAAATCGATCCAGGGTGTGATAGTACGCTTCAGGAAGTTTCAGAGATTTTAGAATGGCTCCATGATTTTTCAGAACGCTCCATGAACTTTCAGAACGCTTCAGGATGTTTTAGAATGATCCAGGAAATTTTAAAATGCTTCAGAATATTTTAAAATGCTTTAAAATGTCTGAGAAAGCTTCTGAATGCTTGAGAACACTTCAGAATGCTTTAAAATGCTCTAGGATGTAACAGGACGCATGAAGATATTTTAGAATGCCCCAAGATATTTTAGAGCGTCTAATAATACTAAAAATTGATCCAGGCTGTGTGATAAGACGCTTTAGGCAGTTTCAGAGGTTTTAGAATGGCTCCATGATCTTTCAGAACGCTTCATAAACTTTCAAAACGCTCCAAGATGTTTCAAAATAATTCAGGAAGTTTCATAACGCTCCAGGAAATTTTATAATGCTCCAGAATGTTTAAGAACGCGTCTGAATGCTTTAAAATGCATCAGAATGCTTTGAAATGCTCTAGGATGTAACAGGACGCTTGAGGATACTTTAGAATGCCCCAGGATGTTTCCGAACGCTTCAGAATGCTTGAAAACAATTCAGGTTGTGATAGGATAATTTAGGGAGGTTTTAGAACGCTTCAGAACTTGCAGAATGCTCCAGGATATTTTAGAATTATTTAGGAAGTTTCAAAAGGCTACATGATATTCAAGAAAGCTTCAGGAAGTTTTAAAAGACTACAGGAAATTTTAGAATGATGCAGAATGTTTAAGAACGCTTCAAAATGTCTGAGAAAGCTTCAGAATGCTTGAGAACGAGTCTGAATGCTTAAAAATGTTTCAGAATGCTCTAAAATGTTCTGGAATGTAACAGGACGCTTTAGGATACTTTAGAATGCCCTACGATGTTTTAGAACGCTTAAAAATGCTTGAAATCGATCCAGGGTGTGATAGTACGCTTCAGGAAGTTTCAGAGATTTTAGAATGGCTCCATGATTTTTCAGAACGCTCCATGAACTTTCAGAACGCTTCAGGATGTTTTAGAATGATCCAGGAAATTTTAAAATGCTTCAGAATATTTTAAAATGCTTTAAAATGTCTGAGAAAGCTTCTGAATGCTTGAGAACACTTCAGAATGCTTTAAAATGCTCTAGGATGTAACAGGACGCATGAAGATATTTTAGAATGCCCCAAGATGTTTTAGAGCGTCTAATAATACTAAAAATTGATCCAGGCTGTGTGATAAGACGCTTTAGGCAGTTTCAGAGGTTTTAGAATGGCTCCATGATCTTTCAGAACGCTTCATAAACTTTCAAAACGCTCCAAGATGTTTCAAAATAATTCAGGAAGTTTCATAACGCTCCAGGAAATTTTATAATGCTCCAGAATGTTTAAGAACGCGTCTGAATGCTTTAAAATGCATCAGAATGCTTTGAAATGCTTTAGGATGTAACAGGACGCTTGAGGATATTTTAGAATGCCCCAGGATGTTTCCGAACGCTTAAGAATGCTTGAAAATAATCCAGGTTGTAATAGGACGTTTTAGGGAGGTTTTAGAATGGCTCCATGATCTTTCAGAACGCTTCATAAACTTGCAGAACGCTCCAGGATGTTTTAGAATTATTTAGGAAGTTTCAGAAGGCTACATGATATTCAAGAAAGCTTCAGGAAGTTTTAAAACACTACAGGAAATTTTAGAATGGTGCAGAATGTCTGATAAAATTTCAGAATGCTTGGGAGCACTTCTAAATGCTTTAAAATGT
This sequence comes from Dromius quadrimaculatus, assembly GCA_963989225.1. Taxonomy (NCBI): domain Eukaryota; kingdom Metazoa; phylum Arthropoda; class Insecta; order Coleoptera; family Carabidae; genus Dromius; species Dromius quadrimaculatus. Next base: position 65,979,456 of record OZ022327.1, on the reverse strand, counting down.
ATCAGAATGCTTTAAAACGTTCTAAGATTTAACAGTCCTGCTTGAGGATACTTCAGAATGCTCTAGGATGTTTCAGAACGCTTAAAATTGCTTGAAAACGATCCAGGGTGTGATAGTACGCTTTAGAAAGTTTCAGAGGTCTTAAAATGGCTCCATGATCTTTTAGAACGCTTCATGAACTTTCAGAACGCTCCAGGATATCTTAGAATGATTCAGGAAGTTTCAGAACGCTCCAGGAAATTTTAGAATGCTTCAGAATGTTTTAGAACACGTTAAAACATCTGAGAACACTTCTGAATGCTTTAAAATGCTTCAGAATGTAACAGGACGCTTGAAGATAGTTTAGAATGCCTCAGGATGTTTCAGAACGCTTAAGAATGCTTGAAAACGATCCAGGTTGTGATAGAGCGCTCCAGAAAGTTCAAGAAACATTATTTGTGAAGGTTAGTTGTCCAATCGAATATTGGGCTGTCTAATTAAAGGAAATTTTGATTTTTTTCCTGCAGAATCTATTGTTTTGTATTATTTAGGGTCATTTCTAGCTTGAAGGCATCAATAAAACACTATTGTTGAGCAGCAGAAGACCCAATAATTACAAATATTCTTTGCTGAAAGCATTGTAATGCTTTCATCATCAAAGAATGATGGAGAAAGAAGAATGAGTCAATCGTGACTTCTGGAGACATTGTAATTATAAGTATTGCAGTAGTTGATTTGTTACTGCCGGAAAAGAAATCCATTTAATGCTTAATGATTGGAATTTAGAAGGGAGAATTTTCAGAATAAATCGCGTAGATATTTTTTAATTTTTATTCAAATATCAATTCATAGAACCCACACATATCTTCAGCACATACTCCAACGTGCAAACACGTCTGGGAGTTCTTTATTGCGGTGCCTAAAATGGACATGAACCTGTTACCTCAACCTCATAACAACTGCACTGAGGCGCAGAGCAACTACTTAAGACTCTACGGAACAAATCGGGACACAATAGTTTGTTTGCATTTATAATTAGTTCACATTTTTCGTAAAAAGACTTTATTATTGCTGAAACGGCTTTTTAAAAGTATGTATTTAATTTGAGCGTGGCGAAATCCGAATTCCAAAACATTATCTAAATACATGTCACATTAGCACCGAGCCTAATACGTTTACTTAATCACAGGCCAAGGTGAGATTCAGGTACCAATTAAAAAACTTCTAAATGGGACGAAATGTCGTACCGATATCTCACACGAAATATTTTATCATGTCCTCACAAACCGGTCCTCTCAAGCGGCTGTGTTTCAAAATTTCTTAATTAATTGTATTCGGGGAATTTCTGCTACCGATTTACTATTTACAAATCAAATTTGTGGTTGGAAGTATGTTTTATTAATGGGACACTAATTAATTCTGCAAAAAAGGTCTTCAATACAGTCAAATAAAGTAAAAATATTTTTTATAAAGGTTAGTCGCTTATTCTGGCGTTGCAATCTCCAGCATTTGATTTTTAAAATTTCAATTCAGTTATATTCTAATATAATTAAAAAACTCCAAGTAATAAAGGTATAATATTGGTTTTTGGGAAGGTTAGTTGCTTAATCGGGCGTTGCAGTCTCCTACAATGCAAATTGCCTAATCCACAATAAATTCAATTATTCAGGCAAGTACAGCACTTACAGACTTGAAACTGGTACCAAATGAAAGCTGCTATTCCGTAGGTTTGCCATAACTGCTTTATTCTTTAATTCTTACACCCAGTTTTGGGTAAAAAATAAATAAAAATTAAAAAGGTTATTAAATGGGTTATTGCCCTTTCTAGGTTATAAACTATTTGACTCAATATCTTCAGAATGCTTGAGAACGCTTCTGAATGCTTTAAAACACTTCTGAATACTTTGAAATGCTTCACAATGCTTTGAAATGCTCTAGAATGTAACAGGATGCTTGAGGATACTTTAGAGTGCCCCAGGATATTTCAAAACGCTTCAGAATGCTTGAAAATAATCCACGGTGAGAAAGGACGCTTTAGGAAGTTTCAGAGGTTTAAGAATGTCTCCATAATCTTTAAGAACGCTCCAGGATGTCTTAAAACGATTCAAGAAGTTTGAGAACGCTACAGGATATTTAAGAATGCTTCAGGAAGTTTCAGAACGCTCCAGGAAATTTAAGAATGCTCCAGAATGTTTTAGAACGCTTCAAAATGTCTGAAAAAGCTTCAGAATACTTGAGAAAGCTCTTAGATACTTGAAAACATTTCTGAATGCTTTAAAATTCTTCAGAATGCTTTACAATGCTTTAAGGTGCAACAGGACGCTTGAGGATACTTTGAAATGCATAAAGATATTTCAGAATGCTTCAGAATGCTTGAAAACGATCTTGATTGTGATAGGACGCTTTAGGAAGTTTCATAGGTTTTAAAATGGCTCCATGATCTTTTAGAACGCTTCATAAATTTTCAGAGCGCTCCAGGATGTCTTAGAACGATTCAAAAAGTTTCAGAACGCTACAGGATATTTAAGAATGCTTCATGAAGTTTCAGGATGCTTTAAAATGTCTAAGTAAGCTTCAGAATGTTTGAAAACGCTTCTGAATGCTTGAAAACACTTCTGAATGCTTTAAAATGCTTCAAAATGCTTTGAAATGCTCTACGGTGTAACAGGACGCTTGAGGATACTTTAAAATGCTTCAAGATGTTTCAGAATGCTTCAGAATGCTTGAAAACGATCCAGATTGTGATAGGACGCTTTAGGAAGTTTCAGAGGTTTTAAAATGGCTTCATGATCTCTTAGAACGCTTTATAAACTTTCAGAGCGCTCCAGAATGTCTTAGAATGATTCAAAAAGTTTCAGAACGCTACAGGATATTTAAGAATGCTTTAAAATGTCTAAGTAAGCTTCAGAATCCTTGAGAAAGCTCTTAAATGCTTGAAAAAATTTCTGAATGCTTTAAAATTCTTCAAAATGCTTTAAAATGCTCTACGGTGTAACAGGACGCTTAAGGATACTTTAAAATGCTTCAAGATGTTTCAGAATGCTTGAGAATGCTTGAAAACGATCCAGATTGTGATAGGACGCTTTAGGAAGTTTCAGAGGTTTTAAAATGGCTCCATGATCTTCTAGAACGCTTCATCAACTTTCAGAGCGCTCCAGGATGTCTTAGAATGATTCAAAAAGTTTCAGAAAGCTACAGAATATTTAAGATTGCTTCATGAAGTTTCAGAACGCTATAAAATGTCTAAGTTAGCTTCAGAATGCTTGAGAAAGCTCTTAGATGCTTGAAAACATTTCTGAATGCTTTAAAATTCTTCAGAATGCTTTAAAATGCTCTACGGTGTAACAGGACGCTTGAGGATACTTTAAAATGCTTCAAGATGTTTCAGAATGCTTAAGAATGCTTGAAAACGATCTAGGTTGTGATAGGAAGCTTAAGGAAGTTTCAGAGGTTATAAAATGGCTCCATGATCTTTTAGAACGCTTCAAAAACTTTCAGAGCGCTCCAGGATATCTTAGAATGATTCAAAAAGTTTCAGAACGCTACAGGAAATTTAAGAATGCTTCATGAAGTTTCAGAACGCTTTAAAATGTCTAAATAAGCTTCAGAATGCTTGAAAAAGCTTCTAAATGCTTGAAATAGTTTCTGAATGCTTTAAAATTCTTCAGAATGCTTTAAAATGCTCTACGGTGCAACAGGACGCTTGAGGATACTTTAAAATGCTTCAAGATGTTTCAGAATGCTAAAGAATGCTTGAAAACGATCCATGTTGTGATAGGACGCTTTAGGAAGTTTTAGAGGTTTTAGAATGGCTCCATGATCTCTTAGAACGCTTCATAAACTTTCAGAGCGCCCCAGGATGTCTCAGAATGATTCAAGAGGGTGAAGAACACTACAGGATATTCAAGTATGTTTCATGAAATTTTAGAACGCTTTAAAGTGTCTAAGATAGCTTCAAAATACTTGAGAACGCTTCTGAATGCTTGAAAACACTTCTGAATGCTTTAAAATTCTTCAGAATGCTTTAAAATGCTCTACGGTGTAACAGGACGCTTGAGGATACTTTATAATTCTCCAGGATGTTTCAGAATGATTAAGAATGCTCGAAAACGATCCAGGTTGTGATAGGACGCTTTAGGAAGTTTCAGAGGTTTTAGAATGGCTCCATGATCTTTTAAAACGCTTCATAAACTTTCAGAGCGCCCCAGTATGTCTTAGAATGATTCAAGAAGTTTCAGAACGCTACAGGATATTCAAGGATGCTTCATGAAGTTTCAGAACGCTTTAAAATGTCTAAGAAAGCTTCAAAATGCTTGAGAACGCTTCTGAATGCTTGAAAATACTTCTGAATGCTTTAAAATGCTTTAGAATCCTCTAAAATGCTCTAGGGTATAACAGGATGCTTGAGGATACTTTAAAATGCTTCAAGATGTTCCAGAATGCTTGAGAATGCTTGGAAACGATCCAGATTGTGATAGGACGCTTTAGGAAGTTTCAGAGGTTTTCAAATGGCTCCATGATCTTTTAGAACGCTTCATAAACTTTCAGAGCGCTCAAGGATGTCTTAGAATGATTCAAAAAGTTTCAGAACACTACAGGATATTCAAGAATGCTTCATGAAGTTTCAGAACGCTTTAAAATGTCTAAGTAAGCTTCAGAATGCTTAAAAAAGCTCCTAAATGCTTGAAAACATTTCTGAATGCTTTAAAATTCTTCAAAATGCTTTAAAATGCTCTACGGTGTAACAGGACGCTTAAGGATACTTTAAAATGCTTCAAGATGTTTCAGAATGCTTGAGAATGCTTGAGAACGATCCAGATTGTGATAGGACGCTTTAGGAAGTTTCAGAGGATTAAAATGGCTCCATGATCTTTTAGAACGCTTCATAAATTTTCAGAGCGCTCCAGGATGTCTTAGAACGATTCAAAAAGTTTCAGAACGCTACAGGATATTTAAGAATGCTTCATGAAGTTTCAGAATGCTTTAAAATGTCTAAGTAAGCTTCAGAATGTTTGAAAACGCTTCTGAATGCTTGAAAACACTTCTGAATGCTTTAAAATTCTTCAAAATGCTTCAAAATGCTCTACGGTGTAACAGGACGCTTGAGGATACTTTAAAATGCTTCAAGATGTTTCAGAATGCTTGAGAATGCTTGAAAACGATCCAGATTGTGAAAGGACGCTTTAGAAAGTTTCAGAGGTTTTAAAATGGCTCCATGATCTTCCAGAACGCTTCATCAACTTTCAGAGCGCCCCAGGATGTCTTAGAATGATTCAAGAAATTTCAGAACGTTACAGGATATTTAAGGATGCTTCATGAAGTTTCAGAACGCTTTAAAATGTCTAAGTAAGCTTCAGAATGCTTGAGAAAGCTCCTAAATGCTTAAAAAATATTTCTGACTGCTTTGAAATTCTTCAGAATGCTTTAAAATGCTCTAAGGTGTAACAGGACGCTTGAGGATACTTTAAAATGCTTCAAGATGTTTCAGAATGCAGAATTTTGAAATCTCTGAAACTTCCTAGAGCGTCCTATCACAACTTGGATCGTTTTTGAGCATTCTTAAGCGTTCTGAAATATCCTGGGGCATTCCAAAGTATCCTCAAGCGTCCTGTTGCACCCTGAGACATTTTAAAGCATTCAAAAGTATTCTCCAGCATTCAGAAGCGTTCTAAAATATTCTGAAGTATTCTAACCTTTCCTGGAGCGTTCTGAAACTTTCTGAGGCATTATTAAATATCCTGTAGAGTTCTGAAACTTCCTGAATAATTTTAAAACAAACTGCTTAAAGCGTCCTATCACAACCTGGATCGTTCTCAAACATTCTTAAGCCTTCTGAAATATTCTGAGGCATTTTAAAGTATCCTCAAGCGTCCTGTTACATCCTAGAGCATTTAAAAGTGTTCTCAGGCCTTCTGAAGCTTTCTCAGACATTTTGAAGCGTTCTAAAACATTCAGGAGCATTTAAAAATTTCCTGGAGTGTTCTGAAACATCCTGAATCATTCTAAATATCTAGCGGCATTCTAAAGTATCCTCAAGCGTCCTGTTACACTCTAGAGTATTTTAAAGCATTCTGAAGCATTTTCAAGCATTCAGAAGCGTTCTATAACTTTCCAGACATTTTGAAGCATTCTAGAACATTCTGTAGCATTCTAAAATTTCCTGGAGCGTTCTGAAACTTCCTGAAGCATTCTCAAATATCCTGTAGCGTTCTGAAACTCTCTGAATCGTTCTAAGACATCCAGGAACGTTCTGCAAGTTTATGAAGCGTTCTAAAAGATCATGGAGCCATTCTAAAACCTCTGCAACTTTCTAAAGCGTCCTATCACACAACCTGGATCGTTTTTAAACATCCTAGGGCATTCTAAAACATCCTCAAGCGTCCTGTTACATCCTAGAGCATTTTAAAGCATTCTGAAGTGTTCTCAAGCATTTAGAAGCGTTCTCAAGCATTCTGAAGCTTTCTCAGACATTTTAAAGCATTGTAAAATATTCTGAAGCATCCTTGAATATCCTGTTGCGTTCTGTAACTCTCTGAATCGTTTTAAGACATCCTGGAGCGTTCTGAAAGTTCATATAGCGTTCTGAAAGATCATGGAGCCGTTCTGTAACTTCTGAAACTTCCTAATGCGTCCTATCACAGCCTGGATTGTTTTCAAGCATTCTTTAGCGTTCTAAAATACGTCTCGTTACATCCTAGAGCATTTTAAAGCATTCTGAAGCATTTTGAAGCATTCAGAAGTGTTTTTTAGCATTCAGAAGCGTTCGCAGACATTTAGAAGCGTTTTAAAACATTCTGCAGCATTCTAAAATTTCCTGAAGCGTTTTGAAACTTCCTGAAGCTTTTTTAAATATCCTGTAACGTTCTGAAACTTCCTGAATCGTTCTAAAACATCCTGAAGCGTTCTGCAAGTTTATGCAATGTCCTAAAAGATCATGGAACCATTCTGAAACCTTCATTAAATTTGATTGCTGGAGACTTCAATATTTGATCAAGCGACCAACCTCCACAAAAAAAAATTATTTGGATGATTCTCTAGTCGTTAAAAACTAATGAAATGGAGAGATTGTAAGTAAATAAAAAAGAGAAAGAATTTGATCGCATTGTTGGTCGAAATCTGCGGACCGTATCAATATGTGCCGAGTGCGTCATGTCCGTGAACCTGACTGCCTCTCTCTGCGGCTGCTGTGTTCTCCGATCACCACAGCAAGAGGAATCTAGATCAGAGCATTGGCCTTCCATATATGAGATTCGGTTTTTTTCACCACAAAACACATGCTTCGGATGTGCCCGCCGGCTACATAAATGATACACGGCGAAAATTAGACCGCTACCAGCCTCTGGTGTTTCATAAAATAATCAAAAATATTTATTAAATAAAAATAATATAAAATACAACAGTTTGTACTATATGGGTGCGGTACTATAGTATACTATAGTTGTATAGAGGCGCGAAGCTAAGCACGCAGCGGCAGAAGTGGCACACACCTTACACAGGTAAAAACGATCAGCACGCGCGCTGGACAATATCGACAGCGCCCAGATATTGTTTTGCTCGAGAAAGTGCCGTTTTGTATTAGATACGCTCGAATACTTTCTTTCCCAACGTTTCATTACATTATTTCTAATTAATTTTATTACTTTTATTTTCTTCAATCAATTTTGGTGGGCAGGAGCTACACTTTATCGAAAGAACTGTGAGGGCTACTAGTCAAGACCTCAAACCACATAATGTTATAGATAAATTGCACGTATCAATCACAGTTTGCTAAATAAATCCGATTATAAGCAAGGAAACGTGAATTAGGTGCCTTGTCACATTATTAAGTTTGGCCTTCTTGCAGACAAATGTTACAGCACTTTATCAAAAGAACTATGAGGGTTACTATTTAATACTTCAAGCTACATAATGTTATAAATAAATTGCACGTATCACTCCCAGTTTGCTGGAGAAAGCCGATTATAAGCAAGAAAACGTGAATTAGGTACCAGTTTTCATGCAATGTCACGTTTTGAAACCCACCCTTCTGGTGAACAGGGGTTGTTACGTTTTGTTGTAAGTATTGTAGGGGCTTGAAGCTGAGGCTTCAAGCTACATTATATCATTAATATATTTCAGATATCATTACCAGCTTGCTGGGAAAAACCGATTATAGAAAAGGTGACGTGAGTTGTGTCACATTATGAAGCCCGTCCTTATTTCGGACAGGAGCTGCAGTATTTTGTACAAAACGTTGTGGGAGCTTCAAGCTGAAGCTTCAAGCTACATTATGGTACAAATATATTGCAGATATCACTTGAGGTTAGCCAGAAATATCCAACGATATAAAAAGTGATTTGACGTGAATTGGTCGCCTGTTGTCATGTCACGTCGTATTACAGGCCAGAACTATAATATTTCGTGAAAAGTATTAAAGGGGCTTCAAGCTAAGGTTTCAAGCTATAAATATATTGCATGTGTCATTCGAGGCTCGCCAATAATAACAGCCGACGATTTAACGTGAGTTAGTCGCCTGTTTCACGTTACGTACAAGATAACGTTCTTAACGCATTCAAAGTATCACAATGTAAATATGGATCTCTAGTTTGGTCGGACATTAAGCTTAGACCATACATCAATGCCTCCGAATGGGTATGAATGAATAAGTTATGTGTTTAAGAGATAAAGTCATCATTGTTTTGTAACGGAGATCAGACCTGGGGCGATCACGGACGCTCCACTGCCGGAATTCGACGGTACAGTGGCTTCCCTGCAGCCACAAACGTTCAATGCATTAATTTTGTTGCCTGCATGAATTCTTTTCTATCATCAATCAAAACTACTTGAAAAAAGATGAATGCAGATGACGAAAGTTGGCTACTGCACGACATAAAAGGATAAATACAATTCCGCTCACCAAGGACATTTCACCAAGTGAAAGATGAGAGGATATGGATCGCAACCGCTCCCATTTTAATTGCTCCGACATCAAGCAGCCTCTGATGCACACGTGCATACCGATCCGTCCGTTGCTTCCAAAGAGAACGTATTTATTTATATACGTTTTTTTATACACGTTATAAATTATAGCTGCTGGAAAACCAAATAAAAATACTGGAATCTGCACTGATACCGCACAATCATAAATAATAATCAAATAAATATGAATTCATTCAAGGGTTTTTGAATAGAAGCACGTAACTAATGTTACGTAGAGATAAAACGTGAGCAATTAATTTTGGGATGAAATTTTGACGTGAGTAATCGAGATATCAAAGTCGAACATTTTTACTAGCAAAAAATCACAACCTGTTGCCGTAAAAGTACTCATAAACATTTTACTGTTCGAATTTTTTCAGTGCCCAAAGTTTATGTTTCATAAATTTTCAGTTTCAGTTATGTCATTGCAGATGCCAAATTTCAAGGTAAACATAAAATTTTCTCGCATGCAGATATGTGAAGACCGCGCCCATTGCTTCCTTGATCAATAAATAGCGCGATGGCATAGTTCCAGCGCGGCCAGCGGTCGCTATACTTTTTTTTTGTTTGTGTATTGTTCTAAAATCTTAGATCTAGGTTCTTTGTAGTTGCTTGTAGGTATTATTGTGCTGGTAATAACACTGTCTTAAGTGTGAATTATATTCTCTCCTATTTCACTGTCACTTTGATGGAAAAATTTAATAAGGTCAGCACATGACCTTCAGTTATTCATTATTTACATGACTGTTGGATACAGCTCTACTAAAACGTGAAAACAAGCGACTAATTCACGTAAATTTACATTGGCTATTTGTAGCGATTCTCAAGTATAGGTTGAGGCCTCAGCTGGAAGCCTCAACAATAATTTTCATGAAATGTTACAGCTTCTGCTTACAAGCAGGCTGAGCTTCATAATGTGACATGACGTGACAACGTGTGGCTAATTCATGTCGCTTTTCCTAACAAACTGTGAGTAGTACATGCAATGTCTTTCTAATATTATATACTGAGGCTAAAGCTAATAGCCCCACAACACTTTTTATAAAGTGCTGCAGCTACTGCCCCTGAAAAGAGTAGACAATAAAACGTGACAACAGGCAACCAATTCACGTAAAATCACGTTGTTTATCATTGGCCATTTTTGGCGAACCTCAAGTGGTACATACAACATATTTATAATGAATGTAGCTTGAGGCCTCAGCTTCAAGCCTTACGAGTTCAAAACCCTTACAATGATTCTCAGAAAATGTTACAATTCCTGTAAAACAAGGGACCAATTCACGTCTGATCATCTTATCTATCATTGGTTACTCCTGGAAAACAAAAGGTGATACATACAATGTTTTTATGAAATTGAGTAGCTTGAGGCTTCAGCTTGAAGCTCCTACCATATTTTCAACAAAACGTAACAACCCCTGTCCGCCAGAAGGGAAGTTTTCATAACGTGACGTGACATGAAAACTGGTAGCTAATTCACGTCACCTTGCCTATAATCGGCTATCTTTAGCAAACTGTGAGTGGCACATGCAATCAATTCACAAAATTAGATATCTCAAGGACTTAGCTAACAACCTCCACAATACTTTTTACGAAGCAATGTAGCTCCTGTTTGCAAGAAATACGTGACATGAAGACCGGCAACTCACGTCCAGATACCTTGGGTATCATCGGATATTTCTGGAAAACCTCAAGTGGTATCTGCAATATATTTATGACATAATGTAGCTTAAGACCTCATCTCAAAGCCTCTACAATATTTTCAACGCAAAAACGACAAACTTTACGATGTGACGTAATATAAAAACAAACAACCGATTCACGTCATATCAACTGGTATATCGTTGGCTATTTCGGGCAAACCTCAAGTGATACATACAACAAATTTATGATTAATGTAGCTTGAGGCCTTAGCTTCAAACCTCATCAGTTCAAAACCCTAACAATGTTTGTTACAAAATGTTACAAATCCGGTAAAAACAGGCGACCAATTCACGTCTAATCATCTTATCTATCATAGGTTACTCTAAACAAACTATTAGTGATACATGTCATGTTTTTATTAAATTAAGTAGATTGAGGGTTCAGCTTGAACTTCTAACTACATTTTCAACAAAAAGTAACAACCCCTGTCCGCTAGAAAGGTGGGCTTAAAAACGTGACGTTGCATGACACCAGGTGGCTGATTCACGTCATCTTTGGATGCCCTCAACAAACTGTGCATAATACATGCAATAGATTTATAGTATCAGGTAGATTTAGGCTTTAGTTAGGAATCTTAAAAATATTTTTCATGAAGTGGGGTAGCTCCTGTCCGCAAGGACGTGATGCACAACTCACGCCAATTCATCTTTTTTATCATGGGCTATTTCTAGCGAATTATTAGTGACACTTGCAGTATATTTATAACATAATGAAGTTTGAGGACTTAGCTTGAAGCTCCCGCAATACTGTTCATGAAATTTTATTTATTGGGTTTTTGGTAATACATTTGTATATATATATATATATACGCGATATTCGTGGGAATTTCATTTGTTGGAGCATAGATTACTTTTTTAGTTCACTTACTGTTATTCAAACACAATTTCCGTTGTAAAGAGCGAGAAAACAATTGATTGAATCTCGTAGAACAAATTGCTGCGTTATTACTTTGCATTATTTGACCACATGACTATTTGCTTGAATTGTTTGAAAAATCCTAACCAGGATGCATGAAATTTGTAGTTTTTGATTATTAATTTGAAACAAAATAAAGATATTTGTAGTGCGTTAAATGTTTGGTAATCGAATTCTCACGGTTTTTGCGGTTTGTCATCACACCTCGTTAGTTTTCGATGAACTGAAACCAGCAAATGAAATAACGGTCTGATAAATAGACAACATAAATATTTTGTTTACATGTGCCCACTTCACACTCTGACACGACGTTAATGAGTTTTGTTATGCGATCGAACGTAACACAATAGATAAACTCCGTATCAGATTAATTGAACGCGATGTTGCTATTGAATGTGAAAAAAAACGTCTTACCAAAAATCAGTCTTGCTTATAAGTTAGAGTGAGTAATGTTTACATGGAAGTGCATTTAGTGTTTCACAATGTGCATTCCATTGCAGGTGAGGTCTAGGAGTTCGCCTGAAGTGCGAGGTCTCCACTGACCACGCAAGGTCGCCGCTCAAGACCTGAAAACGTTTTCGTTATGCATAACACCGTAAACCAGGCCAGTTAAACGGATCGAAATTCTTGCGCACAGAAACTAATAGCACTCTAACGCTAATTAAAGCTTCGCCGCACCTTATACTTAGTGTGACCATTTTTTTTAATCCCACAAATGGGCAAGTGTAATATCAATCATTTTTACACATATACATGATAATAGACAACACAAATTGATAGGCTTTATGATTTGTTACGTGAAGTTTGATTTTTACTTACTAAATGTAGCTACCGAGATGAATAAAACTTGACCGGATGTTATTAAAAGTAATAGCAGAGTATTGAACGATGGGAGAGCAAGTAAGCACTTTGTTTCTAGCGGTAATGTACAAGAAAACTATACATCATTGCTGCTATTTTCTTTTACGACAGAATGGATTATTGCACTTCACTTTTGTATCCTCCTTTTTATTAAATTCAAAAAACTATCTCTAAATTATTCGATTAACTGAAAAAATATTTGATTTGTTGGATCATAACTAGAATTCGTCCTTAAAAAGTGACTTGCATTACTGTCCTTAAGTCTGTACGTATGGGGCACGCTACAGGCCCCAATTTTTGACCAATTTCAAAAATTTGTCTTTTTATTGATAAAATGATTATTAAATTATATCTTCATCGATTTTTCTAATGATTTGTTCGATAGTTCGTTATCTATACATCTTCAAGAAATGGCATACATTTTTGTCCCTATCTGTACGTATGGGACACGCTACAGGTCTCAATTTTCAACCAATTTCAAAAATGTTTCTTTTTATCAATAAAATGACTATTGATTCAGTGCCCTATTGATTTTCATAATAATTTGTTATATGGTTGAATATTTATCATGATCTGAATTAGTCTTTGTAAGATGACATGCATTTTCGTCCCTATCTGTACGTATGGGGCACGCTACAGGCTGCAATTGTCCACTAATATCAAAATATAATTTTTTAATTGATTTATCAACCATATAAGTAACACTCTATTGATTTTTATTGAGCTGCATTTACTGGTTTGCTATTTATCACGACCTAAATTAGTCTGTACGTATGGGACACGCTACAGGTCGCAATTTTCGACCAATTTTAACAATGTTTTTTTTTATAAATTAAATAACTAATAATTTATTGCCCAATCGATTCACATAATGATTTATTTGATAGTTCCATATTCATCATGATCTGAATTCGTCTTTGGAAAACAACACGTATTTTCGTCCTTTGGTCTGTACGTATGGGGCACGCTACAAGTCGCAATTTTTGCTCAATTTCAACAATATTTTTTTTATTATTAAAATAACTATTGATACAGTGTCCTATCGATTTTCACATCAATTTGTTCAATGGTTCAATATTTATCATGATCTGAATTTGATTTTTAAAAATGACATACATTTTCGTCCCTATCTGTACGTATGGGGCACGCTACAGGTCAGAATTATCCACTGATATTAAAATTTTTCTCTTAAATCAATTTACCAACTATACAAGTGAAACCCTATTGATTTTTATTTTGATGCACTCACTGGTTTGCTATTCATCATGATCTAAATTAGTCTTTACGTATGGGCACGCTACAGGCTGCAATTTTTGACCAATTTTTAAAATTATTTTTTTTATCAATTAAATAGCTATAGATCCAGTGCCCTACTGATTCTCACAATGATTTTTTAAATGATTCAATATTTATCATGATCTGAATTTGTCTTTGAAAAATGACATACATTTTCGTCCCTACCTGTACGTATGGGACACGCTACAGGTCAGAATTGTACACTGATATTAAAATTTCTCTCTTAAATCGATTTACCAACTATATAAGTAAAACCCTATTGATTTTTATTGTGATGCACTCATTGGTTTGCAATTCATCATGATCTAAATTAGTCTGTACGTATGGGGCACGCTACAGGTCGCAATTCTTGACAAATTTTTAAAATGTTCCTTTTTATCAATAAAACGAGTATTGTTTTATTGCCCTATTGATTTTTATAATAATATGTTCAATGTTTCAATATTTATAATCATGATCTGAATTCGTCTTTGGAAAATGACATGCATCTGTACGTATGGGGCATGCTACAGGTCGCAATTTTTGACTTTTTTCTGTTGATTAACCAACTATATAAATTGAACTCTATTGATTTTCACTTTGATACACTTACTGGTTTGCCATTTATCATGACCTAAATGCATTTTCGTCCTTAAGTCTGTACGGCGTATGGGGCACGCTACAGGTCGCAATTTTTGACCAATTTTGGAAATATTTTTTATTCATAGAATAATTCTATCAATTTTCTTCCAATATTTATCATGACTTCTTTATGAAATGACATGCATTTCCGTCCCTATCTGTACGTATGGGGCACTCTACGGGTCGCAATTGTCCACTGATATCTAAATATTTTTTTATTGATTTATTGACCATATAAGTAAAACTCTATTAATTTTCATTGTGATACATCCACTGGTTTGATTTTTATTATGACCTAAATTAGTCTAAAAATGTCCGTCCTTTTGTCTGTACGTATGGGGCACGCTACAGGTCACAATTTTTGACCAATTTTTAAAATGTTTCTTTTTGACAATAAAACAAGTATTGATTCAATGCCATATTGATTTTTATTATAGTTTGTTCAATGGTTCAATATTTATTATGATCTGAATTCGTCTTTGGAAAATGACATGTATTTCCGTCTATATCTGTACGTATGGGGCACGCTGCAGGTCGCAATTGTCCACTGATATTAGAATTTTTCTTTTAAATCGATTTACCAACTTTATAAGTAAAACCCTATTGATTTATATTGTGATGCATTCACTGGTTTAGTATTTATCATGACCTAAAGTAGTCTGTACGTATGGGACATGCCACAGGTCGCAATTTTTGACCAATTCTAAAAATGTTTCTTTATTTTTTGATGGAATAACTATTGATTCAGTGCCCTTTTAATTTACATAAAGATTTGTTTGATGGTTCTATATTTATCATGATTTGAATTCGTTTTCAAAAGACGACGTGCATTTCCGTCCATTGGTCTGTACGTATGGGACACGCCACAGGTCGCAATTGTCCACTGATGTCAAAATATTTTCTTAAATCGATTTATCAATCATATAAGTAAGGCCCTATTGATTCTCATTGTGATGCACTTACTAGTTTGCTATTTATCATGACCTAAATTAGTCTGTACATATGGGGCACGCTACAGGTCGCAATTTTTGACCAATTTCTATAATGTATTTTTTATCGATAAAATTAGTATCAATTCAATACCCTGTTGATTTTTATAATAATTTGTTCGATGGTTCAATATTTATCATGATCTAAATTCGTCTTTGAAAAATGACATGCATTTCCGTCCCTGTCTGTACGTATGGGGCACGCTACAGGTAGCAATTGTCCACTGATTTCAAAAAAAATTTTTTTGTCAATTAAACAATTATATAAGCAAGGCCCTATTGATTTTCATTGCGATGCACTCATTGGTTTGCTATTTATCATTTTTTGAAAAACGACATGAATCTCCGTCCTTTGGTCTGTACGTATGGGGCACGCTACAGGTCGCTATTTTCGACCAATTCTTAAATTATTTTTTTTGTCAATGAAATAACTATTGATTTAGTGATTTATCATGATCTGAATTTGTGTTTGGAAAAGGACATGCATTTTCGTCCCTATCTGTACATATGGGGCACGCTACAGGCCGCATTTTTCCACTGATTTTTTTATCGATTATTCAACTATATTAATTGAACTCTATTGATTTTCATTGTGATACATCTATTGGTTTGCCATTTATCATGACCTAAATGCATTTTCGTCCTTTAGTCTGTACGTATGGGGCACGCTACAGGACGCAATTTTTGACCGATTTTTAAAATTCTACTTTTGATCAATAAAAAGACTATTGAAATAAAGTCCTATTAATTTTCACAGTGATTGTTGGGAGTTTTAAAATTTATTATGATCTAAATTGCCTTTGAAAATCGACATGCATTTCCGTCCTTTGGTCTGTACGTATGGGACACGTTACAGGTCGCAATTTCCAACCAATTCAAAAAAACTCTTTCTATTATCATTAACATAATTATCAAAATGAAACCCTATTGATTTTTACGATGATTTGTACTGTAGTTTAATATTTATCATAGTTTGAATTAATACTAAAATATGGCATGCATTTCCGTTTCTTTAGTCTGTACGTATGGGGCACGCTACAGGCCGCAAATTTCAACCGATCGCAAAATTTTTACTCATTATCAATAAAATGACTATTGAAATGAAACCCTATTGATTTTCACAATGATTGAAAAATTACTTACGTTGCTGTCCTTTAGTCTGTACGTATGGGGCACGCTACAGGCTGCAAATTCAGATTGCGTGCCCCATACGTACAGACTTTGCAGAGCTGTGTGTAATAGGTTATAATAAATATTGAACCATTGAATGAATCGTCTCGAAATTCAATAGAGATAAAAAATAATAGTTGGAAAGCTGACAAAAAAATATTTTTTGGAATAGCTTTAAACTGTGGCCTGTAGCGTGTCCCATACGTACAGATCAAAGAACAAAAATGAATTTTAATCAAGTTATAATAAAAATTGAACCATTAAATAAATCTTCATGTAAATTATTTTTTAAATGGATCAAAAACTGTGGCCTGTAGCGTGCCCCATACGTACAGATCTGAAAGATTGTTGAAACAAGGAAGTTATTAACAGATTCAATATTACGCATATAGAGGACGCAAATAATAAATAAAGTGCTCGCATAAGCATACCACCCGTAGTTATACCCATATCTATACGCGAAAAGGTCAAGTATAAGTTGACCACAATTCTGTCAAACACAACATTCCACTGATTTCTCCATCCATATCAATATGAGGTGTTGTTTATAAATGGCGTCGCTACCGTTATAACAAATAACAGGGTTGTACGCGCACTTCTAAGATGATTCGTACCGGTTCGGATACGGTTCACTTGCTATCAATGCCTGCACTACACAAAGCAACCAACTATTCGTGCGTACCATTGTTTGTTTTATTTTTCCAGAAAAAATCATGTGAGAGGCTCTCAGACTCAGTAGTAACATTGTTTTGACGGGAAAGCTAATTATTAAAATATGTTCCATTTCTAATTGCAGTCTAATAGACTTTTACTAGGGATAAATGATTGCCGTGCGCGAGCAATCGGAGAAAGCAAGTACTCTTACTTTTTTTGTCCTCATCATAATTACCTACCGACTTCGTAAAACGCGTCAAATTAATACGTACGTGTTGTGCTCGACTTTTTTTCCGCTGCTACTGAATACTTTTGTATAATTAAATAACTTGAGTTTTTGAGTATGTTAATATTTGCGTAATTTATCGAAAAGATCAACAACGATAAATTACTGTAATTTACTACATCATTTTACCTGACATTTAAACACAAAATAATTGCTGCACTTTATTTTATTAACGAATTCATCACAAATTATTCTGGACTTTGCAAAATGGCTACTATCCATCATATTAATGATGACGAGCCTCTACCAAATTATTTACCGCCTTTTGGATAACAGAAACTATCTAGCGGTTAATGGAAAACAGGACGGCCCTAGTGCCACCCCTACTACTACTCGCACAACTCTGCAAAGTCTGTACGTAAAATCATGTTGATTTTCACGATAATTTGTCAAATAGTTCAATATTTATTCGTCTTTAAAAGTGTCAGACATTACAGTCCTTTAGTCTGTACGTATGGGGCAAGCTACAGGTCACAATTATCAACTTACTTCAAAAAAAATTTTTTTTGTCAATTATTCGACTGTTATTATAAGTTCCTATTGATTTTCATGTAAATGTATTTATCATAACCTGAATACATTTCCGTCCTTTAGTTTGTACGTATGGGGCAAGCTACAGGCTGCATTTCTTGATGAAACCTCAAAATTCTTTGTTTAATCAATTAACTAACTATCAATGTTCGAACCAATGGTTTTCAAGATTATTTGTCCTATGGTTAATTATTTATCAATTTTTGAAAAATCACATGCATTTCCGTCCTTCAGTCTGTACGTATGGGGTACGCTACAGGCCCCATTTCTCAAATTAACTAATTATCGATTTTTAGAAAAAGATCTTGTGAATTTTCACGATAATTTGTTTAATTGTTCAATATTTATTCGTCTTTAAAAATGGCATACATTACAGTCCTTCAGTCTGTACGTATGGGGCAAACTACAGGTCTCAGTTTTCAAACTACTTCAAAAAATTTTTAATCAATTAACTAACTATCAAAGTATGAATCAATTGATTTTCAAGATGTTTTGTTCAATGGATAATTATTTATTCTTTTTTGAAAAATTACATGCATTTCCGTCCTCTTGTCTGTACGTATGGGGCACGCTACAGGCTCCATTTTCCAATTTAGCTTAAAAATTGCTTCTTCCATTAAATTATCGATTATTCAAAAAACGATCATGTTGATTTTCACGACAATTTGTCCAATGGTTTAATATTTTAAAAATTTAAAAACGATATACATTACAGTCCTTTAGTCTGTACGTATGGGACACGCTACAGACTGCATACTTTGATCAAATCCCATAATTATTCTTCCATCAATTGACCAACTATCAATTCATAATTCAATCGATTTTCAAGATGATTTGTTCAATGGTCAATTATTTATTCATTTTTGGAAAGCGACATGCATTTCCGTCCTTTAGTCTGTACGAATGGGGCACGCTACAGGCCCTATTTTTCAACTTAACTTAAAAATTTCTTCTTCCATTCAATTATCAATTATTCAAAAAAGATCATGTTGATTTTGGCAACAATTTGTCAGGTTGTTTAATATCTATTCGTCTTTAAAAATACGTACATACATTACAGTCCTTTAGTCTGTATGTATGGGGCAGGCTACAGGCCGCAATTTTTGACCTATTACAAAAATAATTTTCTTTTGTCAATTGGTCAATTGTTATTATTAGTTTCTATTGATTTTCATATAAATATATTTATCATAATCTGAATAAATTTCCGTTCTTTAGTCTGTACGTATGGGGCACGCTACAGGCTGCATTTTTCAATAAAACCTCATAATCTTTTTTTTCATCAATTAACCAACTATCAATGCATAATTCAATTGATTTTCAAGATTATTTGTCCAATGGTTGATTATTTATTGATTTTTAAGAAGTGACATGCATTTTCGTCCTGCAGTCTGTACGTATGGGGCACGCTACAGGCTGCATTTTCAATTAAATCTCAAAACTCTTTCTGTAATCAATTAAATAACTATAAATGTATGAATCAATTGATTTTCAAGATGATTTGTTCAATGGTTATTTATTTATTCATTTTTGAAAAATGACATACATTTCCGCCCTTTAGTCTGTACGTATGGGACACGCTACTGGCCCCATTTTTCAGTTTATCTTAAAAATTGCTACTTTAATTCAATTATCGATTATTAGAAAACGATCATGTTGATTTTCACAATAATTTGTTCAATAGTTTGATATTTATTCATCCTTAAAAATGACATACATTACAGTCCTTCAGTCTGTACGTATGGGGCAAACTACAGGTCGCAATTTCCAACCTATTTCAAAAATATTTTTTCAGTCAATTAGTCAATTGTTATCATAAGTTCCTATTGATTTTCATATAAATATATTGATTGATTCAATATTTATCATAACCTAAATACATTTCCGTCCTCTAGTCTGTACGTATGGGGCACGCTACAGGCTGCATTTCTCAATTAAACCTCAAAATTTTTTCTTTAATCAAATAACCAACAATCAATTTGTGAATCAGTTGATTTTCAAAATGATTTGTCCAATGGTTAATTATTTATTTATTTTTGAAAAATGACATGCTTTTTCGTTCTGTAGTCTGTACGTATGGGGCACGCTACAGGCCCCATTTTTCCGTTTAACTTGAAAATTCCTCCTTTAATTCAATTATCGATTATTAGAAAAAGATCTTGTTGATTGTCACGATAATTTGTTCAATGGTTTAATATTTATTCGTGTTTAAAAATGACATACATTACAGTCCTTTAGTTTGTACGTATGGGGCACGCTACAGGCCACAATTTTTGACCCATCCCAAAACACAAAATTTCATTGAATTTAATACGAATTAGGCAACCTGTATTGCTGGAGACTCCAACATTCGATCAAGCGACTAACCTCTTTAAAAAAAAAAAACATTTATCCCTCTATTCTTCTGATATTTTTTGAAATTACATCCCATCATTAATTAACAAAAAAAAAATATTTGCAACAGCTTATATGTAAATGGAAATGTATTAACTGTATTTCTGAACTTGTTTTTATATTTTGATTGAAATGTGAAGAGTGCGTATAATTCCTAAGAAGCTTACTGGCAATTATAAAATAAGCTTGTGTGTGGCAGATTGCTTCAAAGTTTTTACATCAGCAATGCCATTCGGATTAATGGATATTTTTAAATGATATTTTAATTGCTTTCTATATTTTTTAATTGTAAAGTAGTAGTACTAAATTACAGCCTTCTGTTTATTTAATTCATTTAATTATGAAATTGCATGCAATGATGCCTGTTGTCAAATTTTCCTCCGATTTGAAAGTGCATAAAGTATGAAGGCGTTGCACTCTGAGTTGGAGATTCCGGAAGTCTAGCAAAGTAGTTTAATGTGTGGCCGATAGGTGTCAATGTCGTTCGCGGTCGTGTGCGCAAGTCGTGACGTCACACTCTTACACTTGTAGTCACGAGCGTATTTTTACGCCAACTTTATTTATGAATGGATTTCAGTGTACCCAAGCGAGGAACGCAGTTTTTGTTTGAAGTGAATTAGTGACTTGTTATAAAGTTACTAGTGAAATAACGCCCTTGTCGAGTTTTTGGATTCCCTTTCCTTACTCAATTCCTGTTGGTCCTACAGTAAAAATGCATTGGAACAATTTTGTGCGAAATTTAATTGCCTACAATTTTTATTTCAACAATTTTTTTGTATTACAATTATTTAAACAATTATACGGTCTTAAAGTCAAAATGAATTGCCTGGGTTCAAATATTTTTCCAATTTTCTCATTTTCTGTTAGTCCTACGTTGAAAACACCTAGAAACAATTATGTAGGGCATTAAATTTCCTACAATTTTTATCCAAACCATTTTTTTGTACCTCAATTATTTAAACAATTATAAGTCATCTATAATTAAATTTTATTTCCACATGATTTATTTGAAAAAAAATTAATGGTTCAGGAGTGAATAACTCTACCACAATAATAATTTATGGGTTCATTGCTTCTGCTTCCCATTTAATGTTGGTAATATTCCAAATGAAGTTACTAGATTTCAACTCACATTCAAATAAGTTGACGTATAACTACAAATTAAAATCATGTGAATGAATTACGACTTGAAAATAAAAACTTTATTGATGATAAACTTTTTATTTGATTCAGTAGTCAGGAATTTAAAGCAATATGATCAACCAATCATGGAATAGTTGCCACAGAAGACAAAATTAATTACAATGGACCAATTTCCAGTTTTTGGAATCAATATCTTGAAAACTATCAAGAATAATGCAACGAATTAAACATATTTCAAAAGGTGATTGAATAGGCTATCGATCGGCATTTGTTTCATTGAAATCGCGTGAGGACTTTCGAAGCAACCAATATACAACGTTCTTAATTTAATATTTCATTTTATGCTTTTTGATCTGTACGTATGGGACACGCTACAGGTTGCAATTTTTGGCCGATTTTAAAAATTCTTTTTGATATCGATGAATCAACTATCAAAGTACAACTTTATTGATTTTCATGATTATTTGTTGATTAGTCGAATATTTATCGTAGCCGAAATATAACTTTGTGAGATGATAATTTTTCAGCTTGTAGTCTGTACGTGTGTGGCACGCTACAGGCTGCAATTTTTGACCAAAATCAAAAATTTGTCCTTTTATCGATTAAATGACTATTAAAGTATCTCTCTATCGATTTTTATAATAAAGTGTTAGATAGTTCGATATTTACTCATCTTCAAAAATGGGCATACATTTGCGTCCTTTAGTCTGTTCGTATGTGGCACTCTAGAGGTCGCAAATTTAACCAATTTCAAAAATTTGTCCTTATATCAATTGAATGATTATTAAAGTATGTCCTTATTAATTTTTATAATGGAATGTTGAATAGTTCGATATTTATTCATCTTAAAAAAATGACAAATATTTGCGTCCTTTAGTCTGTACGTATGTAGCACACTACAGGCCGCAATTTTTGACTAATTTCAAAGGCTCAACCTTTTATCAATTAAATTATTAATTATTATTAGAGTATATCCTTATCTATTTTTATGATGATTTGCTTGATAGTTCGATATTTATACGTCTTCAAAAAATGGCATACATTTGCGTCCTGTAGTCTCTACGTATGTGGCACTCTACAGGTCGCAATTTTTGACCAATTCCAAAACTTTGTCCTTTTGTCGATTAAATGATTATTAAAGTATGTCCTTATTGATTTTTATAATGAAATTTTGAATAGGTCAATATTTATTTATTTTCAAAAAATGACAAACATTAGCGTCCTTTAGTCTGTACGTTTGTGGCACGCAACAGGTCGCAACTTTGTATCAATTTTAAAAATTCGTCTTTTTGGCAATTAATTGATCATTGAAGTATATTCCTAATGATTTTCATGATGATTAGTTTGATAGCTCGACATTAATATATCTTCAAAGAATGGCATATATTTGCGTCCTGTAGTCTGTACATATGTGGCACGTACAGGTCGCATTTTTCGACCAATATCAAAATTTTTTTTTTTTATCAATCAGATGATTATTAGAGTATAATGTTATTGATTTTTACAAAGAAATGTTCGATAGTTCGTTATTTATTCATCTTCAAAAAATGGCATAGATTTGCGTCCTTCAGTCTGTACGTGTGTGACACGCTACAGGCTGCAATTTTTGACCAATTTCAAAAATTTGTCCTTTTATCAATTAAATAATTATTAGGGTATATCCTTATTGATTATTATAATGATTTTCAGGTTATTTCGATATTTATTCATCTTCAAAAGATGGCAAACATTTGCGTTTTTAAGCCTGTACGTATGTGGCACGCTACAGGTCACAATTTTTGACTAATTTCAAAAGTTTGTCTTTTTATCAATTTAATGGTTATCAAAATATATTTTTATTGATTTTTATAATAAAATAATGGATAGTTCGATATTTATTCATCTTCAAAAAATGGCATACATTTGCGTCCTCTAGTCTGTACGTATGTGGCACGCTACAGATCGCAATTTTTGACCAATTTCAAAAATTTATCATTTTATCAATTAAATGATTACCAAAGTATATTCTAATTGATTTTTATAATAAAATGTTTGATAGTTCAATATTTATTGATCTTCAATAAATGTCATAAATTTGCGTCCTTTAGTCTGTATGTGTATGGCACGCTACAGGCTGCAATTTTTGACCAATTCTAAAAATTGATCCTTTTGTCAATGGAATAATCATTAAAGTATATCCTTATTAATTTTTATAATAAAATATTTGATAGTTCGATATTTATTAATCTTCAAAAAATGGCATACATTTGCGTCCTTTAGTCTGTACGTATGTGGCATGCTACAGGTCGCAATTTTCGACCAATTTCAAAAATTTGTCTTTTTAATAACTAAATGATTATCAAAAAATAACTTGATCGATTTTCATAATAAAATGTTGGATAGTTTGATATATATTCAAGAAATAGCATACATTTGTGTCCTTTAGTCTGTACGTGTGTGGCACGCTACAGATCACAATTTTTGACCAATTTCAAGAATTTGTCTTTTTATCGATTAAATGATTATTAATGTATACTGTCATTGTCATTAAAAAATGGCATACATTTGCGTCCTTTGGTCTGTACGTATGTGGCACGCTACAGGTTGCAATTTTTGACCAATTTCAAAAATTTGTCCTTCTATTAACTAAATGATCATCAAAGAATAACTTGATTGATTTTCATGATAAAATGTTGGATAGTTCGATATATATTCATCTTCAAGAAATAGCATACATTTGTGTCCTTTAGTCTGTACGTGTGTGGCACGCTACAGGTCGCAATTTTTGACCAATTTCGAGAATTTGTCTTTCTATCAATTGAATGATTATTCAAGTATAAGCTTATTGATTTTTACAGCTAATTGTTAGATAGTTCGATATTTATTGATCCACAAAAACTGGCGTACATTTGCGTCCTTTAGTCTGTACGTGTGTGGCACGCTACAGGTCGCAATTTTTGGTCAATTCCAAAAATTTGTCCTTTTATCAATTAAATGATTATTCAAGTATAACCTTATTGACTTTTACAAGGTATTGTCAGATAGTTCGATATTTATTAACCCACAAAAATGGCATACATTCGCGTCCTGTAGTCTGCACGTGTGTGGCACGCTACAGGCTGCAGTTTTTGACAATTTAGAAAATTTGTCCATTTCTTGATTAAATAATTATAAGAGTAAATCCTTATCAATTTTTATAATGATTTGTTTGATAGTTCAATAATTATTCATCTTCAAAAAATGGCACACATTTGCGTCCTTTAGTCTGTACGTATGTGGCACGCTACAGATCGCAGTTTTTGACCAATTTCAAAAATTGGTCCTTTTATCAATTAAATGATAATTCAAGTATAACCTTGTTGATTTTTATAACAAGTTGTTAGATAGTCGAATATTTATTAATCCACAAAAAATGGCATACATTTGCGTCCTGTAGTCTGCACGTGTGTGGCACGCGACAGATCGCAATTTTCGACCAATTTCAAAAATTTGTCCTTCCATCAATTAAATGATCATTGAAGTATATCCTTATTGATTTTTATAATAAATTGTTCGATAGTTAAATTTTTATTAATCCACAAAAAATGGCATACATTTGCGTCCTGTAGTCTGTACGTATGTGGTACGCTACAGGTCGTCATTTTTGACTAATTTCAAAAATTTGTTCTTTTATCAATTAAGTGATCATTAAGGTATATCCTTGTTGATTTTTATGATGATTTGTTGGATAGTTTCAGTCTGTACGTATGTGGCACGCCACAAGTCGCAATTTTTGATCTGTTTCAAAAATTTGTCCTTTTATCAATCAAATGATCATTGAAGTATATTCCTATTGATTTTTACAACGAATTGTTAGATGGTTCGATATTTATTTATCTTCAAAAATGTCATACATTTGCGTCCAGTAGCCTGTACGTGTGTGGCACGCTACAGGTCGCAATTTTTGACCAATTTTGAAAATTCTTTCTGTTATCGATAAACCAATTATCAAAGTATACCTTTATTGATTTTCATGATGATTTGTTTATCAGTTGATTATTTATCGTAGCCGAAATATAGCTTTGTGATATGATGAATTTTCCGCCTATAGTCAGTGCGCTATAGGTTGCAATTTTTGACCAATTTTCAAAAATTGGTTTTTCCATCAATTGAATGATTGAAAAAGTATATCCCTATTGATGTTCATAATAAAATGTTGAATAGTTTGATATTTAATCATCTTAAAAAAATAGCATACATTTGCTTCTTTTAGTCTGTACGTTTGTGGCGCGCTACAGGCTGAAATTTTTGACCAATTCCAAAAATTTGTCCTTTTCTCAATGAAATAATTATCCGTATTGATTTTTATGATAATTTGTGTGACAGTTTGAAATTTATCCATTTTCAAAAAATGCCATACATTTGCGTCCTTCAGTCTGTATGTATGTGGCACGCTATAAGTCGTAATTTTTGACCAATTTCAAAAATTTGTCCTTTTATCAATTAAATGATTATCAAACTATAACGTCAACGATTTTTACAACGAATTGTTAGATAGTTCGATATTTATTCATCTTCAAAAAATGACATACATTTGCGTCCTGTTGTCTGTACGTATGTGGCACGCTACAGGTCGCAATTTTCACCAATTTCAAAAATTCATCCTTTTATCAATTAATTGATTATTAAAATATATTCTTAATGATTTTCATGATGATTTGTTTCATAGCTCGACATTAATTCATCTTCAAAAAATTGCATATATTTCCGTCCTGTAGTCTGTACATATGTGGCACACTAGGGGTCGCAATTTTTGACCAATTTGAAAAATTTGTCCTTCAATCAATGACATAATTATTCAAATATATTCTTCTTGATTTTAATGATGATTTGTTCAATATTTTGATATTTATTTATCTTCAAAAAATGGCAAACATTTGCGTCCTTTAGTCTGTACGTGTGTGGCATGCTACAGGCTGCAAGTTTTGACCAATTCTGAAAATTTATCGTTTTATCACTTAAATGATTTTTGAATTCAATCCTTATTGATTTTTATAAGGATTTGTTTAATAGTTCGATATTTATTTATCTTCAAAGAATGGCACACATTTGCGTCCTTTAGCCTGTACGTTTGTGGCACGCTACAGGTTGCAATTTTTGACCAATTTTAAAAATTTGTCCTTTTATCAATCAAATGATAATTCAAGTATAACCTTATTGATTTTTATGAGAAGTTGTTAGATAGTTCAATATTTATTGATCCACAAAAAATGGCATACATTCGCGTCCTGTAGTCTGTACGTATGTGGCACGCTACAGGTCGAAATTTTCGACCAATTTCAAAAATTTGTCCTTTTATCAATTGAATAATTAATAAAATATATTCCTATTGATATTCATGATAAATTGTTGAATAGTTCGATTTTTATTAATCTTAAAAAAATGGCATACATTTGGATACTTTAGTCTGTACGTGTGTGGCACGCTACAGGTCACAATTTTTGACCTTTTCCAAAAATTCATCCTTTTAATAACTGATTGACTATTAAAGTATATACTTATTGATTTTTATGATGATTTGCTTGATAGTTCGATATTTATACGTATTCAAAAAATTGCATACGTTTGCGTCCTTTAGTCTGTACGTGTGTGGCACGCTACAGGTCGCAATTTTTGACCAATTTCAAAAATTTGTCCTTTAATCAATCAAATAATCATTCAAGTATAACTTTATTGATTTTCACAACGAATTGGTTGATAGTTCGATATTTAATAATCTTCAAATAATGGCATACATTTGCGTCCTGTAGTCTGTACGTTAGTGGCACGCTACAGGTCGCAATTTTCGACCAATTTCAAAAATTTGTCCTTTCATCAATTAAATGATTATTGAAGTATGATTCTATGGATTTCCATAATGATTTGTTTGATAGTTGATTATTTATCATCGCCTAAATATAACTTTAGGAAAAGATAAATTTTTGTCCTTTTGTCTGTACGTATGGGCATCCTACAGACCATAATTCATGATCAATTGTGATAATCATTTTTTTGTCCTATTGGTCAAGCATCAACATGAACAACATCATTTACATTTTTATTGAATGTTTTATGATGAAAAAGGAACAAATCGAAATTAATTCGGTTGGAAAATCCATAATAATACGTTTTTAGATAAATTCAAAACCTCAAGTTGTATAAAGTGGATTAAAAAGTAAAAAATGTAAAATAATTACGTAGTAGAAATCATAAACGAGGCAAGTGAAGAAATCCTGGAAAAACATACATGATTATATTGCAATTGCAGAGTCAGCATATCCAACAGCAGTGTATCGCTGCATGACGTCGTTTAGTTGGTAAAAACACCGCGATAAGTGTTGACGGCGCCACTCAGATCCATCTGTCACCGACCGAAGCTTTCATTGATGAAATGACGAAGCAAATAACGATTTATCACGAATCCATTCCTCAAAATCCTCCAGTAAATACTTTTTGTTAGTTGCAAGTAAATTGCAGCTTTCTCGCAATGTTTTTATGAGATTAAAATTGCGTCTTTAATCCATAAAGTAGGAATATCATTGATTTCTATTTGGAATTAGAGGCAGCACAGTTATTAGCGTGTGCGTAAACAAGTCAGATATGTTACAAGGCGTGGCGAGGCCGATCACCGCATGTGCTGCCTAATTGACGTCTGTTGGTCTGTTACCTTTTACTATTGAGAGATGATTAAAATATTGTTTATTTACTTTACATACTAACATAAGGTGATCACTATTTTATACCATTCTTGCATGATCGTTATTTGGTAGACTTACAGGCTGCAGAGTACGTAATTATATTTTATATGTGAAATATTATATTTCCCAGTCGTAATCGTGAGCCAGAAGCTGTTGAGATATGAAATTATGTGTTTGTAGTACATGCACAAACAGTTGCTAGTAGTTTATTATCGATATTTTTATTCTATCAATTAAATTAATTGAAGAAATACGCTTTGCAGCAACTATATTACTGTTAATTTTTGTCTGTACGTAACGGGCACGCTACAGGTCTCAATTTCCAACCGATTTTTGAAATTCATTCTTTCATCAATTGATTAACCATTAAAATAAAACCTTATTGATTTTTCAATATGATTTTCCTAATGGTTTGTTATCAATACATCTTCGAAAATGACAAACATTTTCATTACTTCATCTGTACGTATGGGGCACGCTACTGACCGCAATTTTCAATAAATTTCCAAAATTTATTTTTTTATTGATTGTTCAACTATTAAAATAAGACCCTATTAATTTTCATTATGATTTGTTCAATGGTTCGATTTTTATCATGATTTAAATTCAACTTTGAAAATTACATACTTTTTTATCCTTGTACTGTACGTATGGGGCACGCTACAAGCCTCAATTCTCAACCAATTTTCAAAATTCGTTTTTTAATCAATTGCTCAACTATCAGGGTAAAACACTATTAATTTTCATGATTATTATTCAAATGGTTTGATATTTACATGACCTAAATTGATTTTTAAAAAGAATATGCATTTTTGTCCTTTGATCTGTACGTATGGGACACGCTACTGGTCGCAATTTTTGATCAATTTTGGAAATTCATATTTTTATTGATTAATCAACTATTGCAATAATATCCTATTGATTTTCATGATAATTTGTTTGATGGTTTGGTATTTAGCATGATCTGAACAATTACATACATTTTCATCCTTCGTACTGTACGTATGGGGCACGCTACAGGCCTCAATTCTCAACCACTTTTGGAAATTCACTTTTTTGTTGATCAATCAACTATTGAAATGAAATTCCATTGATTTTTATGATGATTTGTTGAATAACACGCTGATCTCAATCAATTTTTTCAAAAGACAAACATTTTCGTCCCTTATACATACTGTACGTATGGGACAAGCTACAGGCCACAATTTTCAAACAATTTCCAAAATTCTTTCTATAATTGATTTAATAACTATCAATTCAACACCCTATTGATTTTGATGATGATTTGTTTGATATATTATTATTTATGTTACTTTGAAAATGACATACCTTTTCATTATTAAGTCTGTACGTATGGGGCACGCTACAGGCCTCAATTCTCAACCAATTTTCGAAATTTATTTTTTTATTGATTGATCAACTATTGGAATAAAATTCTATTGATTTTCATATCGATTTGTCCAATGGCACGCTGACTTCAATCAATTTTTGCAAAAGAAAAACATTTTCGTCCCTTATACTTACTGTACGTATGGGACAAGCTACAGGCCACAATTTTCAATAAATTTCCAAAATTCTTCTTAAAATTGATTTAGTAAGTATCAGTTCAACACCCTATTGATTTTCATGATGATTCGTTCAATAAATTATAATTTATGTTACTTTGAGTAATGACATACATTTTCGTTATTTAGTCTGTACGTATGGGGCACGCTACAGGCCTCAATTCTTAACCAATTTTCAAAACTTATTTTTGTGTTGATTAACCAACTATTTAAATAGAGTTCTATTGATTTTCAGTTTAGTTGTTCAATGGCACGCTGATCTGAATCAATTTTTGCAAAAAACAAACATTTTTGTCTCTTATTCATACTGTACGTATGGGACAAGCTACAGGCCACAATTTCCAATCAATTTTCAAAATTCTTTCTAAAATTGATTTAGTAATCATCAATTCAACACCCTATTGATTTTCATGATGATTTGTGCCATAAATAATTATTTATGTAACTTTGAGGAATGACATACCTTTTCGTCATTGAGTCTGTACGTATGGGGCACGCTACAGGCCTCAATTCTCAACCAATTTTCAAAATTCATTTTTTTATTGATCAACCAACTATTTAAATACAATCCTATTGATTTTCTTAAAGATTTGTTCAAAGGCATGCTAACCTCAAAAGACAAACATTTTCGTCCCGTATACATACTGTACGTATGGGACAAGCTACAGGCCACAATTTTAAATTGATTTTCAAAATTCTTTCCAAAATAGATTAAGTAACTATCAATTCTCTACTCTATTGATTTTCATGATGATTTGATCAATAAATTATAATTTATGTAACTTTGAGAAATGACTTACATTTTCGTCATTAAGTCTGTACGTATGGGGTACGCTACAGGCCTCAATTCTAAACCAATTTTTGAAATTTATTTTTTTAATAATCAACCAACTATTGAAATAAAATTCTATTGATTTTCATGATGATTTGTTCAATGGCATGCTAACCTAAATCAATTTTTGCAAAAGACAAACATTCTCGTCCCTTATATACATACTGTACGTATGGGACACGCTACAGGCCACAATTCTCAATCAATTTCCAAAATTCTTTCTAAAATCGATCAAGTAACTATCAGTTCGATACCCTATTGATGTTCATGATGATTTGTTCAATAAATTATTATTTGAGAAATTACATACATTTTCGTCATTTAGTCTGTACGTATGGGGCACGCTACAAGCCTCAATTCTCAACCAATTTTTAAAATTCAATTTTTTAATGATCAGCCAACTATTCAAATGGAATTCTATTGATTTTTATTATGGTAGTTCAATGGCACGCTAATCTGAATCAATTTTTGCAAAAGACAAGCATTTTCGTCCCTTATACTTACTGTACGTATGGGACAAGCTACAGGCCACAATTCTCAATCAATTTCCAAAATTCGTCCTAAAATTGATTGAGTAACTATCAATTCAATATTCTATTGATTTTCATGATGATTTGTACAATAAATTATTATTTATGTTATTTTGAGAAATGACATACATTTTCGTCATTTAGTCTGTACGTATGGGGCACGCTACAGGCCTCAATTCTCAACCAATTTTCAAAATTCATTTTTTTTTAGTGATCAACCAACTATTCAAATAAAATCCTTTTGATTTTCATTATAGTAGTTGAGTGGCACGCTAATCTGAATCAATTTTTGCAAAAGACAAACATTTTCGTCCCTTATACATACTGTACGTATGGGGCACGGTACAAGCCACAATTTTCAATAAATTTCCAAAATTCTTTTTCAAATCGATTAAGTAACTATCAATTCAATACTCTATTGATATTCATAATGATTTATTCAGTAAATTATTATTTACAGGTTACAATTTTCAAAATGTTCTTTCTAATCAATTCACAGTCAGAATTAAAATAAAAGTGATGCACTTTCTGTAGGATAGTGACTTTCAGGTCATCAATTCAAAGTAATCTTCATCAGATATTCCAAATAAGAGCGCAGAATGAGTGCAAATGGCCGGCGGTGCGGCAAGCCCAGCGTCCAGCGAAAGCTGCTGCCGATCGTTTAATAAATAGAACATTAATTAGAAGAGAGACGATTGTGTTTAATACCAGAAGCCGTGGTCATCTATTTACCGCGACAACAGATCAATCACATTTTAATCTGCACAATAAATAATAATAATAATAATAATAATAGCACTTTATTGACGTTTATGTCAAAGGCGAGGTTCAGCCAAAGCTGTTCTTCCACCTAACCCGTACAGAATTCAAATATAAAAAATTTTGAACAATGAATATGCAAACATCAATAACAGGAGTGAGACATGGATTTCAAATTCAACAAGCAAAAATAACTAATATCTAAAACATATTTCTAATATCTAAAACATATTTCTAACTTTGGTTTTGAAAGCAACAACTGACAGAGATTTCAATGAACTTGGAACATTATTGTATAAAGTGGGCGCCAGATATGAAAAAGAACCTTTATATTTAGCCTTATAAAAAGAAGGAACAATATATAAGTCAGTTATCCGTAAACTATAATTGTATTGTTTAACAATTAATTTATCCAATAAATATGCTGGAGTACCAGTTAGCCTTATTTTATGCACTAAACAGAGATATAACATTCTCACACGATCATCTATATGTTTTATGTTAGCTTTGTCCCGGTACATAGATATATGCTCATACTTACGCACACCATAAACAAATCGAAGACAAGAATTTTGAATAAGCTTAATTCTGTTTTTATCAGTTTGGGTTAGGTTAGGTATGTAAGCACATGCACAATAATCAAAAATGGGTAGAATAAGGGTGTTGATTAATCTTAATTTTATATCCGCACTAAGATCATGTCTAAACTGATACAAATGCCGCAGTCTTAATCTAGCTGCTGTTAATTTTTTTTTTAAATGCTCTCGAAATTTAAGATTCTCATCAATATCCAGACCTAAAATCCTCGTAACACCACTGCGTTCAAGAGTAACATCATCCAAATGAATACTGGGTATATTATGATTTCCAAATACCATGAGTGAAGATTTATTCGCATTAATCTTGAGGCCATTATTGCGAACCCAGCTGGAAAGTTTATCTAACTCATCATTAATTACAGCGCATTGCTCATCAATATTAGACGGATTCACAGTTGCGAGAATATTTGTATCATCGGCATAAGAAAAAATGGAACAATATTTAAAAACAGAGGACATATCTGCCACGTAAATTAGGAAAAATAACGGTCCTAGTATTGATCCTTGAGGCACGCCACATTCGAGTGGGAAGATTGTTGAAAATTTAGTTTCTACATTGGATGACATCCTGACCTGAAAATATCTATTTCCCAAATAACTCTTACACCATTGAAGCGAAGCAGTAGAAAAATTATAAAACTTGAATTTTGCAAGTAACATGGTGTGATTTATCATATCAAATGCTTTACTGAGATCAATCAGGATAAGCAACGATAATTTAGATTTGTCATAATTATTCAAGATTTCATCAATTAATTTTAAGAGACATGTATTTGTACTATGTCCTTTTCTGAATCCAGATTGGTTAGTAGGTATAATTTTTTTCTCATTTACATAGTCTCTGATTAGGTCGCAGCATACCCTCTCAAGAACTTTGGAGAGTACGGGTAATATACTTACAGGGCGCAAGTCATCAAATGTAGAACAATTCTGTTTTTTCGGAGCAGGCCTTATTATAGCAACTTTCCAAATATCAGGCACAACACTGTCAATAATACAAGTATTTATGATGTGTGTAATGTAATCTAGAATATAGGGTAAAATGATTAAGATCATCTTCCGTGAGATATTATCTATACCAGTAGCATTTGATTTGATTCCATTTAATATTCGGCTAACTGTATCACTGTCAGTACAAGAGAACGTGAAAGGATCCTCAAATTGCTCATTTGCTAGATTATTTTCATAGAATTCTTTCGTTTGAATATCAATACTAGAAATACCGATTTTATTCATCATATACTGCGCATAGCTATTTGGTTCAAGTAGTGAATCTGAGATATCCTTTGCTGCTTCACCTTTAACCCCTAAACGTTTCAAATTATGCCACAGCTTAGTAGAATTTTTTATATTATTATTCACCTCACATTCGAAAAATGCTTTCTTTTCACTGCGTATTGCAGCTGTTGTAAGATTACGAAGCTGTTTGTAATAATCGTATTTTGAGTCTGTCTTAAATTTTTTGTAATCAGCTAACGCTTTGTTTCTTTTACGTTGCATAATTCTGACCACCGGAGTAATCCAGGGACTATAGTTTTTAGTAATGTTTATTGTAACTATTGGTGCATGATAATCGAATAGGGCAATAATATTTTCATTCAAAAAATCTAGCTTATCATTTACATTGGGTAGTGTTAAGATATGATTCCAGTTGATATGTTCGCAGTCAGCAAAGAATCTCTCAGAATCAAATTGTTTGAAATCTCTGAAAGTATATTGTTTATTCGGAATAATAGGTTTTGGTAGTTGAAGTATGCAGTACACACAATTATGATCAGTAAAGTTGGAACAATCAATAATATCAACAAATGTACACAGAGATCTATCGGATACAGCCATAAAGTCAAGAAGAGTTCTAGAAGCAGGTCGGGTGTAACTATTTACTATTTGATGCATAGCATGACCTGACAGTAAATCTAAAAAAAAACGTTGCACGCGCATCTTCCAATAACAAATTTACATTCACATCTCCCATACAAAGTAAATAATCACATTGCGGCAAAAAATCAGCAAGTATTGCATCCAATATATCTAGTTCCTTATAATAATCAACATGAGGATTATAGATAACACCAATGATGTACTTTAGATTATGATACGTGAATCGTAACCAGAGCTGTTCAATATTATTGTTGGAAGAAAAAGGAATATCTAAAGCTTTACAGTTAATGTTATTCCGTACATAAAAAGCAACACCGCCACCACGTTTATTGGCTCTATTCTTACAATATAAATTGTATCCATCAACATGAAATAACTGAGCGGGGACGGTATTACTGATCCATGTCTCAGTAACAGCTAAAATATCAAAATTTTGGTCACTAAAAAAATCTTTGAAGTTAGAGAAACACGAGTTGAGCGATCTTACATTAATTTGACCACATGTAAACATAGTAGGTATGGGTTCAATAAACTTCAAGTTTAAATTTGATATTTTTGCAAGAATTTAATTGAGCAAGTATTTACCTAACAACTGATGTCAAGTGCCGTTGCTCTGGCTCGAACGATAGGAATAGACTATTACTAAAATGATGAAGTTAGAATAAAATATTTATAATATATAATATTCAGCGCAGTTCCTATTCACTTGAATAGTGAACAATTTACACAAAAAGGGATTAATATACAATATCTAGATCAGTATGACTATTAATGTACAGTTTTCTGTCCTTCCCATCTTTTCTGATATTAGCAAATATACGGCCATCGTAAGTCCAAACATTTTTAAAGGAAAACTTTTCTGTAGCTGCCTTCAGTAAAGCGAGCTTGGATCTAGTGAGGTCTTCGCAGATTGTTATACCAGTATTTTTAACATCAAATGAAATTCTTAAATAAATAAAGCAACCAATTAACGCTCACAGTTCTCGAGAGATGTCATAAATTCAGGTTCAACGTTTTCTGTTAACTACCAAAAGACAAAAACAACTAATAAGCTCCAAGAAAGCAGTAAATAAAAAAATGCGATCTACATTTTCATAATGCAAGTTTTTGCTCTATAAATATCAGTAACATAATGCACTTAGGAATTAACATTAAGACTGTAAGTGCATCATAAAAACTGAACTAAACATGGCAAAATTAAAAGATAATTGTATTGACCAATCAACAATTAATGATGGAAGAGAGAAGGGCTGCTTTTATGCCTTACGCGTGCAGATCTCAGAACCTGTATAATAAATATTTGATATTTGCTCATTAAATGCTATTCAAGCGATGTAAGGCTTTGATAATTGCGGTAAAT
This sequence comes from Dromius quadrimaculatus, assembly GCA_963989225.1. Classification (NCBI taxonomy): domain Eukaryota; kingdom Metazoa; phylum Arthropoda; class Insecta; order Coleoptera; family Carabidae; genus Dromius; species Dromius quadrimaculatus. The sequence continues at coordinate 65,943,737 of OZ022327.1, read as the reverse complement.
AAATTTATGTACGACTTATCTTCAGGCAAATTATTCTCTACTGGATCGTATCATTAAGATACTTTTTTTTTCCACTATAATCTTCTATCCTGCAGCTAATAACTAAATTCTAATTTTGACACAAAAAAAACGTGATTGACAGGACAGTTCATGGTTACTAGATGTTCGATGGTTGCCAGGCATCAACTGTTAGACATTTGAATGATGACCCATTGTTGGATTAGTGATATAAATCACACCCTGAATTGGAAGAAAAAAGGCAACACACTTTACTGGAGACTCCAACATTCGATTAAGCGACTAACTTCTATTTAAAAATTATTTGAAGTGTAATTACATGGAAATTCGTGATTATATTTTCATAATATTGAACTGAATTCAAAGTCTGAATGTTGTTGTACCAAAAACTCACAAAATTCTGTCAAGTTGAACATAAAACAATTGAAATAATTTCAGTATTACATGAAATTAATAAATTAGAGTAGCTACCCACAAATTCTAGCCTGAATTGATAGAAAATAACCAAATTTTATTTTATTTAACACGAACTAGGCAACCTTTATTACAGGAGACTCCAACAATCGATTAAGCGACTAACCTCCATTCAAAAAAATATATATTTTAAGTGTAATTGCATGAAAATTCTTTATAATACTTTGATAGTATGAAACTGAATTAAAATTGTACCGGAAGCCCACAAAATTTCCTCAAATTTGCAATAAAACAATTGATTACATAAAATTGATGAATTTGAGTGGCTAAATACAAATCCTAGCGCAAATTGATAGAAAACAACCAAATTTTATTTAATTCAATGTGAATTAGGCAGCCCGCATTACTGGAGACTCCAACATTCGATTAAGCGACTAACCTCTATTAAAAAAAAACTATTTGAAGCGTAATTACATGGGAATTTATGATTATTTTTCAATAACATGGAACTGGATTAAATTAAATACGAATTAGGCAACCTTCATTACTGGAGACTCCAATATTCGATTAGGCGACTAACCTCTATTAAAAAAAAAATATCGGACGTGATTGACAGGACAGTTCATGGTTACTAGATGTTCGATGGTTGCCAGGCATCAACTGTTAGACATTTGAATGTTGGCCTATTGTTGGACTATATATATGAAGAGCATGAGCCAGGAGTATTGTATCGAAAATCCACAAAATTTTGTCATATTTGAAATAAGACAATTGAAATTATTTCAATATTACATGAAATTAATGAATTCAGGTAGCTACATACAAATTTCAGCCTGAATTGATGGAAAATAATCAAATTTTACACATTACTGAAGACTTCAACATTTGATTAAGCGACTAACCTCAATAAAAAAATTAATTTTAAGTGTAATTACATGAAAATCTCGATAATACTTTGATAATTTAAAACTGAATTGAAAGTACAGATGTATCTAGTAGTAATTGTACCGGAAGTCCATCAAATTTTCTCATATTTCAAATAAAACAATTGATTTCTTCCCAATATTACATGAAATTGATAAATTAGGGTAGCTACATACAAATCCCATCCTGAATTGATAGAAAATTATCAAATTCAATATGAATTAGGCAGCTTGCATTGCTGGAGATTCCAACATTCGATTAAGCGACTAACCTCTATTAAAAAAAAATATCGGACGTGATTGACAGGACAGTTCATGGTTACTAGATGTTCGATGGTTGCCAGGCATCAACTGCTAGTCATTTGAATGTTGACCCATTGTTGGATTAGGTATATATAGAGCGTGAGCCAGGAGAGAAGGGGGATTCAGTACGAGTAATTGTGATTATACGAGTTCATAAAATAAATATTACACTGTAACTTGTTTCAATAAACTACCAACGATAAAATTTGTGACCATATTGAACTGAATTAAAACTCTGAGCTAGGGTAGCTGGATATAAACCCCAGCCTGAATTGGAAGAAAAAGGCAACACACTTTACTGGAGAGTCCAACATTCGATTAAGCGACGAACCTCTTTTAAAAAACTATATATTTTAAGTGTAATTACATAAAAATTCATAACCACAAGCTGATAGTAAAAAACTGAATTAAATTATTGGACGTTTCTAGTGTAAATTGTACCGGAAGCCCACAAAAATTCGTCAAATTTAAAATAAAACAATTGATTTCATAAAATAGATAAATTAGAGTGGCTACATAAAAATCCTAGCGCAAATTGATAGAAAACAACCAAATTTCATTTAATTCAATGTGAATTAGGCAGCCTGCATGCCAACATTCGATTAAGCGACTAACCTCTATTAAAAAAACTATTTGAAGCGTAATTACATGAAAATTCGTTATTAAACTTTGATAATATTGTCATAAATGTGAAATATTTCAAGAAATTAGTTCAAATTATTATTTATTGTAACTGTAATCCTAATTAGTATTGACCAAGTCGATGTTCAATTGTCGGACGTGATTGACAGGACAGTTCAAGGTTACTAGATGTTCGATGGTTGCCAGGCATCAACTGTTAGCATGAATTGAATGCTATTTGAAGCGTAAATACATGGAAATTTGTTATTATACTTTGATAATATGAAACTGAATTAAAAGTCTGAACGTTCTGTGTAAAAATTGTACCGGAAGCCCACAAAATATCCTCAAATTTAAAATAAAGCAATTGGTTATATAAAATTGATGAATTAGAGTGGCTACATACAAATATTAGTGCAAATTGATAGAAAACAACCAAATTTCATTCAATTCAATATGAATTAGGCAGCTTGCATTGCTGGAGACTACAACATTCGATTAAGCGACTAACCTCTATTAAAAAAACTATTTGAAGCGTAGTTACATGAAAATTCGTTATTAAACTTTGATAATATTGTCATAAATGTTAAATATTTCAAGAAATTAGTTCACATTATTATTTATTGTAACTGTAATCCTAATTAGTATTGACCAAGTCCATATTCAATTGTCGGACGTGATTGACAGGACAGTTCATGGTTACTAGATGTTCGATGGTTGCCAGGCATCAACTGTTAGACACTTGAATGTTGGCCCATTGTTGGATTAGGTATATAAAGAGCGTAAACCAGGAGTATTGTATCGAAAATCCACAAAATTTCGTCATATTTGAAATAAAACAATTGAAATTACTTTATTATTACATGAAATTATTGAATTCGGGTTATTATATACAAATTTCAGCCTGAATTAATGGACAATAGTCAAATTTTACTCATTACTGAAGACTTCAACATTTGATTAAGCGACTAACCTCAATAAAAAAATAATTTTAAGTGTAATTACATGAAAATTTAGATAATATTTAAATAATTTAGAGCTGAATTGAAAGTACAAATGTATCTAGTAGTAATTGTACCGGAAATCCACCAAATTTCCTCAAAATTTAAATAAAACAAAAAACATACAAAGCTTATCCTGAATTGATAGAAAATAACCAAATTCAATAAGAATTAGGCAAAACACATTAATGGAGACTTCAACATTCGATTAAGCGACTAACTTTTATTAAAAAAATTATTTGAAGTGTAATTACATGGAAATTTGTGATTATATTTTCATAATATCAAACTGAATTCAAAGTCTGAACGTTTTTAATATAAATTGTACCAAAAACTCACAAAATTCCGTCAAGTTGAACATAAAACAATTCAAATAATTTCAGTATTACATGAAATTAATAAATTAGAGTAGCTACTCACAAATTCTAGCCTGAATTGATAGAAAACAACCAAATTTTATTTAATTCAATGTGAATTAGGCAGCCTGTATTACTGGAGACTCCAACATTCGATTAAGCGACTAACCTCTATTTAAAAAAAAACTATTTGAAGCGTAGTTACATGAAAATTTGTTATTATACTTTGATAATATGAAACTGAATTAAAATTCTGAACATTCTTTATAGAAATTGTACTGGAAATCCACAAAATCCCTTCAAATCCGAAGTAAAACAATTAAAATTATTTCAATATTACATGAAATTAATAAATTCGAGTAGTTACATTTAAATCCCACCGTGATTTGAAAGAAAATGCCCAAATTTTATTAAATTTAATATGAATTACTGGAGACTCCAACATTCGATTAAGCGACTAACCTCCACTAAAAAAAGATATTTGAAGTGTAATTACTTGGAATTTCGTGATTATATTTTTATAATATTAAACTGAATTAAAAGTCTGAACGTTGTTAGTACAAATAGTACCAAAAATCCACAAAATTCCTTCAAATTAAAAATAAAACAATTGGAATTATTTCAGTATTACATGAAATTAATAAATTAGGGTAGCTACCCACAAATTCAATTGAATTTAATACGAATTAGGCAACCCACATTAGTGGAGACTCCAACAATCGATCAAGCAACTAACCTCTATTAAATTGCTGGAGACTGCAGCGCCCGAATAAGCGACTAACTCCAAAAAAATTTTTTTATAGAAAAAAATGTATAAATTGGACAAGCTGACTTCTTTGAGAAAACTATAAATAAAATCCCACTCAATACATCACAAAATTAGGAGCATTAGCAGCGTGTAAAATAAAACTACTCAAGCGGCACCCACTTTCGATATAAACCCCAATTCTCGACACTTAAATCACAATCAAAAGACTTAGAAAGAATCTGTTCCAATTATTGCTCTTCGTTTGAGCCATAAACAATTAAATTGGCGTAATCCGAATATATGTCGCAGTTTTTCCTACGCGTTCTTCCCAAGACGACGTTTTATAATCAGACGTTCGTTTTGTTCCAATAAATATGATATAATTGACACCGAGGGACTGATTTCGCGAAAAATATGGTCAAAGGAAGATACACAATTATAGTTTGTCTGACACAGGATTTTATTGTTATTGTGCTGTTGTTTATTCCTTTTGAAGGATGTTATTGTATTTATTGGTGTTAATAAAGTACTTACATCATCATCGTCCAATTGTCCGTGAACTTCAAGCTTGTCCAAGCGGATAGTCCCTTGAAAAGGATAGCAGAGAGTTCCTTGAGCGATGCGGCTGTTGGAGAAAACAGAGACTTCAGGTTCGGCGCCGCGGCGCGTTCCAGGCATGGCGTCCCGCACGCACAGGCTAAACTCCTGCGGTATTAAAACACACGTCTCCATCATAAAATCCTGATGGTTACACAGTCCAGTCCACAATCACTTAACACAAAAAAAAACTCTTATTGGTGTAAAAGTCTGTAACAAGTGCATAAACTATAAACAATGGAGAGGTGGTGCATGGTAAATAATTTGAACGAGTGATGTCGCGAGAAACCGATGCCGAAGCGTGCTGCGCGTAGTCGTAGCCTTGCCCGGTGTGGCACTGAGTTAGCATTGACCCTGCAAGTGCTCGATGGTCGCCGCTTCTTGGCTGCTACCTGCCAGCACAGGTATCTCATGTGGCCCCCACTACCGGACTATACACGTGGTCAGGTGCGCTCTTCACTCTTCACAATCCTTTCCAAATTCTTCCTGTTTCAAACAAACAATCAATCTTTATTTCAAAACACATTTTTATCACTTGAATTTAAATTTAAATACAATAATTTTAATGACTAACAGAATTTCGAAAAACTGAAACAACACACCTCTAGAAGATGTTTCATAATATTTAAATATAAATTTTGAGCAAAATTGGTCCAACGATTTGATCGTAGGGTCGATATACAGGCACACCTTCACGTGTAAACCAGCCTTAATACTATCACTTTCATAAAAACAAAATTAAACACTACTATAAAACAATTTAAAACTCCTAAATATAAATTTTGAGCAAAAATGGCCCAACAGTTCTGACGTAAAATTTATATAAAGATGTGCACACACATGTAAACCGACCTTAATTTAGTCAATTTTAAAAAACTGTCAATTGTTCCTTCTGAGGAATGTTTTTAAAACCCTAAATATAAGTTTTGAGCAAAATCGAACTGACGGTTAGGGCATAGGATTCTTGTAAAAACACATATATACATGCCTCAATTTAAACAACTTGAAAAAAACAAAAGACGGTGCTACTAGAGAATGTTTCAAAACACCTAGATATGAATTTTGAGCCAAATCGGACCCACAGTTTTGACGTGCAATCGATGTTCAGGCAAACGTACACATGTAAACCGACTTTTATATCCTCACTTTCAAGAAAACAAATGAAGGCAATATTGGAAAACGTTATAAAACACCTAGATATTAAATTTGAATAAAATTGGTTCAATGGTTTGAGCGTAGGGTCAATGTAAAGGCACACCTTAACGTGTAAACCAACCTTAATTTTTCCAATTTTGGAAAAATTATAAAAAATAACAAAAGAAAATGTTTTGAAACTCTTATATTTGCATTTTGAACAAAATTGTCCCAATGGTTTGACTTTGGGATCGATGTAAAGGCACACCTTAACGTGTAAACCAGCCTTAATTTACTAAATTTCAAAAAAACAAAAGAAAATCGTCATAGAAAGCATTCTAAAGCTCCTAGATATGAATTTTGAATAAAATCGGACCAACGGTTCGAGCGTAAAATCAATGTGCAGTTATACATACACATGTAAACTAGCCTTTATTGCCGAAATTTCAAAAAAACAAAAGAAAGTATTAGTGAAGAACGTTCTAAAGCTCCTAAATATCAAATTTGAACAAAATCAGACCAACGGTTCGAGCATTAAATCAATTTGCAGATTTTAATACACATGTAAACCAGCCTTTATTTTCACAATTTCAAAAAAACAAAAGAAAGTCGTTATAGATTTTATTCTAAAGCTTCTAGATATAAATTTTGAACAAAATCGAACTAGCGGTTGGAGCGTTAAATCAATGTGAAGACATACGTACACATGTAAAACAGTCTTTATTTCTTCCATTCAAAAAAAAAAAAAGGAGGTCGTCATAGAGAACGGTCTGAAGCTTCTTGATATGAATTTTGAACAAAATCGGACCAACGGTTCGGGCGTTAAATCAATTTGTAGATTTTAATACACATATAAACTTGCCTTTATGTAATCAATTTCCAAAAAACAAAAGAAGGTCGTCATGGAAAATGTTCTAAAGCTCCTTGATATGAATTTTGAACAAAATCGGCTCAACGGTTCGGGCGTTAAATCAATATGCAGATTTAAATACACATGTAAACTAGTCTTCATTTTTTCAATCTCCAAAAAAACAGAAGAAGATTTTCATAAGAAATGTTCTAAAGCTCCTAGATATGAATTTTGAACAAAATCGGTCCAACGGTTCGGGTGTAAAATCAATGTGAAGACACACGTACACATGTAAGCCAGTCTTTATTTTTTTCAATTTAAAAAAAAAAAAAACAAAAGAAGGTCGTCATAGAGAACGTTCTAAAGCTTCTTGATATGAATTTTGAACAAAATCGGACAAACGGTTCGGGCGTTAAATTAATTTGTAGATTTTAATATACATGTAAACCTGCCTTTATTTTCTCAATTTCCGAAAAACAAAAGGAAACATTTTAAAGCCCCTAAATATCAAATTTGAACAAAATCGGACTATCGGTTCGGGCGTAAATACAATGTGCAGATTTAAATACACATGTAAACTAGCCTTTATTTCCTCGATTTCCAAAAAACAAAAGAAGATCGTCATAGAGAATGTTCTAATGCTCCTAGATATGAATTTTGAACAAAATCGGTTCAACGGTTCGGGCGTAAAATTAATGTGCAGACACACGTATACATGTAAACCTGCCTTTATGTCCTCCATTTCATAAAAACAAAAGAAATTCGTCATGGAAAACGTTCTAAAGCTCCTAGATATGAATTTTGATCAAAATCTAAGCAACAGTTCGGGCGTAAATTCAAGGTGCAGAAATATTCACACATGTAAACCAGCCTTAAGTCACTTAATTTTAGAAAAACAAAAGAAGGTTGCCATAGAAAATATTTTGAAACTTTCAGATTTCAGTTTTAGACAAAATTGGTCTAACAGTTCAAGCGTAGGGTCGATGTAAAGGCACACTTTTTCATGTAAACCAACCTTTATTTTCTGAATTTTTGAAAAACAAAAGAAGTTAATCATTGAAAACGTCTTGAAACTCCTAAATATGAATTTTGAGGAAAATGGGCCAGACAGTTCGAGCGTAGGGTCGATATAAAGGCACACTTTTTCGTGTAAACCAACCTTAATTTTCTGAATTTTCAAAAAACAAAAGAAGGTCACTATAGAAAACTTCTAGAAACACCTAAATATGAATTTTGAGGAAAATGGGCCAAACAGTTCGAGCGTAGGGTCGATATAAAGGCACACCTTTTCATGTAAACCACCCTTTATGTTATTAATTTTCAAAAACTGGAATAAGACACTCAAAGATATTTAGTAGAAACATCTAAATATAAATTTTGAATTGAATCTGACTGGAGGCTTAGACGTAGTATCATTGTAAAGGCACACCATCACATGCCTCAATTGAGCTTGATTTGAAAAAAACAAAAGAAGATATTACAAGAAAATGTTTAAAAACGACTAGAAATGAATTTTGAACAAAATCGATCAAGCGGTTTAGGCGTGGAACCGATTCGCAGATTTACATACACATGTAAACCATCTTTAACTTACTAAATTTCAAAAAACAAAAGAAGTTCGTCATAGCAAATATTCTAAAGCTACTAAATATGAATTTTGAACAAAATCGATCTTGCGGTTCAGGCATGGGGGTGAGCCTTAATCTACTCAATTTCAAAAAACAAAAGAAAGTCGACGTCGTAGAAAACGTTCTAAAGCTTCTAAATATTAATTTTGATCAAAATCGGACTAACGGTTCCGGCGTAAAATCAATGTGCCTTAATTTCAACAATTTTTCAATATAAATGTAAAAAAAAAAAAAACAAAAGAAAGTATGTTCGCCAAAACAAAAACAATCATACCTGAACTGTACTTACACTGTGAGTAATATTTATACACCGAATCAATTGCTACATGTGCATTATTAATAGAAGTAAATAAATATCGTTACGCCACAACAATTTGTCCTCGAAGTGATTTAACAACAATTTAAAACTAATGAACAAGCTATAAGAAACAATCATATTGCCTTTGAATCTAGTGACATTTACAATTGACAGTCTATAATAAACAGTCGTCAAATACCTCAAATATCATAAATCAATTAATAAATATACTTCAGTGTAAAAAATTTCAGGCACCTGTTGTGTTTCGAGGAAGAACGGTGGGCGTGGCTTAAAGAAGCGCCAACCAATCACAGCGAGTTACACCTCTTTATACTTTTGTTTAACCAATTGCGCAATGGCAATCGCCTACGAACTTGATCGAAAAGAAAATTGAACAACTTATTCCGCTCGAGGCTATATTGTTTTTTTTTCATGCAATGCACAGTATTGTATTGTTTTTTTTTTTGTTTCTTCACAACTGAATGAATGTAAGAACAAGTGTTTAATATATTCTTAAGGTTATCAGTTTTTCTTTGTTTTTTATTCCAAGACTATGTGAACATATAAAACTTGATTTTAATTATTTTACCTTGAATTGAGAATTATGCAGCATTCATATTATAATATTGACATTCGATGATTCAGTTAATTAATTTTTTGTTTTACGCTGTCTCCCGGAGCATTCCAGCTCCTTAACACCCCTTTTTCTGCTTCTAAAACAGTTGAAAGTGAGAGTTGAACATCATATTCTAAACAACTCGACTTATTGTTTCAATGTGAACACTTTTTCTTTAAAATAATGTATAGACATACTGTGAGAATGCAGACTTTCAAATGTTTATAATATATTTTATTTTAATAAGGAACTAATAAAGATCAAAAGTATTCATCTTAATCACCGCAATTATCTCTTATTAAATTGATGTGTTAAATTGAAACGCGTAGTAATTTATGTTTCTACGAAATAATTACAAGCGGTAAGCATCTGCAGTAATAAATAATTGCGCTCGCAGTACATAAATCGAGACAAGATCGGAATATAATTGCTTCGGGATCTTTAGATGACCATTTCCAGATTTACCGCAATTTATTGACTCAATTCAATGTCATAAATATTCTCAATTTCAAATTGAAGATTCAATAGAAATCAAATTTTAAAAATTGATTGACGTTACTTGCAATTAACCGGTATGGTAATGACCAAAGTTCTAGTTCTAATATCTTTATTTTAATCAAACACCGTTAAATTAACCACCATTTTGTAGCCTGTAGCTTGTCCCATTCGTACAGGCTTTAATATAAAAAACCAAGTATTGAACAAATCAATATAAAAATAAATAGAGCACTACTTTAATAGTTGACTTATTGATTAAAAGAAATATTATTGAAATTGGTGGAGAATTGCAGCCTGTAGTGTGTCCCATACGTACAGACTAAAGGACGAAAATACGTATCATTCTTCAAAGACAAGTTGGGGATGATAAATAACAAATCATTCAACAAATACTGATAAAAATTGATAGACTTCTATTTTAATTGATAATTTGAGGTTTGACAAAAATTGCAGCCTGTAGCGTGTCCCATACGTACAGACCGAAGGACGAAAATGCTAGTATTTTTCCAATAGGCAACTAATTGTTGAACTATTTAGCATACAAAGACTCTACTTCAATAGGTGAATTTATTTAAGAAATAACTATTGAAATTGGTAAAAAAATGCAGCCTGTAGCGTGCCCCATACGTACAGACTAAATGATGAAAATGCATTTTACAAAATCAAATTCAGGCTTTAATAAATAAATAATTTCCGAACAAATCATCATGAAAATCAATAAAGTATTACTTTAACAGTCGATTAATCGAGACAAAAAATTATTATTGAAATTGGTCAAAAACTGTAGCCTGTAATGTGTCCCATATACGTACAAACCATTCGAAAAATCACTATGAAAATCAATAGGCTCCTATTCTAATGATTATCCAATTGTTAAAAAAAAAATATTAAGATTGGACAAAAATTACAGCCTGTAGCGTGTCCCATACGTACAGACTAAAGGACGAAAATGCTTATAATTCTTCAAAGACAAGTTCAGGTGATGATAAATAACAAACCATCCAAAAAATCTACATAAAAATTAATAGGCTTTTGGTCTGATAGTCATTAAATTGATAAAAAAATAAATTATTGAAATTTGTCGAAAATTGTAGCCTGTAGCGTGTCCCATACGTACAGACTGATTCAGGCTTCAATAGATAACTAATTATTGAACAAATCACTATAAAAATCAATAGTATTCTACTTTAATAGTCAATCAGTTGACTAAAAAAAGAATATCGAAATTGGTCAAAAATTGTTGCCTGTAGCGTGTCCCATACGTGCAGATTAAGTAACAAGAATTCATGTAATTTTTCAAAGACTAATTCAGATCATGATAAATAACGAACCATTAAAAATATCACCTTGAAAATCAATAAGCTTCTATTCTAATAACTAATTAGCTTGTAAGAAAGAAAATTGTTCAAATCAGTTAAAAATTGCAGCCTGTACCGTGTCCCATACGTACAGACCAAAGAACAAAAATGCATGTCTTTTAGTGAAGACAAATTAATGTCGTAATAAAAAAAACCGTTCGATAAATCACCATAGAAATCAATGGACTCCTATTCTTATGATCAATCAGTTGATAGAAGAAATATTGTTGAAATCGGTCAAAAATTGCAGCCTGTAGTGTGTCCCATACATACAAAGAACAAAAATGCATGTCGTTCTCCAAAATCAGATTCAGGCTGTAATAGAGCGATAACTCTCATACAAATCATATTGAAAATCAATATAGAGTATCACTTTGATAGTTGATTAATCGAAAAAAAAAATAAATATTGAAACTGGTCAAGAACTGCAGCCTGTAACGTGTCCCATACGTACAGACTGATTCAGGCTTCAATAGATGACTAATTAATGAACGAATTACCATAAAAATCAATAATTTTCTACTTTAATAGTTAATCAATCAACAAAAAATGAATATTATCAAAATTGGTCAAAAATTGCTGTCTGTAGCGTGTCCCATACGTACAGACTTAAGGACGACAATGCATATCATTCTACAAAGACAAATTTAGGTCATGATAAATAACAATCCATTCAACAAATCATCATAAAAATCAATAAGCTTTCATTTTGATACTTACTGAAATAACAAAAAAAATAATTATGGGAATTGGTCAAAAATTGCAGCCTGTAGCGTGCCCCATACATACAGACTAAAGAATGAAAATTCATGTCATACTTCAAAGACAAGTTCAGGTTATGATAAATAACAAACCAATGAACAAATCACTATGAAAATCAATAAGCTTCTATTCTGATAGTTACTCAATTGACGAAAAGAGAAAATTATTGGAATTGATCAAGAATTACAGCCTGTAGCGTGTCCCATACGTACAGACCAAAGGACAAAAATGCGTGTCACTTTTACAAAATCAGATTCAGGCTTCAATAGGCAACTAATCACCATAAAAATCAATAGGGTTGTACTTAAATAGTTGATTAATTGATTGAAAAGATAAATATGGGAATTGGTCAAGAATTGCAGCCTGTAGCGTGTCTCATACGTACAGACTGAAGAATGAAAATGCATACCTTTTCCGAAAATGAATTTAGGTCATGATAAATGAAAAATCATTGAACAAATCATCGTAAAAATTAATAAGCTTCTATTTTGATGGTAATTCAATGTGTATAAAAAAAATTATTGGAATTGGACAAAAATTGTAGCCTGTAGCGTGTCCCATACGTATAGACTGATTCAGGCTTCAATGGATGACTAATTATTGAACTAATTACCATAAAAATCAATAATGTTCTTCTTCAATAGTGATTCAATTGACAAAAAAAATGATTATTGAAATTGGTCAAAAATTGCTGTCTGTACAGACTTTAAGACGAAAATGCATGTTATTTCACTAAGACAAATTCAGGTCATGATAAATAACAAACCATTCAATTAATCATCATAAAAATCAATAGGCCTCTATTCTGATAGTTGTTAAATTCACAAAAAGAGGAATTATTGCAATTGGTCAAAAATTACAGCCTGTAGCGTGTCTCGTACGTACAGACTAAAGAATGAAAATGCATACCTTTTCCGAAAATAGATTCAGGTCATGATAAATAAAAAAACATTTAACAAATCACCATAAAAATCAATAAGATTCTATTCTGATGGTAATTCAATTGATAGAAAAAAAAATTATTGGAATTGAACAAAAATTGCAGCCTGTAGCGTGTCCCATACGTATAGTCTGATTCAGGCTTAATTGGATAACTAATTAATGAACCAATTACCATAAAAATCAATAGTGTTCAACTTTAACAGTTAATCAATTCACGAAAAAATATATTTTTGAAATTGGTCAAAAATTGCTGTCTGTAGCGTGTCCCATACGTACAGACTTTAGGACGAAAATGCATGTTATTTCACTAAGACAAATTCAGGTCATGATAAATAACAAACCATTCAACAAATCATCATAAAAATCAATAGGCCTCTATTCTGATAGTTATTGAATTGACAAAAAAAAAATTATTGAAATTGCTGGGAAATTACAGCCTGTAGCGTGTCCCATACGTACAGACTAAAGGACAAAATTGTATGTCATGTTTCAAAGACTAATTCAGGTCATGATAAATAACAAACCATCTGACAAATCATCATAAAAATCAAGAGACTCCTGTCCTGATAGTTACTCAATTGGCAGAAAAAAAATTATGAGAATTGGACAAAAATTGCAGCCTGTAACGTGTCCCATACATACCAGGTCATGATAAAGAACAAACTGTTTGACAAATATGCATAATAATCAATAGACTTTTATTTCGATAGTAAATTAGTTGATCGAAAAAAAATTGTTCAAATCGGTCAAAAATTGCAGCCTGTAGCGTGTTCCATACGTACAGACCAAAAGACAAAATTACTTATTATTCTCAAAGATGAATTCAGGTCATGATGAATAACAAACCATTCGACAAATTAGCATGAAAATCAATAGCCTTCTGTTCTGATAGTTAATTAAAAAAAAAAAATAATTGTTGAAATCGGTCAAAAATTCTAGCCTGTAGCGTGTCTCATACGTACAGACTAAAGAACGAAAATGCGTGCCATTTTTCACAACCAAATTCAGGCTCCAATAGGCAACTAATTATGATAAAAATCAATAGGGCTCTGCTTCAATAGTTAAATTATTAATTGAAGAGACAAAAGTTGAAATCGGTGAAGAATTGCAGCTTGTGGCGTGTCCCGTACGTACAGACTAAAGAACGAGCATGCATATCATACCTTAAAGACTAATTCAGGTTATGATAAATAATAAATCATTTGATAAATCATCATGAAAATCAAGAGGCTTCTATCCTGATAGTTACTCAATTGGTAGAAAAAAAAAATTTGAATTGAACAAAAATTGCAGCCTGTAGCGTGTCCCATACGTACAGACCAAAGGACAAAAATGCTCATCATCCTTCAAAGACAAGTTTAGGTCATGATAAATAACAAACTATACGACAAATCACCACAAAAATCAATAGGCTTCCAACCTAATAATTAATCAGCTGGTAGAAGAATAAATTATGGAATGGGACAAAAATTGCAGCCTGTACTGTGTCCCATATGTACAGACTAAAGGCCAGAAATGCATGTCAATTTACAAAGACGAACCATTGAACAAATTACCATAAAAGGCTTTTATTCTGATAAATCATTAGCTGGTAGAAGAATAAATTATACAAACCAGTCAAAAATTGCAGCCTGTAGCGTGTCCCATACGTACAGACCAAAGGACGAAATTGCACGTTATTCTTAAAGATAAATTCAGGTCATGATGAATAACAAATTGTCAGACAAATCAGCAAAATAACCAATAGACTTCTATTCCGATAATTAGTTAGTTGATCGAAGAAAAATTGTTCAAATCGGTCAAAAATTGTAGCCTGTAGCGTGTCCCATACGTACAGACTAAAGAACGAAAATGTGCGTCATTTTCCAAAATCAAATTTAGGCTCCAATAGGCAATTAATTACCATAAAAATCAATAGGGCTCTACTCTAATAGTTAAATAATTGATTAAAGTTGGAATCAGTCAAGAATTGCAGCCTGTAGTATGTCCTATACGTACAGACTAAAGGACGAAAATGCATGTCATTTTCCAAAATCTAATTCAGGACATGATTAAAAACAAACTGTTCGACAAATCACTAGAAGAATCAATAAACTAATAGTTAATTGAGTGGTGGAAGAAAAAAGTGTTCAAATCTGTCAAAAATTGCAGCCTGTAGCGTGTCCCATACGTACAAACCAAAGGACGAGAATACAGATCTTTTTCAAAGATAAATAACAAAATATTTGACAAATTATCATAGAAATCACAAGATTTATATTCTGATAGTTAGTTCATTAAAAGAAAAAAATTAATTTGAAATCGGTCAAGAATTACAGCCTGTAGCGTGTCCCATACGTACAGATTACTGGACAAAAATGCATGTCAGTTTTCAAAATCAGATTCAAACTGTAATAGATCAATAATCCTCAAACAAATCACCATAGAAATCAATAGGGTGTTACTTAAATAGTTGATTAATCGGGAATAAAATAAATATTGAGATTGGTCCAAAATTGCAGCCTGTAGCATGTCTCATACGTACAGACAAAAGGACGAAAATGCGTATCATTTTACAAAGATAAATTCAGCTCATTATAAATAACAAACCATTCGGAAAATCACCATAAAAATCAATAGGCCTCTATTTTGATATTTACTCAATCGGTAAAAAAAAAAGTTGCAGCCTGTAGCGTGTCCCATACGTAGAGACTTGAGAGCAAACATGCGTGTCATTTTCCAAAATCAGATTCAGGCTCCAATAGGCAACTAATTATCATAAAAGTCAATAGGGCTTCATTTCAATAGTTAAATAATTGATTAAAAGAATGATTATTGAAAGTGGCCAAAAATTGCAGCCTGTAGTGTGTCCCATACGTACAGACTTAAGAACAAAAAAGCATTTTACAAAATCAGATTCAGATTGTAATAGATAACTAACCATTAAACTGAAGACCATAAAAATCAATAGGGCTTTATTTTAATAGTTGACTAATTGATTAAAATAATAGTTATTGAAATTGGTTGAGAATTGAAGCCTGTAGCGTGTCCCATACGTACAGACAAAATCAAATTATTAGTATCAATATTAAATACATGCGAAAGTTTTCTAATTCCTGTATTCTAAAAAAACTGATGATATATCGCAAGTGAAACCCAATCAAAGCCCAATTAAAAATTTAGCAAATGCTCAGTAAGCAATTAAGAGTGAGAGTTAGCCACGCACCTTCCCATACACATTGTTTTTATATGGGAAAACTTTTTCTAAAATAAACCAGAACTCTTATTTATGATGCATGCAGAAAACTAGAACTTCTTCAAGACTAACAGTGATTACTTTCATCTGCACTCATCACTCTCTGTTAGAAAAGAACTGAAACCGTTTTAATTACAATGTTATAACGAATTATTCTAGTGTTAAGTACACATATTTTCACTGTAACCTGCTTCTCAGAGGCTCATTAATTCATTAGACTTGTTTTTGTGAACAGAAAATAATTTCATTGACAAAATTCAAGTCATGTCAAAAATAATGACCAGGTTAGACAAAAAATGAAATCATCCATATCGTATGTACTCGAAACCAGTAGTTTCTAACGAGTGCGGTACATCAAAGTCCAGCAAGCACAATTACTATAATATAATCCAATGTATCATTCATAATAAGCGGTATGTGCACTCTATTAATTTGAATGGTAAAGCTACAAAACATAGAAAAAAACAACCACGGTATCGGTAGCTGAGCACCCTCAGGCAGAAATAACTTTCAATCTTTTCGTGTGGGATAAATCTCCGAGCTTTAGCGGCCAAATATCAAACCTTTATTCCATTATTGGAGTGGTATCATTATCTGCAATCTGTATCGCATCTAGATCTCTGCTGCTATCGGATTTGAATGTTATAATATCTTTGGTGAATATAAAAAAGCAACTGTGCTCCTACCGAACGAGAAAATTATCTTGCTACATTTTTATAATGCGATTACCAATAATGATAAACATTTTTAGGGCACACAATTCATTATTAAAATAACTTCTTACCTTTTCCAAACACTGCACTACACTGCACAATACAAAAATTTATTCTTGCTGCTAAACTTCGTTTAATCTTGCGTAACTTCGTGCAAGTCTTCGCTCGAATTTATCGTTTGGCTATTGTACATCAATACTTCAGTAGTGATTTGAATAGTGAATTGTTTTATTATTACATTTGTGTGTAGTGGTTTTATTTGACTGTCCAAAAAAGTACTGATACCAGTTAAAAATGAAGGTAAAATATTTGATTTATGTTTTATGCAATAAAAAAAGCGAAACACAAAATTCTGTCTTCGGTATATCATTTTTACATCCTTCCTCAGTCAGCACCCACAATTTGAAATTATTTGAGTCACTAATTTAGTCAGGAGTCAATTATTTTCTCGAAAGCATAGATAGCATCATTATTTTTATTATGATTTTGAGTTTTGCTCACTATAATTTGTGAGAAAAATGAAGACGTCATTTGTAATATGTAATTCCTACATCCTTCCTCGGTTAGCGCACACAATTTTAAATTTTTTGGGTCGCTGGTTTAGTCAGGAATCAATTATTTACTCCAAAGCACAGATATCATTATTATTTTTATTGTAATTTTGAGTTTTGCACACTATAATTGCTGAAGAAAAACAGGGACGTCATTCTGTCTCCAATATGTTATTTCTACGTCCTTCCTCAGTCAGCACTCACAATTTTGAATTTTTTGAGTCATTGGTTTAGTCAGGAGTAAATTATTTACGCGAAAGCACAAATATCGTTATAAATTTTGTTGTGACTTAAAATTTTGCACACTATAATTGGTGGATAAATTGAAGGACGTCATTGTGACTTCAATATGTTATTCCTACATTCTTCCTTAATCAGCACTCACAATTTCAAATTTTTTTGGTCAATATTTTGGTCAGAAATCAATAATTCACTCGACATTATGGTTTATTATTTTTATTGTAATTTTGAGTTTTGCACACTATAATTTGTGAAAAAAATTAAGGATGTCTTGCTGCCGTCAATATGTTATTCCCACATCCTTTCTTAGTAAGTACAAACAGTTTAAAAATTTTTGAGCCGCTAATTTAGTCAGGAGTTAATTATTTACTCGAAAGCACAGATATCTATATTATTTTTATTGTTATTTTGAATTTTGCACACTATAATTGCTGGACAAAAATGAGGACGCCATTCTGGCTTTGATGTTATTCCAACATCCTTCCTTAGTCAGCACAAATAATTTGAAATTTTTTGATTCACTGGTTCAGTCAGAAGTCAATTATTCACGCGAAAGCCAGGATATTATTATTATTTTCATTGTAATTTCGAGTTTTGCACACTATAATTGGTCGCAAAAAATAAAGACGTCATTCTGTCTTCAATATGTTATTCCTACATCCTTCCTTAGTCAGTACAAACAGTTTCAAATGTTTTGAGCCACTGGTTTAGTCAGAAGTCAATTATTTATTCCAAAGCACAGATATCATTATTGTTTTTGTTGTGATTTTGAGTTTTGCACACTATAATTGGTCCAAAAAAATAACGAAGTCATTCTGCTTCCAATATGTTATTTCTACATCCTTCCTCAGTCAGCACAAACAATTTTAAATTTTTTGACTCACTGGTTTAGTCAGTAGTCAATTATTTAGTCCAAAGCCCATATATCATTACTATTTTCATTGTGAATTTGAGTTTTGCACACTATAATTGGTTAAGGAAAATAAGTACGTCATTCTGCCCTCAATATATTATTCCTACATCCTTTCTTACTCAGTTCTCACAGTTTGAAATTTTTTGAGTCGCTAATTGAGTCAGGAGTCAATTATTAACTTGAAAGCACAGATATCATTATAAATTTTATTGTGATTTTAAATTTTGCGCACTATTATTGGAGAATAAATAAGAGGACATCATTTTGCCTTTAATATGTTACTCCTACATCCTTTCTCAGTCAGCTCAAAAAATTCGAAATTTTTTGAGTCGCTAGTTTAGTCAGAAGTCAATTATTTAAGCAAAAGCACAAATATCATTATAAATTTTATTGTGATTTTAAGTTTTGCACACTATAATTGATGAATAAATAGAAGGACGTCATTCTGCCTTCGATATGTTATTCCTACATCCTTACTCAGTCAGCACTCTAAGTTTGGAATTTTTTGAGTCACTGGTTTAGTCAGGAGTCAATTATTTACGCGAAAGCACGGATATCATTATTATTTTTATTGTGAATTTGAGTTATGCACAATATAATTGGTCCAGAAACATAACGACGTCATTCTGCCCTTAATATGTTATTTTTACATCCCTCCTTAAACAGCACAAGCATTTTGAAATTTTTTAAGTCACTGGTTCAGTCAGACGTTAATTATTTACTTGAAAGCACATAATGCATTCTTATTTTCATTGTGATTTCGAGTTTTGCACACTATAATTGATGGAGAAAAATAAGGACGTCATTCTGTCTTCAATATGTTATTTCTACATCCTTCCTCAGTCAGCACAAACAATTCCAATCTTGTTGACTCACTGATTTACTCAGGAGTCAATTATTTACACCAAAGCACAGATATCATCATTATTTTTATTGTAAATTTGAGTCTTGCACACTATAATTGGTAGAAGGAAGTAGGAACGTCATTCTGTCTTCAATATGTTATTCCTACATCCTTCCTTAGTCAGCACTCACAGTTTCAAATTTTTTGACTCTCTGGTTTAGTCAGAAATCAAATATTCTCTCGAAAGCACAAATATCATTATAAATTTTATTGTAATTTCAAATTTTGCACACTATAATTGGTGAAGGAAAATAAGGACGTCTTTCTGCCTTCAATATATTATTACCACATCCTTCCTCAGTCAGCACAAACAGCTTCAAATTTTTTGACTCACTGGTTTAGTCAGGAATCAATTATTTACTCCAAAGGACAGATATCATTATTAATATTATTATGATTTTGAGTTTTGCACACTATAATTGGTCGAAAAAAATAAGGACGTCATTCTGCCTTCAATATGTTATTCCCACATCTTTCCTTAGTCAGCACTCACAGTTTCAAATTTATTGACTCACTGGTTTAGTCAGAAGTCAATTATTGACTCCAAAGCACAGATATCATTATTATTTTTATTGTGATTTTGAGTTTTGCACACTATAATTGCTGAAAAAAAATAATGATGCCATTCTGACTCCAATATTTTATTTCTTCATTCTTTCTCAGTCACCACAAACAGTTTGAAATTTTTTGACAGGCTGGTTATGTCAGGAGTCAACTATTTACTTGAGAGCACAGATAACATTATTATTTTTATTGTGATTTTTAGTTTTGCACACTATAATTGCTGAAAAAAAATAATGATGCCATTCTGACTCCAATATTTTATTTCTTCATTCTTTCTCAGTCACCACAAACAGTTTGAAATTTTTTGACTGGCTGGTTATGTCAGGAGTCAACTATTTACTTGAGAGCACAGATAACATTATTATTTTTATTGTGATTTTTAGTTTTGCACACTATAATTGGTGGAGGGCATCATTGTGCCTTTAATATGTTATTCCTACATCTTTCTTTAGCCAGTACAAACAGTTTGAAATTTTTTTAAATGCTGGCTTAGTCGGGAATTGATTATTTACTCGAGAGTATCTGTAGCATTATTATTTTTATTGTGATTTTGAGTTTTGCACACTATAATTGATGGAGAAAAATAAGGACATCATTCTGCTTTCAATATGTTATTCGTACATCCTTCCTTAGTCAGCACGAACATTTTGAAATCTTTTGAGTCGCTGGTTCAGTCAGACGTTAATTATTTACTCGAAAGCACATATATCATTATTATTTCTATTGTGGCTTTTAGTTTTGCACACTATAATTGGTCCAGAAACATAACGACGTCATTCTGCCCTTAATATGTTATTTCTACATCCCTCCTTAAACAGCACAAGCATTTTGAAATTTTTTAAGTCACTGGTTCAGTCAGACGTTAATTATTTACTTGAAAGCACATAATGCATTCTTATTTTCATTGTGATTTTGAGTTTTGCACACTATAATTGATGGAGAAAAATAAGGACGTCATTCTGTCTTCAGTATGTTATTTCTACATTCTTCCTCAGTCAGTAAAAATAGTTTGAAATTTTTTGAATCGCTGGTTTAGTCAGGAATTGATTATTTACTTGAGAGTACCTATAGCATTATTATTTTCAATGTGATTTTGAGTTTTGCACACTATAATTGATGAAAAAATAAGGACGTCATTATGTTATGTTATTCATACATTCTTATTAGGTCAGCGCTCACAGTTTGAAATTATTTGAATCACCGTTTTAGTCAGGAGTCAATTATTCACTCAGAAGCTCATATAACATTATTAGTTTTATAGTGATATTGAAATTTGCACATTGTAATTGGTTGAGGAAAATGAGGACATCATACTGCCTTTAATATGCTATTCCTAAATCCTTCCTCAGCCAGCACTCACAGTTTGAATTTATTTGAGTCACTGGTTTAGTCAGGAGTCAATTATTCACTCGAGAGTACAAATAACATTATTATTTTTATTGTAATTTTTAGTTTTGCACACTATAATTGGTAAAGGAAAATAAGGACATTATTCTGCCTTCAGTATGTTATTCCTACATCCTTCCTCAGTCAGTACAAACAGTTTGAAATTTTTTCAGTCGCTGGTTCAGTCAGGAGTCTATTATTTACTTAAGAGTATAGATAGCATTATTATTTTTATTGTGCTTTTGAGTTTTGTACACTATAATTGTTGGAAGATAATGAGGATATCATTGTGCCTTAAATATGTTATTCCTACATCTTTCTTCAGTCAGTACAAACAGTTTGAAATTTTTTGAGTCTCTAATTCAGTCAGAAGTCAATTATTTACTCGAAAGCACAGATAGTATTATTATTTTTATTGTGATTTGAGTCTTGCACACTATAATTGGTAAAATAAAATAAGGACGTCATTCTGCCTTTGATATGTTATTCCTACATTTTTTCTCAGTCAGCACAATAAATTTCAAATTTTTTGAGTCGCTGGTTCAGTCAGGAGTCTATTATTTACTCAAGAGTATAGATAGCATTACTATTTTTATTGTGCTTTTGAGTTTTGCACACTATAATTGTTGGAAGATAATAAGGATATCATTGTGCCTTCAATATGTTATTCCTACATCTTTCTTCAGTCAGTCTAAACAGTTTGAAATTTTTAGTCTCTAATTCAGTCAGAAGTCAATTATTTACTCGAAAGCACAGATAGTATTATTATTTTTATTGTGATTTGAGTCTTGCACACTATAATTGGTAAAATAAAATAAGAACGTCATTCTGCCTTCAATATGTTATTCCTACATCCTTCCTCAGTTAGCACAAACAATTCCAAATTTTTTTGACTTACTGGTTTAGTCAGAAGTCAATTACTGACTCGAAAGCACATATATCTTTATTATTTCTATTGTGATTTCGAATTTTGCACACTATAATTGCTGGAAAAAAATAAGGACACCATTCTGCTTTCAATATGTTATTTCCACATTCTTCCTCAGTCAGCACAAACAATTTCAATTTTTTTTGATTCATTGGTTTAGCCAGGAGTCAATTATTCACTCCAGAGCACAGATATCATTATTATTTTTATTGTAATTCTGAGTTTTGCACACTATAATTGATAAAGGAGAAAAAGGACCTCATTGTGCCTTCAATATGTTGTTTCTACATCCTTCCTCAGTCAGCACAAACAATTACAAATTTTTTGACCCACTGGTTTAATCAGGCATCAATTATTTACTCAAAAGCACAGATATCATTATAAATTTCAATGTGATTTCAAATTTTGCACACTATAATGGGTAAATGAATAGAAGGACGTCATTCTGCCTTCAATATATTATTCCTACATCCTGTCTCAATCAACACCTACAGTTTGAAATTTTTTGAATCGCTGGTTTAGTCAGGAATTTATTACTTACTCGAAAGTACCTATAGCATTATTATTCTTATTGTGATCTTGAGTTTTGCACACCATAATTGATGAAAAAATAAGGACGTCATTATGTTATGTTATTCCTACATTTATATTCAGTCAGCACTTACTGTTTGAAATTTTTTGAGTCACAGTTTAGTCAGGAGTCAATTATTTACTCAAAGGCACATATAATATTATTATTTTTATACTGATTTTGAGTTTTGCACACCATAATTGGTGGAGGAAAATAAGGACGACATTCTGCTTCGAATATGTCATTCCTACATGTTTTCTCATTCAGCACAAAGAGTTTGAATTTTTTTTTGTCGCTGATTTAGTCAGGAGTCAATTATTTACTCGAAAGCAGATATATCATTATTATTTTTATTATGATTTTGAGCTTTGCACACTATAATTGGTGAAGGAGAATAAGGACATCGTTCTGCCTTCAATATATTATTCTCACATCCTTCCTCAGTCAGCACGAACGGTTCCAGTTTTTTTGACTCACTGGTTTAGTCAGGAATCAACTATTTACTCCAAAGGACAGATATCATTATTAATTTTATTGTGATTTTGAATTATGCACACTTTAATTGCTGGAAAAAATCAGGACGCGATTCTGCCTTCAATTTGTTTTTTCTACAACCTTCCTCAGTCAGCACGAACAGTTTCAAATTTTTTGGCTCACTGGTTTAGACAGGAATCAATTATATACTTTAAAGCACAAATATCATTATTATTTTCATTGTGATTTTGAGTTTTGCACACTATAATTGCTGGAAAAAAATACGGATGTCATTCTGCCTTCAATATGTTATTCCTACATGCTTCTTCAGTCAGCACAAACAATTTCAGATTTTTTGACTTACTGGTTCAGTCAGGAGTCAATTATCTACTCCAAAGCACAGAAAGTATCATTGTTCTTATTGTGATTTTGAGTTTTGCACACTATAATTGGTGAAGAAAAATAAGGATGCCATTTTGCCTTCAATATGTTATTCCTACATCCTTCTTCAGTTAGCACTCGCAGTTTGAAATTTTTTGATTCGCTGGTTTAGTCAGAAGTCAATTATTTACTCGACAGTACAGATATCATTATTATTTTTATTGTGAATTTGAGTTTTGCACACTATAATTGTTAGAGAGAAATAGGGACGTCATTCTGTCTTCAATATGTTATTCTCATATCCTTTCTCAGTCAGCACAAACAGTTTGAAATATTTTGACTAGCTGGTTTAGTCAGAAGTTAATTATTTACTCGATAGTACAGATAGCATTATTATTTTAATTGTGATTTTGAGTTTGGCACACTATAATTGATGGAGAAAAATAAGAACATCTTTCTGCTCTCAAGATGTTATTCTCACATCCTTTCTGAGTCAGCACAAAGAGTTTGAAATTTTTTGAGTCGCTAATTTAGTCAGGAGTCAATTATTTACTCGAAAGCACATATATGATTATTATTTTCATTGTAATTTTGAGTTTTGCACACTATAATTACTGAAGGAAAATAAGGACGTCATTTTGTCTTCAATATGTTATTCCTACATCTTTCCTTAGTCAGCACAAACATTTTGAAATTTTTTCAACCGCTGGTTTAGTCAGGAGTCAATTATTTATTCGAGAGTACATTTAACAATATTTTTCCATTGTAATTTTGAGTTTTGGATACTATAATTGGTGAAGAAAAAATTTTGCACACTATAATTGTGTCTTTAGTATATAATTGGTACATTCTCTCGCAGTCAATACCCACAATTCCAATTTTTTTTGACTACCAATTTAGCCAGGAATCAATTGTTTACTTCGAGGGGAACATTTATTTATTGTGATTGACTTTTAAACACTATAATTGTGTAAAAGGAAACAGTAACTTCTTTCTGTCTTCAGTATATTATTTGCACATTCTTTCTCAGTCAACACTTACAATTTAAATCTTTTTCAATTGCTATTTTAGTCAGGAATTAATTATTTATTTCAAGGAAACAAATAGGATTATTGTGTCTCTATTCATCATTTATGAGGTTTCAGGTTTTATATTTTGAACACTATAATTGTGTGACTGTCTTCAGTATATTATTTGTACATCCTTCCTCAGTCAATTCAAATTTTTTTCAACCTCCAGTTTAGTCAGGAATTAATTATTTATTTCAAGAGAACAAATAGGATTAATTTGAGTTTTGAGTTTTGAACACTATAATTGTATCCAGTATATTATTTATATATCCTCCCTCAGTCAATATCCACAATTTCAATTTTTTTCAACTCCTGGCTTAGTCAGGAAATAATTATTTATCTCAAGAGGGCAGATAATATTATTGTACCTACTGTAAATTTGAGTTTTGAACACTATAATTGTTTGGAGGAAAACGATAACATAATTTTTCTCTCAGTATATTGTTTATACGTCCATTCTTAGTCAATACTATTAGTTTCAAATTTTTTGAATAACTGGCTCAGTCAGGAATCATTCATTTATTTTTGTTGATTTTTGGATCTCTCCTTAATTAGCACTCACAGTTAAATGATTTTTTCAATCGCTGATTTAGTAAGAAATAATTTATTTATCTCAACAAGACAAATTGTGATTTTGAATTCCGATTTTAGGACACTATAATTGTGTAAATGGAAATTTTTTTGAATTGCTAATTTAATCAAGAAATTATTATTTATCTCAAAAGAACAATATTAAAAATTCATGTTATGCTAGAAATTTTTGGGATCAAAATGATCACCTACACATCACGAATTTGCTCTCAGCAACAGACCTATTAGATTAGATTGTGTGAAACAGAATTCACACGATTTTGAAATCAATTTAAATACATTTCGGTAGTCCACAGCTCCGGGGGGAATCCTCGATCAGGATTTGAATTTAGAATTTAAAGCTTTGGCGCTTAACATCGTTTATCATTAGCATATTGGAAACGCGGGTAATTCGGTGGCTCTTCACAACATGCAACACGTTATTTGAATATTAATATCCCGGAATTGAGGGTTTGGAACAACAGCGGTTTATGGTAAACGCTCACATTAATTTTTAGTTTATTTTTTGTGAAATTGAACGTTATGAATCTATTATATGATAAGCACACTCAATTTTTTCATTCAAATTACTTTTAATTTAGATTTGAGGACTGCGCATGTCCGGAAAGTGCAATGACCTGCTCAAATTTTATCTCAATTCACAATTTGGTGGGTTGACAGCAAAATCCAACACCTGCAGCGTCTTTTGCTACAGTGCTCACCCTTTAATAAAAATCAAACCCGTATGCATTCGCGTATGACTGTCCTATTATATATGACAGCTAATTAGATTAACCGAGCGTTAAATGCACTTCATGCCTTTGTTAACCGACCTGTAAAATTACACCCATGCAAATTTCATGCTAAAATCATTGCATCCTCGAATAAAATCTATAAAAATCTTTTCTGGCGACAGTTGCGCGCGTGGCTTGGTGCATGATGGCCACAATGCGCCTCGGTCGCGGCATGCAACCGCGCTGGTATTCCGAACGCCTTCGGCAGCGTCGGCGCTGCAATTTCATCTAAAATATGCAATCGCTGCAACAAAAACCCGACCAAGCTGCTATGTTACGCACGCGACCGAAACGCGCACGCCATCCAACATGATCTGCGTGATTGGCATCTGTACTCGGATATCTTTGTCCACAAAACACTTACAAATTGTACTTGAAACACCAATATGGCGGACGCCCCAAAATGGCGAATTAACAGTACCTTAAGCTCCCTTGATTCTTTTTTTAATCTGTTTATTAACCCTCAACATAAAATCCTATTGAATTTCGTCATGATATATTGGATGATTAATTTTTTATAAATAATTTTCTCCCAAAACTCCCTTTAAAAACTTGGTCTGTACGTATGGGACACGCTACAGGCTGCAAATATCCACCAACTATTATAATAAGACCCTATTCCTTTTTGTTGATGATTGATTGAAAGTAACAATTTTTATAAACAATTTTCTCCCTTTAAAAAATCATATGTATCAGCGTCCTTTAGTCTGTACGTATGGGACACGTTACAGGCTGCAAAAATCAACCGATTCAGGTGATTTTCTATTTAGTCAGTCAATTGTGCATCAAAATAAAACTTTATTTATTTTTGTTGTGATTTATTGAACTATTAAATTCTTATAAGCAATTTTCTAAAAGTCTGTACGTATGGGACACGCTACAAGCTATTAATCAATTAACCACTTATCAGGATGAAAGCTCATTAATTTTTGTTGTGGTTCATCCAATAGTAAAATTTTTATAAGCAATTTTCTTTTTTTGAAAAATGATCGTCCTTCAGTCTGTACATATGGGACACGCTACAGGCTCCAAATATCAACAAATTCAAGTAATTTTCTTTTTAATCAATTGAATCGCTATCAAAATTATATCTTATTGATTTTTGTTGAAATTGGTAGGATATTTCAATAATTTAAAGCAATTTTCTTGGTTTGAAAAATGAAATGTATCTACATCCTTCAGTCTGTACGTATGGGACACGCTACAGGCTGTAATTACTCATCAAAATAAATCTCTATTTATTGTTGTTGTGATTTATTTGATAATTCAATTCTTCAAAGCAAATTTCTCTATTTGAAAAATGAAATGTATCTTCATTTCTTAGTCTGTACGTATGGGACACGCTACAGGCTGTTAATTTCAACAGATTTGAACAATTCTTCTCTCAATCAATTAACTAACTGTCAAAATTTCATTTTCGTTATGATTTATTTGATGATTCTATTTTTATAAACAATTTTTCTCCTTTGAAGAATCCATGTATTTTCGTCCTTTAATCTGTACGTATGGGACACGCTACAGGCTGCACTAATCAATCAATTAGAGTGATTTTCTGTTCAGTCAGTTAATTGTGCATCAAAATAAAACTCTATTTATTTTTGTTGTGATTTATTGGATTATTAAATTTTTAAAGGCAAATTTTCTAAAAGTTTGTAAGTATGGGACACGCTACAGGCTGTTAATCGATCAACCATTTATCAGGATGAAACTTCATCCATTTTTGTTGTGATTCATCCAATAATCAAATATTTATGAGCAATTTCCTCTTTTTGAAAAATAATTCTCCTTCAATCTGTACGTATGGGACACGCTACAGGCTACAAATATCAACCGATTTGAATAATTTTTCTTCTACGTAATTAAGTAGCTATTCATATAAAACCCTATTAATTTTTGTTAAGATTTATTGGATGTTTTAATTTTAAAAGCAATTTTCTTTCTTTCAAGAAGGAAATGTATACTCGTCCTTTCGTCTGTACGTATGGGACACCCTACAGGCTGTAATTTGCAACCAATTTGAGTAATTCTTTTTTAAATCAATCAACCACTGATTAGAAATTTGGTTGTAGTTTTTCTAATGATTAAATTTTCATAAGCAATTTTCTTTATTTGAAAAATGATCGTCCTTCAGTCTGTACGTATGGGACACGCTACAGGCTGCAAATATCAACCGATTTAAATAATTTTCTTTCTTGTTAATTAAGTAGCTATTCATATAAGACTCTATATATTTTGGTAAGATTTATTGGATGTTTCAATTTTAAAAGCAATTTTCTTTCTTTCAAGAATGAAATGTATTTTCGTCCTTAAGTCTGTACGTATGGGACACTCTACAGGCTGTAATTTGCAACCAATTTGGGTAATTTTTTTTTTAATTGATCAACCACTCATCAGAATTCTCGTTGTGGTTTTTCTAATGATCAAATTTTTATAAGCAATTTTCTTTCTTTGAAAAATGATCGTTCTTCAGTCTGTACGTATGGGACACGCTACAGGCTGCAATAATCAACCAATTTGAATGATTTTCTTGTTAGTCAATTAATCGTGCATCAAATTTGAAACTCTATTTATTTTTTTGTGATTTATTGAATTATTCAATTTCTATAAGCGATTTTCTATAAATGAAATGTATCTTCGTACGTATGGGACACGCTACAGGCTGTAAATCGATTAACTACTTACCAGGATAAAACTTTATTGATTTTTGTTGTGCTTTATCCAATAATCAAATATTTATGAGCGATAACCTCTTTTAACAGAATGATCGTCTTTCAGTCTGTACGTATGGGACACGTTACAGGCTGCAAATATTACCCGATTCAAATGATTTTCAATTGATCAATTATTCATCAGAATGAAACCCTATTCGGTAGTTAAATTTTCATGAAAAATTTTCTTTCTTTGAAAATTCTTCTAATCTGTACGTATGGGACAAACTACAGGCTGCAAATATCAACCGATTTAAATAATTTTCTTTTTTGTTAATTAAGTAGCTATTCATATAGGACCCTATTTATTTTTGTTGAGATTTATTGGATGTTTCAATTTTAAAAGCAATTTTCTTTCTTTCAAGAATGAAATGTATTTTCGTCCTTAAGTCTGTACGTATGGGACACTCTACAGGCTGTAATTTGCAAGCAATTTGGGTAATTCTTTTTTTAATTGATCAACCACTCATCAGAATTCTCATTGTGGTTTTTCTAATGATCAAATTTTTATAAGCAATTTTCTTTATTTGAAAAATGATCGTCCTTCAGTCTGTACGTATAGAACACGCTACAGGCTGCTGATATTAACCGATTCAAATGATTTTTGATTAATCTATTATTCAACAGAATAAAATCCTATTCGATAATTAAATTTTTATGAACAATATTCTTTCTTTGAAAAATCCATGTATGGGACAGGCTACAGGCTACAAGTATCAACCGATGTGAACAATTTTCTTTTCAATCAATTGAGTAGCTATTTGAATAAGCCCCTATTTATTTTCGTTGAGATTAATTGGATATTTCAATATTTAAAAGTAATTTTTTCTCTTTGAAAAATGAAATATATTTTTGTCCTTTAGTCTGTACGTATGGGACATGCTACAGGCTGTAAATATCAACCGATTTGAATAATTTTTTTTTTTATCAAATAATTAGTTATCAGAATAATTTTTGTCATGTTTCATGATATAATTTCATTTTTATAAACAATTTTCTTTCCTTAAAAAATTACATGTATTTTTGTCCATTATTCTGCACGTATGGGACACGCTACAGGCTGCAATAATCAACCAATTCAAGTTGTTCTCATTTTAGTCAATTATTATTCATCAAAATAAAACCCTATTTATTTTTGTTGTGATTCATTGAATAAGCAATTTCTTTCATTTGAAAGTCTGTACGTATGGGATGTCGACTGAATGATCATCAAAATAGTGCTTTATTGATTTTTATGATGTTTGATGATCAATAAAAGGCTGTTATCTGGATCCAAATGGAACTGTGTGGAAGAATTCGGGTACTAAAAAGTAAATGTGTAAATTTATGTGCAAAACACGAAATAGGTGAGCTAAAACCATTTGAAGGTTTTGTTGCGTACGAAAAACGTACAAAATCGTTTTCAGGTTCATTAATGAATGCTAAAAGATCTCATTATGTCAAATTTTGGCAAGGATTGGAAAAACTTGTACAAGGAGCACACTTTGAAAAGAAAAGGGCTATTTGTAAAGAACAAAAACTGGATGATGGAGTTGAGTTTCTTCACTATTCGTCCTGGTTTATGTGAATTAATAATTTTCAAAAGCAGAAGCCAAAAAATTCCATCTTTCTCGACGAAGAAAAAAACCCAACAAAAAAACGAAATTCCCGGACAGGTATATTGCGTGCTACCTTGTTACTTCACAACGTTGTTTTTCTCCCTCCACCTGATTTATAAACTTAATTGCATTCTATAATGATCCATATTCCGTCCATCCCGTTCGGCTCCTGTACAAGAACCTCCCCTCTTCTTCTGCCGTGTCCACATGTGTAACATGTCGGATGCTTCATCGTAAATTAATATTGATGTTTATATATCCACAACAGAATTATTAATATAGGAACTAATTTACAGTTTTGGATTAGTTTATTAGTCTAAACTTTGAGAATTTAATTAAATTGCCGAAACGCGAGAGCTCGGAAATGAATCAGCAGCTGCAATAATTTTCACGACGATAAAAGAGTCGCAGACGTACTAACTTAACGAATTTTCCTGGCCCAATCATTCAACTTATTCCCATGAAAGTTTGGTTTTTGATTTTATTATTAAATTTATCATAAAATTGTAATTTGCAAATTTTTATTTATTATGTTTTGAGTTTGTGGACTACATTCCCACGTAAGTGAATACAAAACAAAACAACAATCGAATGGAAACAAATGAAAGAAAGAGTGCAGTCGGCAGCGAAGTTTTTGCGCGCGGTGTTCATGTGTGTGCTGCAACGGAGGACAGATAACGCATCTCTGTGCGCAAGGTACACAAAGAGATCACGGAGACCGCCTCCGCTGATAACATCTGCCGGTTGGGCGGGCTGGCGGACTCTAGGTCCAGATATTCAACATCTCCGACGTGGAGATGCTGTTGTCGCCGCTATTCTTTCGCGGTGACGCAAATATCTGTAATTACACTCTGTACAATGTTAATTAGGAATTAGGCAGACTGATGCAGCGAGCTACTGAGGCAGCCGGTCTATGTCTTAAAAAGAAAATTATACCAACATAAAGTCATAAAATAGATTGCAAGTTGTAATTACATGTCAACTGACCTAAATATTCCATTATTGCTCCAATTTTCCAATAAATGTTAAAAAATATCCCTCATAATTGTACTATTATATATATGCATTGAATAAAAAAATGATTTCGTTATGATACCCTCATGTAACTTGATAATGGTATAAATTATGTATGAAAACATCTAAATATGTAAATGAGATAATCATAAAACCGCCAATCGCCAACTTAACAGCCTGAAACTAAACTAGTTGACATAAGAGTGAAGCATGGTTGAATAGATGTTGACGAATTCGTAACCAATTTTGATGATACTGACTATTAGAATAGAGCCCTATTAATTTTCATTGTGATTTATTGAATAATTAAATTTCTATAAGCAATTTTCTTCAAAAACTCCTTCATCGTGCTTTGAACTGTACGTATGGGACACGCTACAGGTCATAATTTACGACCAATTTCAATTATTATTTTTTCATCAATTGGTCAACTATCAATATAGAATCCTATTGATTTTCATGACGATTTGTTTGATAGTTCCAATTTTATTAGCAATTTTCTACAAAAACTTCTTTTAAAGTATGACATGCATCAGCGTCTTTTTGTCTGAACATATGGGACAGGCTGCAAATGTCAACCGATTTTGATGATTTTTCTTTTCATCAATTGATCAACTATTGTTACAGATAATTTTAATGATAGTTGTATTTTTATAATCAATATTTCACAAAAACTTATTTCAAATAATGACATACATCACCTTTTTTTGCTTGTACGTATGGGACACGCTACAGGCTGCAAATTTCAACCGATTTTAATGACCTTTCTTTCATCTATTGATCAACTATCAGTTTAAAACCCTATTGATTCTTATGATGATTTATTGAATAGATTTAATTTCACCAGCAATTTTCCACAAAAACTTCTTTCAAAGAATGATATGCGTCATCGTCTTTTTGTCTATACGTATGGGACATGCTACAGGCTGCAAATTTCAACTTATTTTGATGACCCTTTTCTTATCTATAATTCAACTATTAGTAATAAACCCTATTGATTTTCATGATGATTTGTGTGGTAGTTTTAATTTTATCAGCAATTTTCTACAAAAACTTCTTTTAAAGGATGTCATTCATTATCGTCTTTTTGTCTGTATGTATGGGACACGCTACAGGTCGCAAGTCTCAACCGATTCTGGTGATCTTTTCTTTTATCAATTGATCAACTATTAATAGAGATGATTTGTATAATAGTTTGATTTCTATAAGTAACTTTCTACAAAAACTTGTCTTAAATAATGACCATATATGTATTTTTTTGTCTGTACGTATGGGGCACGCTACAGGCTGCAATTCTCAACCGATTTTGATGACTCTTTTTTTCAGTTGATCAACTATCAATAAAGAATTCTATTGATTTTCATGGTGATTTGTTTCATAGTTCCAATTTTATTTGCAATTTTCTACAAAAACTTCTTTTAGAGGATGATATGCAGCAGCGTCTTTTTGTCTGTACGTATGGGGCACGCTACAGGCTGCAATTCTCAACCGATTTTGATGACTTTTTTTTTGTCAATTGATCAAGCATTAATATAAAATTCTATTGATTTTTGTTATGATTTGTATTGCAGTTTTAGTTTAACAAGCAATTGATTACATGCATCTTTGGTCTGTACGTATGGGACACGCTACAGGTCGCAAATCTCAAACGATTTTGATGATCTTCTTTTTCATCAATTGATCAACTATAAAAAAGATCATTAATTATATTTTGATCTCCATAAGCAATTTTATACAAAAACTTGTCTAAAATAATGACATACATCACCTTTCTTGTCTGTACGTATGGGACACGCTACAGGCTGTAAATCTAAACGGATTTCAATGACTCTATTTTCATCGATTAGTCAATTATCAATATAGGATCCTATTGATTTTCAAGAGGATTAATTTCATAGGTCTAATTTTATCAGCAATTTTCTACAAAAACTTCTTTTAGAGGATAATATGCATTGCTATTTTCTTGTCTGTACGTATGGGACACGCTACAGGTCGCAAATCTCTAATAATCTTGATGATCTTTTTTTTCATCAATGAATCAACTATTAATAGAGATGAATTTCATGATAGTTTGATTTCCATAAGCAATTTTATACAAAAACTTGTCTAAAATAACGATATCACCTTTTTCTGTCTGTACGTATGGGACACGCTACAAGTCACAACTCTCAGCCGATTTTCATGACTCTTTTTTTATTGATTAATCAACTATCAGTATAGAACCCTATTGATTTTCATGATGATTTGTTTGATAGTTCTAATTTCACCAGCAATTTTCTACAAAAATTTCTTTCAAAGAATGACATATATCACCTTTTCTTGTCTGTACGTATGGGACACACTACAGGCTGCAAATCTCTATCGATTTTAATGATTCTTCTTTCATCGATCAATCAACTATCAATATAGAATTCTATTGATTTTCATGATGATTTGTATGCTAGTTCAAACTTTATCAGCAATTTTCTACAAAAACTTCTTTTAAAGGTCGACATACATTACCGTCTTTTTGTCTGTACGTATGGGTCACGCTACAGGTCATAATTTTTCACCGATTTTGATGATTATTTCTTGATCAACTATCAATATAAAATCCTATTCAGTTTTGGAAACAATTTTCTACAAAAATTTTATTTTAAACGAAGACATGCTTCGTCGTCTTTTTGTCTGTACGTATGGGACAGGCTACAGGCTGCAAATGTCAACCGATTTTGATGACTTTTTTCTTGTCAATTGATCAAGTATTAATATGAAATTCTATTAATTTTTGTGATGATTTGTATGCCAATTTTAGTTTTACAAACAATTTATTATATTCATCTTTGGTCTGTACGTATAGGATACGCTACAGGTCGCAAATCTCAACTGATTTTGATGATCTTTTTTTTCATCAATTAATCAATTATTGAAAGAAATGATTTGTATGATAGTTTGATTTTTATAATCAATTTCCTACAAAAACTTGTTTTAAATAATGACATACATCACCTTTTTTTGTCTGTACGTATGGGACACGCTACAAGTCGTAGATCTCAATCGATTTTGATGACCTTTTTTATCAAATAATCAACTTATCAATATGAAATCCTATTGATTTTCATTATGATGTATTTGATAGTTTCTATTTCACAAGCAATTTCTTTTAAACGAAGACATGCATCACCATATTTTTGTCTGTACGTATGGGACAGGCGACAGGCTGCAAATGTCAATCGGTTTTCAAGACTTTTTTTGTCAATTGATCAAGTATCAATTAGAATTCTATTGATTTTTGTGATGATTTGTATGGCAGTTTTAGTTTTACAAACCATTTAATACATGTATCTTTGGTCTGTACGTATGGGATACGCTATAGGTTGCAAATCTCAACCGACTTTGATGATCTTTTTTTTCATCAATTGATCAACTATTAATAGAGATGATTTGTATGATAGTTTGTTTTTTAGAAGCAATTTGTTACAGAAACTTGTTTTAAATAATAACATGCATCACCTTTTTTTATTTGTACGTATGGGACACGCTACAGGTCGCAAATCTCAACCGATTTTGATGACCTTTTCTCATCAATTGATCAACTATTGATATAGAATCTCATTGATTTTCATGATGATTTGTTTGATAGTTTCAATTTTATCAACAATTTTCTACAAAAATTTCTTTTTAGACATGATATGCATCAGCTTCTTTTTGTCTGTACGTATAGGACACGCTACAGGTCAAAATTCTCAAACGATTTCAATAACTTTTTTTTTATTGATTGATCAACTATCAATATACAAGCCTATTGATTTTCGTGGTGATTTGTTTGATAGTTCTAATTTTATTTGCAATTTTCTACAAGAACTTCTTTTAGAGGATGATATATAGCAGCGTCTTTTTGTCTGTACGTATGGGACAAGCTACAGGCTGCAAATCTCAACTGATTTTGATGATATTCCTTTAATCAATTGATTAACTATTATTATAGAGTCCTATTGATTTTTGTGATGATATGTGTGGCAGTTTTAGTTTTACAAGCAATTGATTACATGCATCTTTGGTCTGTACGTATGGGATATGCTACAGGTCGCAAATCTCAACCGATTTTAATTATTTTTTTTTCATCAATCATTCAACTATTATTAGAGATGATTTGTATGATAGTTTTATTTTCATAAGCAATTTTATACCAAAACTTGTTTTAAATTATGACATTTATCAGCGTCTTTTTGTCTGTACGTATGGGATACGCTACAGGTCACAATTCTTAACCGATTATGATGACTCTTTTTTTATTGATCAATCAATTATCAATTAAATTAATTATTTATTAGTTCAGAATCTTATTGATTTTTGTGATGATTTCTTTGGTAGTTCAGTTTTTATAAGCAATTTTCTACAAAAACATCATTCTTTGGTCTTTACGTATGGGACACGTTACTGGTCGCAATTCTCAACTGATTCAAATAATAATTAATTTAATCAATTAATTAATTCATCACGTAAAACTCTATTGATTTTTATAATGATTTGTCGAATTGTTCAATTTTTAGAAACAATTAAATATTGTATGATTTCTTATTATATTTAAACATTTAGATAAATGTGAACAACGTGGGAGCAATCGATAGATCATTGAACTTTACGCTATCCAGAGTAGCAATTAGGCAAGATAATTAAAAAAATCAGTGCAAAATAATTTTTTTAAGTCAGTACTGGATTTGTATGCATTTTAAATGACGAATGGAACTTCATGTTGTTTAGTGCGTTTATTTCCAATAATGAACCAATTATTAAGTAACTTAACAAATAAAAATAATGATGCAGGAATACCAACATAAATATGTGGCAGTTGCAGCAGTCCTCTTTTTTTCAACATCCGCTCTTTAACAAGTGTAGTAATAATAACCACTCAAACAGAAGACTGTCTCTGTTTTTAGGGGTTGGAGAATCAAAAAAAGGGATGCTGTGGTCATTATTAACACGCTATTTCTGGAATTTCCAAAAAATGAGGTTATATCAGCCTCAGGCACTTTAATTTTCAATATTTCAATTCGAAAAGGCGTTCCTCCAAAAATTTTTGTTGACCATATATAGTCTAAAGAATGGACCTATCAAAAATGCAGTCAGCATAATATATGAAACAAAAAACTTGTATTAAATGCGCAGCAAACCTCTCATTACTGCCACAAATACGGGGCAAATGTGAAGGCACAGGCCTCGATGCAAACTAACATTATCTAACTTAATTGATGGCTACCTGTGGTCTATGAATCGAAGAGTTGTGTCTATACAATTATCTGTGAGTTAGGTATGCGCGCGAGTGGAATTTATTTTTCCTCTGCTGCAAGCTAATAAAACAATTCTAGTTTTTATTTTATTAATTTTGATTATTATCCAAAATTCCAGCATATCCCAGCATGTAATTAATACCTCGCGTTGTCCTCACAGCGGGAAACTTTGCTTTAGTACTGTACCTTATTTGTCAACGTAGTTGATTGTGCGACAAATTGGAACATGACATTAGGTGTTTCATAGATGCAGAGGCGTTAGGCTAAATAAATTACTACATATCCTAAAAGCACTAGAAATATTTAAAATACATTGAGGAATTAATATTGAATGCGCCGCAACCTGCACAGCAAAACTGTCAGGTTGGTTGCGTTTTGAAAAGCATCATTTTTAAAACAGTTTGATCGTTTTTTGAACTTATTATTAACTTTACAAAAAAAATTGAAACTAGAACTCACCCAAGATGAAATAAAGAATGATAATAAGAGTAAAAATTATATTATTTTTGGAGGGATGAAGCGTAAGGGTGCTCCACTCCTTTTTTTTTAAGTAGGTAGTAAATAGCCCCAAATATGTCCGTATTTCATTAATAAATTCAAAGCTACCATTGAACCAAAAAAAATTTTACAAAAACTCCTGTATTTTGGTCTGTACGTATGGGACACGCTACAGGCCGCAATTCCCAACCGATTTCATCAATTATTTTTTTTATCAATTAACCAACTATTGGTCTACAATCCTATTGATTTTTTTGATAATTTATGGACTAGTTTAGTTTTTATTACTCCCTTACGAGAATGCGACGTATCACAGTACAGTCTGTACGTATGGGACACGCTACAGGTCACAATTCTTGACAAATTTTATTTAATGGTTTTGTGTCGATTGGTCAACTATTTGAATAATACCCTATCAATTTTTGTGATAATTAATACAGTAATTAAATTTTTATAAGCAATTTTCTAAAAAAACTTTGGTCTGTACGTATGGGACACGCTACAGGCCACATTTCTCAACCAATTTTTATCAAACAACTATTTATATACAGTCCTATCAATTTTTGGGATAATTCATAGGCTAGTTTAGTTTTTGATACTCCCTTTCGAGAATTACATGCATTATCGTTATTTGGTCTGTACATATGGGACACGCTACAGGTCATAATTTTCGACAAATATTATTGACTGCTCTTGTGTTGATTGATCAACTATTCAAATAATACCCTATTGATTTTTGTGTTAATTAGTACAGTTATTAAATTTTTATAAGCAATGTTCTAAAAAAAACTCCCTTTAAACTTTTGTCTGTACGTATGGGACACGCTACAGGCCGCAATTCTCAACTGATTTTGTCAAATTATTTTTTTATCAACCAACTAACTATTAATTGATTTTTATAATAATTTATGGGCTAATTTAATTTTTATTACCTCCTTTTGAGAATTACATGCATTACCGTTATTTGGTCTGTACGTATGGGACACGCTACAGGTCGCAATTCTCAGCCGATTTCATCAATTGTTTTTTTTGTCAATTAAACTATTATTGTTAGACAATCCTATTGTTTTTTGTGATAATTTATGCGTTAGTTCAATTTTAAATACTCCCTTACAGTCTGTACGTATGGGACACGCTACAGGTCATAATTCTTGACAAATTATATTGAGTGGTTTCGTCCATTTGTCGTTTATTCAAATAATACCTTATTGATTTTTGTGAAAATTATTACAGTAGTTTAATTTTTATAAGCAATTTTCTACAAAAACTTTCTTTAAACTTTGGTCTGTACGTATGAACTACGCTACAGGCCGCTATTCTCAACTGATTCTGTAACTAACTATTAATATACAGCTTCATAAATTTTTGTGATAATTTGTGGGATAGTTTAATTTTTAATAACCCCTTTCGAGAATTACATATATCACCGTCATTTAGTCTGTACGTATGGGACACGCTACAGGTCGCAATTCTTAACCAATTTCATCAATTACTTTTTTTATCAATTAATTAACTATTTGTATACAACTCTATTGATTTTAGTGATAATTTATATGCTAGTTAAATTTTTATTACCCCCTTACGAGAATGTCATGTAACACAGTACAGTCTGTACGTATGGGACACGCTACAGGTCTCATATTCTCAACCGATTCTGTCAATTATTTTTCCATCAACTAATTAAATATTATCATACAACCATATTGATTTTTGTGATTATTCATGGGCTAGTTTAATTTTTGATACTCATTTTCGAGAATGCCATGTATCACAGTACAGTCTGTACGTATGGGACACGCTACAGGTCATAATTTTTGACAAATTCAATTAAGTTGTTTTGTGTCAGCTGGTTGAGTATTCAAATATTATTCTATTAATTCTTGTGTTAATTAATATAGTAATTAAATTTTAGTAAGCAATTTTCTAAAAAAACTTCCTTTACACTTTGGTCTGTACGTATGGGACACGCTACAGGCCACAATTCTCAATCGATTTTTATCAAACAACCAACTATTAATATACAGCCCTATCAATTTTTGTGATAATTTATTGGCTAGTTTGGTTTTTGATACTCCCTTTCGAGAATTACATGTATTACCGTTATGTGGTCTGTACGTATGGGACACGCTACAGATCACAATGCTCAACCGATTTCATCAATTATTTTTTTTATCAATTAACTACTTATTGGTATACAATTCTATTGATTTTTGTTATAATTTATACGCTAATTTAATTTTTAATACTCCGTTTGGAAAATTCTATGTATCATAGTATTGATCTGTACGTGAGGAACACGCTACAGGCCACAATTCTTGACTGATTCTGTTTATTATTTTTTTTATCAACTAACCAACTATTGTTGTATAATCCTGTTGATTTTTGTGATAGTTCATGCGCTATTTTAATTTTGAATACACCCTTTCGAGAATACCATGTAACACAGTACAGTCTGTACGTATGGGACATGGTACAGGTCATAATTTTTGACAAATTTTATTAAGTGGTTTTTTGTCGATTGGTTAACTATTCAAATAATACCCTATCGATTTTTATGTTAATTAGTACAGTTACTAAATTTTTATAAGCAATTTTCTGAAAGAACTTCCTTCAAACTCTTGTCTGTACGTATGGGATACGCTACAGGCCGCAATTCTCAACTGATTTTGTCAATCATTTTTTTAATCAACTAGTTAACTAATTATATATAACTCTACTGATTTTTGTAATAATTTATAGACTAGTTTAATTTTTAATACTTCCTTTCAAGAATTATATACATCACCGTTATTATTTGATTTGTACGTATGGGACACGCTACAGGCTCCAATTCTCAACCGATTTTGTCAATTATTTTTTCATCAATGAACCATTTATTAGTTTACAACCCTATTGATTTTTGTGATTATTCATGCTTTATTTTAATTTTTAGTACACCCTTTCGACAATAGCATGTATCACAGTACAGTCTGTACGTATGGGACACGCTACAGGGCACAATTCTTGACAAATTTCAATGATTGCTTTTGTGTCAATTTTTCAACTATTCCAATAAAGCCCTATTGATTTTTGCGCTAATTAGTATAATAATGAAATTTTTATGAGCAATTTTCTGAAAAAACTCCCTTTAAACTTTGGTCTGTACGTATGGGACACGCTACAGGCTGCATTTCTCAACTGATTTAATCAATTATTTTTTATCAACTAATCAACTATTAATTCACAACGCTGTTGATTTTTATGATAATTTATGGACCAATTTAATTTTAATACATCCTTTTGAGAATTACATGCATTACCATTATTTGGTCTGTACGTATGGGACACGCTACAGGTCACAATTCTTGACAAATTTCAATGATTGCTTTTGTGTCGATTGTTCAACTATTCCAATAAAGCCCTATTGATTTTTGTGATAATTGGTACAGTAATTAAATTTTTATAAGTAATTTTCTAAAAAAAAATTCCCTCTAATTTTAGTCTGTACGTATGGGATACGCTACAGGTCTTAAATTCTCAACTGATTTTGTCAATCATTTCTTTATCAACTAACTAACTAAAAATATATTTCATGGCCTAATTTAATTTTTAATACTTCCTTCTGAGAATTACATATTTTACCGTCATTTAGTCTGTACGTATGGGACACGCTACAGGTTATAATTCTCAACAAATTTTAATGATTGATTTTGTGTTGATTGGTCAACTATTCAAGTAAAACCCTATTTATTTTGTTGTCGTACTCATTTTCGAGTTATTAATACTTGCATCTTCCATAGGTTATGTACCAATTACTCGAAAATGAGTACGGAAAGCGAAAAAAAGTTTCGAGTAAAGTCATATTATTTTTGGAAAATAGGTAAAATTTTTTAAATCATTTAGTTGGATGAAGCTTAAAAGAAGATTTCGTAATATTAGTTAAGAAACAGTAATAGTTATGAAAAGAATAGCGTATTCGTTCTATATTTCTTCCACTTTCCAAATACTCTACAGTTGGTCGTGACAGGTGCCTTCCTTGAAAGAAGGGTGCCTTGGAAGGTCGTATTACACGCTTGGATTCCCAACAAAATCACACTGTCATACAGATTTTATTATTTTACTAAACCTAATATGAACAAGAAATTAGGGTGCCTGAATTTATATTATTAATTTTTTGTGTGTAATTAATATTAAGAAAGCAGAAGTGTAATACTTCAAAGTATAATGTCAGGAAATTCTTTCACACACCTGTCCGAGCCACTAAGGTAAACCAATATAAAAAGTGTAAAATTAAGAAACAAATTCAGAACCCACGCTTGCATATGAGTAAGTTTAATATACCGTGACAAAAGTATTTTGTTACAATACAGCTGTTTTTTAAATATTTTCTCTATTTAGAATAGATTTTCACCTGTCGTTTTTATCTTCCAGGGTACAAGTCTGTACGTATGGGACACGCTACCGCTCGCAATTCTCAGTTAATTTCAATAATTAATTTTTTATCAATTGACCAACTATCAACTTAAAACCCTATTGATTTTTGTTGAGATTTGTTTGATAGTTTAATTTTTATGAACAATTTTCTATTAACAGGCTTTTTAAAAGTACGGAATTTGGCCTGTACGTATGGGACACGCTGTAGCTCGCAATTCGTAATTGATTTTAATAATTTATTTTTTTATCGGTTGATTCACTATCAACATAAAATCCTATTGATTTTTATAATGATTTGTTTTATGGTTTAATATTTATTGTATTTGAAACCTTGAATGTTATTCAGATCAGTTTCCATTTGTCGAAGGCAGGTTTGACGTGAATTTTTTTAGTTGTCGATTTTTAATTGCCACATTAGAAAAGTGATGTAATGTCCGGTCGGACTTTTAATCTTGACTGGCCGTTGTTTGGCCACGGTAATTTTTTCGATAACGTCACAATCGTTTGGACAGTAATCCTCTTAAATTCTCGAAAAACATCTCACTTGAAGCATTACCATAACAGAATTTCAGGTGATTTCAACTCGTGGGAACAAATTTATTTATTCAAATAGAACCAGAAGCACTTTAAAACAAGAGCAGGTAGCCTCAACTTTATTTCTGGAGTAATTAATTAGTTGTAATCAAATAGAATTCGTTCCAGTATGCGGTAGGTCAGATTTAAAACAACTATTTACACAAAATGTTCTGCAAGTGATTAATGATTTAAAAAATTAATTAACCCGGCTGCAACTTATATTCACGGGGATGAAATTTATTTTTAATCAGTCTTTTTCTCAAAACGAAAACAAAATTAAATGATTAATAAAAATTTTAATGTGCCCCATACGTACAAACAATTTATTATTGCAAGTATATGTTTAGATAAGCCATCAATTTCGCATATCCTTGGATGCGCCTTTGTTCTATAGCTCGTTAAATTATTGTAATGATTATTGGAAAGGATAAAACCAAATGAAAATAATTCACCTTGAAATTATATGCGCACAGAAAGTAAGAAACGTTATTTTGATATTCCTTTTAATTATTTAGGTTTAAATTTAAACCTAAACGGTGCATTAAAAAAAGCAAAAATAACTTCCTGTTACGGTTTTTCAAGCTGTACGTACTCGCTAAGTAATTCGAAGCACTTTAAACCTCTCGTAAAACGTAACATAAACGAACTTTTCTTTGCCTTGCTGCATAAAACAAATGTACAAAACATTTGTAAAACAATTATTCTAATCTCTCGTAAAGTACAAAACAACTGGACTTGACTCATTCCGCACGCATTTATACTTTCAAATTAATTACTTGTACTTGGTATTTCCAACATTCATAGATTATTGTACTTAAAATCAAAATTCAAAACACCTATTCAACAAAAACTAGAAGCTTGTAAGGTTTAACAGCCCGGAGATAAATGAGTGAAGTAAAAAAATGTACAACATTTAAATGATTTGAGTCGGTTGCAGCGAGCGAGTTATTACACCTTGGCGCCTGCCAAGCTGCCTATCGTCTGCTCTGATACATTTTTCAGGCTTAATACTTATTTAATCGCCCCTAAAAAATACGATACACACTGAAATTTCATATATAATTTCTTCCATAAGGCGGTAGTTTGTTTAAGATCCTCTAAAAGGGCCCATTGTATGCTGACGGTGTCTGGTTCACGCATCTCTGAAGTCAGATTAAAAATGTGTGATTCGCTATGACAGGACAGAACCCTTTACTCTTAATCCGATCTTTACGGTGCAGCTTTAAAACACATACGTCACAAATTAAGTCAATTTCAAGGTTATATTTATGAAAACTGGACCATAAAAATCACTTAAATTAGTTGAACATTGCGACTTGTAGCGTGTCCCATACGTACAGACAAAAGTGTGGTAATGCATATCTTTCTTAAAATACAAAAAAGCTGAATTATTAAACAAATCACAATAAAAATAGCTAATTGATCAACAAAAAAAAATCAGATCTGTTGAGTATTGCAGCCTGTAGCGTGTCCCATACGTACAGACTTCAAATCAACGAATCACGTCACTTTTAAAAATGAGTTTATGGGCTTATAAAAACTGAACTATCAAATAAATCATAACAAAAATCAATAGGTTCATATTTTAACAGCTAATCAATCGAT
Source organism: Dromius quadrimaculatus (assembly GCA_963989225.1). NCBI lineage: Eukaryota > Metazoa > Arthropoda > Insecta > Coleoptera > Carabidae > Dromius > Dromius quadrimaculatus. Next base: position 65,899,694 of record OZ022327.1, on the reverse strand, counting down.
AGAACAAGAATCATTGAAATAAATCAAGAATTGCAGCCTGTAGCGTACAGACCAAACGGTGGTTATGCATGTAATTTTTTAAATTATTTATAAAAACTGAATTATCGAACAAATCGTCATGAAAGTCGACAAGGCTCAATATCAATAGTTAGGTCATCGATTAAAAAAAATATATTGAAATATATTGAAAATTGCAGCCTGTAGCGTGTCCCATACGTACAGACAAAAAAAGGTGTTACATATCATTTCAAAACTCTATGAAAATGTAAATATTGAACTAATTATTATGAAAATTAATAGAGCTTTACTCTGATACCTATTTAGTCGATTAAAAAAAGAATTACCGGAATCGGTCAATAATTACGACTTGTAGCGTGTCCCATACGTACAGACAAAAGTGCCTTTTTTAAATTATTCATAAAAACTGAATTATTGAACTAATCATGATGAAAATCAATAAGATTCTACTTCAATATTTAATTGATCAACAAAAAAAAAACCATTAAAATCAATCAAGCATTGCAGCCTGTAGCGTGTCCCATACGTACAGACTAAAAGTCGATAAATCACGTCACTTTTTAGTGACGTTATGTGCTTATAAAAATTAAACTATCAAATAAATCACATCAAAAATCAATAGGTTTTTATTTTGACAGCTAATTATATAAAAATCATTGAAACAAGTTAAGAATTGCAGCCTGTAGCGTACAGACCAAACGGTGGCTATGCATGTAATTTTTTTAATTATTTATAAAAACTGAATTATCGAAAAAATCGTCATGAAAGTCGACAAGGCTCAATATCAATAGTTAGGTCATCGATTAAAAAAAATATATTTAGATAGATTAAAAATTGCAGCCTGTAACGTGTCCCATACGTACAGACAAAAAAAGGTGTTACATATCATTTTAAAACTCTATAAAAATAGAAATATTCATTTATTTATGACCAAAATCAATAAAGCTCTACTTTGACATCTACTTAATCGATTGAAAAAAGAATTACTGAAATCGGTTGATAATTACGACTTGTAACGTGTCCCATACGTACAGACAAAAATGTGGTCCATGCATGCCTCTTTTTTAAATTATTCATAAAAACTGTATTAATAAATTAATCATGATGAAAATCAATAGGGCTTTATTTCAATATCTAATTGATCAACAAAAAAAAAATCATCAAAATCAATTGAGTATTGCAGCCTGCAGCGTGTCCCATACGTACAGACTAAAAGTCGATAAATCACGTCACTATCTAAAATGAGATTATGTACTTATTAAAATTAAACTATCAAATAAATCATGACAAAAATCAATATTGTGACAGCCAATTGATCGATAAAACAAAAATCATTGAAATCAATCAAAAATTGTGACCTGTAGCGTGTCTCATACGTACAAGCCACAATAAGGTAATGCTTGTCATGTTTCAGATGAATAAAAATTAGACATAACATATTAAAAATCAATAGGATTATATATTGTAATCGACTAAAAAAGTATGACTAAAATCGGTTAAGAATTGCGACCTGTAGCGTGTCCCATACGTACAGACCAAAAAAGGTATTACATATCATTTGAAAACTGTATAAAAATAAAAATATTCAACAAATTATGGCAAAAATCAATAAGATTCTACTCTGATACCTACTTAGTTGACAAAAAAAAGAATCATTGAAATCGGTCAAGAATAATGACCTGTAGCGTGTCCCATACCTACAGACAGAAAAAGGTATTACATATCATTTTAAAACTCTATAAAAATTGAAATATTCAACTAATCATGATGAAAATCAATAGATGCATACTCTGTTACCTACTTAATTGATTAAAAAAAGAATTACTGAAATCGGACAAGAATAACGACCTGTAGCGTGTCCCATACGTACAGACAAATAGAGGACAACGTAATTATGTCACTTTTCGATGTTTTTATAGAAAATATTCATGAAATACCGTACTGTTAATATTCATAAATAAAATTCAGGTTATGTTCTTCTATTAGTTAGGAATATTATACATTTATTTTGAATTTTGACACATGACTTGCAAGAATGAGTCATGTAGTGCCATCTATACGGTAATCGCGCAACTACACTGCAATATTTTGCACATTATTGATTATTTGATTTAATTGACATGCTATTTCAAATATTCAGAGTATTTTTCAATAATATAATTAATTAATATTTGCAGCAACACAAAATTATCCGATTGTAGTTGTAAAGTAGATATTAGACAATTGGCAACATTGATGATTATTGGCGTTGACAGTTGGATCATTCAAAAGTTTGAAAATAAAGTAATACACGAATAAATTCTCATCTACAGAATGCTGTATTATTCATTATTTTAAATAAATTTAATACCAAACGTAATTTTTTGAATAATTAATAAATGTAGTACAGTAAAAAATAATATGCTTATCTGGTAGACATCGAGAAATAAAATTAAAAATACTTTACAATTTTTTCGACAAAATCAGTCGTTTGGCCAAAAAATAATTATTTGGTTTTCATTATTCAAAATGAGCTATGTGGTGCCACCTGTGTAGCGAAACGTAAACTAATAGCTGGACTTAACTATAACAGTTTACTCAAAAATGAATACGACAACCAAAAAAAAGTTTCAAGTAAACTCACATTATTTTCAAAAAATAAATGGGGTACTTCATTTCCTACTTTTTGATTAGTACTCTCGTTACGTCAGAAATCATCTTTTTACAAATTAATAATTCCAAGTGAAGATTCATGATTTCATTTTTAATAGGAAGTTTATATTATGTTATTTCTTTTAAAATTAAATCCAGTCCTTTATCGATCAAACCAACAAAGAATAAGGGGTAAAATAATGCAACGAGAATTTGGTCAAACTAAAATCAGCTCATCAGATAACCGCAAATTTTTAAATCAATTTGTAGTAAAAGGCTTATATTTTGAAATCTGTTGACAAATTTGAATGAATTTTTTCATATTCTGATTTTATGGATCAAAATATATTTGGTAGCAAGTCAATAACAGTTATTTTATTTCATATATCTTTACCGGCAAATATCACGGCTGTCAGATTTAACCGGCGATCGACGCGTCGCTTGCCGGCATTGTGTTTATCTGAATAAATCTTGACTCACTACTTAAATAATAATTTTAAATTATTATTTATATTTGTTTTACTTTAATAAAGTGTATAAGTTGATCAAAAATAGTGTTTAAAAGCTCGTACGTTCAAAATAAATACATTTTTGGAAAGGCATTAGTTTGTTTAGTTAGTCAGAGATGGCAGCACCTAGCATGTTTTTGAACTAAATTTTATTAATAATGAAAAATAGCAACTATTTGGCATATTTATTCACTCCAAAGGGGTTTTAATATTTCATTATGATTGAATTGATTATTTTAGAACGATAACATTATCAAATAATTTTTATTTATTAAATATTTTTTTTGTTAGCACTCATTGACAGGTGCTGCCGCTTGCGGAGAATTTTTGAACTTTACTCTTAACGTTTGATTTTAAACAAGAATAAAATACAAATATAAAATTTATTGTAATAATATATTTAAATTTCAACAATACAATTCATATTCACTTCAAAAATTAAATATACAGGACTAATATTATCTTACAAACTAATTAACAAATTAAAATTAACCCTGAAAACAATTCAAAATGTATTTACATCAAAAATTAAAGATACAAGTTATTATTGAATTTAATTTATTTTGCAAACTATTTAACAATACATTCATTCTCCTAACTACACCTGAAAACAATAAAAATAGGTTTTAGAAATAAAACAACTGTAAATTTTGTGGAAATGATTTTATTTTGGGAATTAGGAAAGGGTACAAAGGTTCGAAGATTAATTGTTGATTACTCGATGCTGTTGTCTTGTTGGAAGTCTTGTCCGCGATGCTGTTGCGTTGTTTTAAGCCTTGTTCGCCCCCAGGCAATGACTAAGGGGAAAGAGACGAACTCTTCTCCGGGAATTCTCCCTTTGGGCCTAGGAAAACCCCAGCGAAACCTAGACCAGAGAAGCGGCTTCTTCGCTCACTGCAACTGAAAAAACAAAATAATTATTACAAGTCGAAAAATTTAAAAAGGAATTGAACTCACTTGGACTTTGCAAGCGGCGGGCTGAATTAATCAGTTGTCTTCTTTAAAGTTGAATCTGGGGACAGGAACAGCTGTTACTGATGTACTGATCTTCTGCAACTATTGGAGGACTTCTTTGACGGATGCTGGACTCTGGTTCTGCTACTGAACTCTGATTCTGCTGCTGGGCTCGGATTCTGTTGCTGGGCTCGGGTTCTGTTGCTGGGCTCTGATTCTGATGCTGGGTTCTGATTCCACTGCTGGGCTTTGAAGTCTGGTTGTAACTGCAGCTGCAAGTTGCCGTCTCCTGGACTCTAAATTTAAATTATAAATTCGAATATTAGACAAATTATTTCTGCAGTAATTAAAAACAGTTATACAATGAGTAATATTATATTACCTAGCTGATGATGCGGTGATGTTATGAAGATCCACGGCCGGCGACCTGAAACAGAAACTTAAAACAAATTTTGGTGAATCACATTCAACAAAACAAATATTGAGAGTTGATTTTGGCTGCTGGGCTCAACCTCAGCTCCTCCCACGATGTCCATTCCCTCGATGTCCATTCCCTCGTTGTCCACCTCATCAGCTGGGCTCATCCTCTGCAAATGATCTGAAAAAATACAAATTAATTAGGAATCTGCGAAAAAGCAATACAAAATAGCTGAAAGAAAAATTGATTAGAACCTGAAAAGCAAAGTTTATTAGTCAACTTACGTCCTGTTGTTAATTTGTTGGAGGTGATAATGATGAATTGAAGAAGCTGAAAGGGAATTTTTTATTAAATACATTCATTCAACATTCGTTCAACATTCAAAAGTGTTTTGTGTGTGTGTTTTGTTCGAAGAGTTAGCTACGCGATTGATTGTTGCTTTATTACTTCGCGAGGTTACTTAAAAGTGCTCGGATATATTTATGCTACTGATTGACTCTACTTTACTACCCCAATGAATGCCTGAGCGCTCAGACACCCAGCACCGGTGTGCTCGTCGTTTGCAAAAGAAAAAAAATACGTTGTTTGAATACGTGGCCAATGCATATTCCGAGGCCCGCGATACCGCCTAATTACGCGATATGGTAACCTTAAGTATCGGTCTCAGCTAATGTCGTTTCTTGAACTTAATCAAGGACCCCCGCCAGCTACCATATTTTCCCGACTTCCGATAGGTACATATCGAGAGTATGCCATTACTCCCTAATTAGATCGCTCGTTCGCCCTAGAACTCATTGCAACCCCACGCGGTGGTGTTCATCAGGGGGGGTGCCTCTCGTAGCGGTACCTACGTGTGCACCGATTCCCACGTTGGACCTTTCATTACAGGCCTTTGCAAAAAAACCAAGACATTCTATTTATTTATTACATAATAAAAGCAAAGACTAACATCGCAAATACGTGCCCCTAACGGACACGCAATGCGGAACCAAAATCCCAATTTACATATTTAAATATACAAAATTTTGATCTCTACGTTAATAAGCAAAATTCACAACCCCAAATATAACACTTGAACACTTTTAAAGTACTTTAAATCAACGATTTGATCACGAGCTACGCGGCGTAGATGCTAACAGTACGAATTGTGAAGCAACAGTGCCAGATAAACGCATATACAAAGCATTGAACACCTGCAGCCAAGCGAGTTGAAACTTCGTTACTTAATAGAACCAAATGATACAAGAATGTTTTAATCAATAAATTTGTATACAAATGTACTTTTAAAATAAAATAGCCAATATATGACCTCCCGTTCTTAATATTTAGCAATATATTTCTTAATATAAAATAAATAAGGGGTGAAATCGATTTGAAAATAATTTTTAGGGAGTAAAATATCTTCTAAAATGTGATAATAATTAATTCCTTAGAAATAATGGAAATTTTATTCCCATGTTAATATTTTACGGACAAAAATATATTTTTCATGGGGTGGAACACCCCTTCGAATAAAATTCATGAATGGCTTCCTAAAATATGAAAATATCATTCCTAATTTATTCCTGAACTATATCCCTTGGAGAAATCAAAATTACACCACTGTACCCAATTTTAACCCTTAAATTAAGGGTAGAAATGAATACAAATACAAATAGTCAATTGTAATTTATTGCATCATTCGAGATTGAATAATTGTTTATGCCTAAAACCAGAGGTGCCCAAAATTTTCAAATTGTGTGTAGGTATTTAGGAAGGATGGTAGTTTATTGAAAAATAATATCAATTACTTATTTAGATTGGCGTACGAGTTACAGACTTGCGAATTTGATATTAAAAAAACCAGTTACCGCTTAAAACAAATTAATTAATTTTGGGTAAACCAGTGGTTCAAGAAAACTCAAATTTAGGATAAGAGCTTAGAAGGGATGTAAAAATAATATAAATTACCAATTGTTATTGGTGTACGAGTTGCAGGCCTGCGAATTTATTATTTAAAAACCAGTTACCACTTAAAACAAATTATTTATCTCTGCATAAACCAGAGGCTCAAAAAAATCAAAATTTTGGGTATGAGCCCAAAAAGGATGTAGACTTATGCAAAGATAATTTGCAGCGTTTGGATCAATATTTTACGATTATCATTTTGGGTGATACAAGCTTGGAAAGTGTGACAAATTTTCGTTGCATCATCTAAACTGACATGACTGAAATAAAGAGGGTTAGAATTGGTTTTATGATAAATAATAAAACAACTAAAGTGGCACATTTTGGTTGCAATATTTGATCCCCTAATCTAATAGCGTTGAAACTGATTCTATAATAAATGGTATTATATAATCTTTTAAATAGCATTTGGTTCATTATTCTGCAATCATTATTTTAGGAGTTATTTTTGTTGCAACATTCGACTCCCTAATCCGGTTGAGCTGAAAGATAAAAGCTTCAAACTCGTTTTATAATAAGTGGTATTATATAAGGTTTCAATTAGCGTTTGGTTTATTACTTTACGATTATTATTTCAGTAGATACAGGGTTTTAAGTGTAATAGATTTTGGTTGCTACATTTAACCCCCTAAGCCCACAGGATAGAAACATAAAGGGTTGAAACTGGTTTTATAATAAATGATACTGTATAAATTTTAATTAGCATTTGATTTATTATTCTACTATTATTAATTCAAGACATACGAGCTTTGAAAATGTTCTATTGTATTTTTGTAAATTAAAAACCCTTTTTCTGGGGTAAATTTTTAATGTCATTGCAACAAATTTGTACTAAAATAACGATAACTATATGCATTTAATAGAAAACTTATTTTGAGCATTTTCTCTTCGGTCCGATTACTTTTGACTACATCAAAATACTGTATTATTGTAACTATATACATGAATATTTCAGTAATCGTTTTTTTTGAATTATTTTTAGTTTTTGGGGTTTGTTAATGCTGCCATTTGGTTGACAAAGCTTCAAAATTACTAATTTAATAAAAAAAAAGATACATATTTGAGCTCTACTATTATAAATAAGCTCAAAAGTGTCACCATACTTCAATATTAATTTCATTCAACTTGAGTGCAGTAAATGTGTATAATATTTTGAAAATGGAATAAAGGTACAAAAAAATTGTTTCACATGATGAACTTGTTTATAGGTTGATGGCTGTTGGCCATAAAAGTGCACCAAGTGAAAAAATGGATTAGAGTTGCATTAATGAATATAAAAATATCAAAAGGTCCCTATATGAATGGATTGAAGGCTGTTAACCTTCATTTATCTTATTTGAACAGTGAATATCATGAAACTGAATCAGTTTCATTTTTTAAGTAATGTTTATTACGAGATTATTATTAGCCATGAAATATTTTTGTTGCATTATTTAGCCCCTTATACCACCAGGGTTAAAAATTGATTTTATAATGAATATTATTGAATATTGTTTAAAATACCTGTTGCTACATTGCTGCCCTATTATTACGTAATACTTTCAATATTTTTTTGATAACATTACGTGTGAGAATGCATTCAATGACTGTGAATCAATATTGACTATAGTTTGTACAACGGTTGGATGTGGTTTTCATCGAGTGTAACAAATAATATCTAAATCTAAAATTGGTGTTGAGTGGTGAAAAAGGATCACCTTCAGACAAAAAGTGAGTTTCAATTTTACTGATACTTTTATATTTAGATCAATATGATTTTCACTGACTTTTAATTTACTCTGTAGCGTACTTGTCACAAAAGCTAGGATGATTTGTAGCCGCACCTCACGGCTTAGAAAATACAAATGTGCACTACAATAGTGTCTGCCATACTCGTATCGGGCAAAAGGCATGATTTATTTGTATAAATATTATTAAATTTTGTACTTGTTTCGAAATAATTAGGTATTTGCGCTAATTTTATTTTTTGAATTAAATATTATGCTATAATTTTTTGGAGGGTGCATCATGTTTATATTTTACTTTTCAAGCCCAAATTGAATCAGTTTATTATTTTATAAACCGTTTGAGTCGATATCACACATGCCAATGTAAACGTAGCATAATTTCTAATCAATTATTCTCTGAAAACATTTGTTAATAGTAGGATCATTTCGGAATAATTTGGTTGTGACGTTGAAACTAGCAGTTCAAAATGTCTGTGGTGCTACAGAAATGTTTAAATAGTGAAGTTCTTGTTACAAATTTGTGTCAAATTTATTGTTGAAGTATCAAAACCGTCTTTAAATTGGATAGTTTAAAATTTTAGGTAAGTGAAGTACTTGTTGTAAATTACGTTATTATTATTCATTCAAATTTATCTTGTTTACGGATGTGAGATAATTTTAGCATACTTTTGATTCATATAGTAGAAAATTCCATATTTGGAAAGTCATTTTTAATGTATAGTTATTCAGTAATAGTTTATAATAAGATAATGAGAGTAACTAAAAAGTTTCAAGTTTTTCTAATAACGTGATAAACATATCATCAAGAATGAATAAGATAGGTCAGTTTAATTATGATTAGATATTGCTGAATATAAATTTATTGAGCGAAAACTATTGAAAAGATTTGAAAATTTTCATCTATTTGATTAGCAAATATTCTTTTCCAAAAGATTTTGATGCACGGGTTACTGGACGTCTATTTTATCTCAGAAAGATGAAAGTATTTCTGGTTTGAAGCAATGGAAGTTATATAAAAACATATTAAATCAAATGCCAGGTGAACACATAATAAGAATATCCTCCAGATCCAATTTTGTTCTCTAGATTCGTAATCTACATGGATAAAACTAAATAATTCCATGCCAAACTCAAAATAATTGGGATCAAAAAAATTTAATATTTTTATCATGGCTCACTCTTCGATTTGAATTCAGGATTTTGCCTATTCTGAGTTTCTTCTCTATAGAATCTGTAATTCTGAACCAATCGCTTTGAAATTTAAAACATACATAGTATATAGTATGCCTAACCGATCGATGGTATCAGCAATTTTTTATCCTGATTATTTGTATAAGTTTTTGACTCCCCGTTTCCGGCTCCGCTTCCGGACTGTATTTTTAAATTCTCGATATCTTGGAAAATATCCTTCAGATCCAATTTTGTTCTCTAGATTCGTAATCTATATGAATAAAACTATATAATTCCATGCCAAACTCAAAATAATTGGGATCAAAAAAATTTAATATTTTTATCATGGCTCACTCTTCGATTTGAATTCAGGATTTTGCCTATTCTGAGTTTCTTCTCTATAGAATCTGTAATTCTGAACCAATCGCTTTGAAATTTGGAACATTTATAGTATATAGTATGCCTAGCCGATCGATGGTATCAGCAATTTTTTATCTCGATTATTTGTATAAGTTTTTGACTCCCCGCTTCCGGCTCCGCTTCCGGACTGTATTTTTAAATTCTCGATATCTTGGAAAATATCCTCCAGATCCAATTTTGTTCTCTAGATTCGTAATCTACATGAATGAAACTATATAATTCCACGCCAAACTCAAAATAATTGGGATCAAACAAATTTAATTTTTCTATCATGGCTCACTCTTCGATTTGAATTCAGGATTTTGCCTATTTTGAGTTTCCTCTCTATAGAATCTGTAATTCTGAACCAATCGCTTCGAAATTTGGAACATTCATAGTATATAGTATGCCCAACCGATCGATGGTATCAGCTATTCTTTATCTCGATTATTTGTATGAGTTTTTGACTCCCCGCTTCCGGCTCCGCTTCCGGACTGTATTTTTAAATTCTCGATATCTTGGAAAATATCCTCTAGATCCAATTTTGTTCTCTAAATTCGTAATCTACATGAATGAAACTGTATAATTCCATGCCAAACTCAAAATAATTGGGATCAAACAAATTTAATTTTTCTATCATGGAAGCTGATCATGGAAGCTGATAGCATCGATCGGTTAGGCATACTTTATACTATAAATGTTCCAAATTTCAAAGCGATTGGTTCAGAATTACAGATTCTATAGAGGAAAAACTCAGAATAGGCAAAATCCTGAATTCAAATCGAAGAGTGAGCCATGATAAAGAAATTAAATTTTTTTGATCCCAATTATTTTGAGTTTGTTATGAAATCAAATGGTTCCATTCATGTAGATAACGAATCTAGAGAACAAAATTGGATCTGGAGGATATTTTCCAAGATATCGAGAATTTAAAAATACAGTCCGGAAGCGGAGCCGGAAGCGGGGAGTCAAAAACTCATACAAATAATGGAGATAAAAAATTGCTGATAGCATCGATCGGTTAGGCATAATATATACTATGAATGTTTTAAATTTCAAAGCGATTAGTTCAGAATTACAGATTCTATAGAGAAAAAACTCAGAATAGGCAAAATCCTGAATTCAAATCGAAGAGTGAGCCATGATGAAAAAATTAAATTTTTTTGATCCCAATTATTTTGAGTTTGTTATGAAATCATATAGTTCCATTCATGAACATAACGAATCCAGAGAACAAAATTGGATCTGGAGGATATTTTCCAAGATTTCGAGAATTTAAAAATACAGTCCGGAAGCGGAGCCGGAAGCGGCGAGTCAAAAACTCATACAAATAATCGAGATAAAAAATTGCTGATACCATCGATCGGTTAGGCATACCATATACTATAGATGTTCCAAATTTCAAAGCGATTGGTTCAGAATTGCTGATACCATCGATCGGCTAGGCATACTATATACTATAAATGTTCCAAATTTCAAAGCGATTGGTTCAGAATTACAGATTCTATAGAGAAGAAACTCAGAATAGGCAAAATCCTGAATTCAAATCGAAGAGTGAGCCATGATAAAAAAATTAAATTTTTTTGATCCCAATTATTTTGAGTTTGGCATGGAATTATATAGTTTCATTCATTTAGATTACGAATCTAGAGAACAAAATTGGATCTGGAGGGTATTTTATAAGATATCGAGAATTTAAAAATACAGTTTGGAAGCGGAGCCGGAAGCGGGGAGTCAAAAACTTATACAAATAATCAAGATAAAAAATTGTTGATACCATCGATCGGTTAGACATACTATATACTATAAATGTTCCAAATTTCAAAGTGATTGGTTCAGAATTACAAATTCTATAGAGAATAAACTCAGAATAGGCAAAATCCTGAATTCAAATCGAAGAGTGAGCCATGATAAAAATATTAAATTTTTTTGATCCCAATTATTTTGAGTTTGGCATGGAATTATATAGTTTTATTCATGTATTTTTAAATTCTCGATATCTTGGAAAATATCCTCCAGATCCAATTTTGTTCTCTTGATTCGTTATCTACATGAATGGAACTATATGATTTCATGCCCAACTCAAAATAATTGGGATCAAAAAAATTTAATTTTCTTATCATGGCTCACTCTTCGATTTGAATTCAGGATTTTGCCTATTCTGAGTTTTTTCTCTATAGAATCTGTAATTCTGAACCAATCGCTTTGAAATTTGGAACATTTATAGTATATAGTATGCCTAACCGATCGATGGTATCAGCAATTTTTTCTCTCCATTATTTGTATGAGTTTTTGACTCCTCGCTTCCGGCTCCGCTTCCGGACTGTATTTTTAAATTCTCGATATCTTGGAAAATATCCTCCAGATCCAATTTTGTTCTCTAGATTCGTTATCTACATGAATGGAACTATATGATTTCATAACAAACTCAAAATAATTGGGATCAAAAAAATTTAATTTTTTTATCATGGCTCACTCTTCGATTTGAATTCAGGATTTTGCCTATTCTGAGTTTTTTCTCTATAGAATCTGTAATTCTGAACCAATCGCTTTGAAATTTGGAACATTTATAGTATATAGGATGCCCAACCGATCGATGGTATTAGCAATTTTTTATCTCCATTATTTGTATGAGTTTTTGACTCCCCGCTTCCGGCTCCGCTTCGGGACTGTATTTTTAAATTCTCGATATCTTGGAAAATATCCTCCAGATCCAATTTTGTTCTCTAGATTCGTAATCTACATGAATGGAACTATATGATTTCATAACAAACTCAAAATAATTGGGATCAAAAAAATTTTTTTTTTTTATCATGGCTCACTCTTCGATTTGAATTCAGGATTTTGCCTATTCTGAGTTTTTTCTCCATAGAATCTGTAATTCTGAACCAATCGCTTCGAAATTTGGAACATTTATAGTATATAGTATGCCTAACCGATCGATGGTATCAGCAATTTTTTATCTCCATTATTTGTATGTTTTTGACTCCCCGCTTCCGGCTCCGCTTCCGGACTGTATTTTTAAATTCTCGATATCTTGGAAAATATCCTCCAGATCCAATTTTGTTCTCTAGATTCGTTATCTACATGAATGGAACTATATGAGTTCATAACAAACTCAAAATAATTGGGATCAAAAAAATTTAATTTTTTTATCATGGCTCACTCTTCGATTTGAATTCAGGATTTTGCCTATTCTGAGTTTTTTCTCTATAGAATCTGTAATTCTGAACCAATCGCTTTGAAATTTGGAACATTTATAGTATGTAGTATGCCTAATCGATCGATGGTATCAGCAATTATTTATCTCCATTATTTGTATGAGTTTTTGACTCCCTGTTTCCGGCTCCGCTTCCGGACTGTATTTTTAAATTCTCGATATCTTGGAAAATATCCTCCAGATCCAATTTTGTCCTCTAGATTCGTTATCTACATGAATGAAACTATATGATCATGCCAAACTTAAAATAATTGGGATCAAAAAAATTTAATTTTTTAATCATGGCTCACTCTTCGATTTGAATTCAGGATTTTGCCTATTCTGAGTTTTTTCTCTATAGAATCTGTAATTCTGGACCAATCGCTTTGAAATTTGAAACATTTATAGTATATAGTATGCCTAACCGATCGATGGTATCAGCAATTTTTTATCTCCATTATTTGTATGAGTTTTTGACTCCCCGCTTCCGGCTCCGCTTCCGGACTGTATTTTTAAATTCTCGATATCTTGGAAAATATCCTCCAGATCCAATTTTGTTCTCTAGATTCGTTATCTACATAAATGGAACTATATGATTTCATGCCAAATCCAAAATAATTGGGATCAAAAAAATTTAATTTTTTTATCATGGCTCACTCTTCGATTTGAATTCAGGATTTTGCCTATTCTGAGTTTTTTCTCTATAGAATCTGTAATTCTGAACCAATCGCTTTGAAATTAGGAACATTCATAGAATATAGTATGCCTAACCGATCGATGGTATCAGCAATTTTTTATCTCCATTATTTGTATGAGTTTTTGACTCCCCGCTTCCGGCTCCGCTCCCGGACTGTATTTTTAAATTCTCGATATCTTGGAAAATATCCTCCAGATCCAATTTTGTTCTCTAAATTCGTTATCTACATGAATGGAACCATATGATTTCATAACAAACTCAGAATAATTGAGATCAAAAAAATTTAATTTTTTTATCATGGCTCACTCTTCGATTTGAATTCAGGATTTTGCCTATTCTGAGTTTTTTCTCTATAGAATCTGTAATTCTGAACCAATCACTCTGAAATTTAAAACATTTATAGTATATAGTATGCCTAACCGATCGATGGTATCAGCAATTTTTTATCCCCATTATTTGTATGAGTTTTTGACTCCCCGCTTCCGGCTCCGCTCCCGGACTGTATTTTTAAATTCTCGATATCTTGGAAAATATCCTCCAGATCCAATTTTGTTCTCTAGATTCGTTATCTACATGAATGGAACCATATGATTTTATAACAAACTCAGAATAATTGGGATCAAAAAAATTTAATTTTTTTATCATGGCTCACTCTTCGATTTGAATTCAGGATTTTGCCTATTCTGAGTTTTTTCTCTATAGAATCTGTAATTCTGGACCAATCGCTTTGAAATTTGAAACATTTATAGTATATAGTATGCCCAACCGATCGATGGTATCAGCAATTCTTTCTCTCTATTATTTGTATGAGTTTTTGACTCCTCGCTTCCGGCTCCGCTTCCGGACTGTATTTTTAAATTCTCGATATCTTGGAAAATATCCTCCAGATCCAATTTTGTCCTCTAGATTCGTTATCTACATGAATAAAACTATATGATTCCATGCCAAACTTAAAATAATTGGGATCAAAAAAATTTAATTTTTTTATCATGGCTCACTCTTCGATTTGAATTCAGGATTTTGCCTATTCTGAGTTTTTTCTCTATAGAATCTGTAATTCTGGACCAATCGCTTTGAAATTTGAAACATTTATAGTATATAGTATGCCTAACCGATCGATGGTATCAGCAATTTTTTATCTCCATTATTTGTATGAGTTTTTGACTCCCCGCTTCCGGCTCCGCTTCCGGACTGTATTTTTAAATTGTCGATATCTTGGAAAATATCCTCCAGATCCAATTTTGTTCTCTAGATTCGTTATCTACGTGAATAGAACTATATGATTTCATAACAAACTCAAAATAATTAGGATCAAAAAAATTTAATTTTTTTATCATGGCTCACTCTTCGATTTGAACTCAGGATTTTGCCTATTCTGAGTTTTTTCTCTATAGAATCTGTAATTCTGAACCAATCGCTTTGAAATTAGGAACATTTATAGAATATAGTATGCCTAACCGATCGATGGTATCAGCAATTTTTTCTCTCCATTATTTGTATAAGTTTTTGACTCCCCGCTTCCGGCTCCGCTTCCGGACTGTATTTTTAAATTCTCGATATCTTGGAAAATATCCTCCAGATCCAATTTTGTCCTCAAGATTCGTTATCTACATGGATGGAACTATATGATTCTTTGCCAAACTTAAAATAATTGGGATCAAAAAAATTTAATTTTTTTATCATGGCTCACTCTTCGATTTGAATTCAGGATTTTGCCTATTCTGAGTTTTTTCTCTATAGAATCTGTAATGCTGGACCAATCGCTTTGAAATTTGAAACATTTATAGTTTATAGTATGCCTAACCGATTGATGGTATCAGCAATTTTTTATCTTCATTATTTGTATGAGTTTTTGACTCCCCGCTTCCGGCTCCGCTTCCGGACTGTATTTTTAAATTCTCGATATCTTGGAAAATATCCTCCAGATCCAATTTTGTTCTCTAGATTCGTTATCTACATGAATGGAACTATATGATTTCATAACAAACTCGAAATAATTGGGATCAAAAAAATTTAATTTTTTTATCATGGCTCACTCTTCGATTTGAATTCAGGATTTTGCCTATTCTGAGTTTTTTCTCTATAGAATCTGTAATTCTGAACCAATCGCTTTGAAATTTGAAACATTTATAGAATATAGTATGCCTAACCGATCGATGGTATCAGCAATTTTTTATCTCCATTATTTGTATGAGTTTTAGACTCCCCGCTTCCGGCTCCGCTTCCGGACTGTATTTTTAAATTCTCGATATCTTGGAAAATATCCTCCAGATCCAATTTTGTTCTCTAGATTCGTCATCTACATGAATGGAACCATATGATTCCATAAAAAACTCAGAATAATTGGGATCAAAAAAATTTAATTTTTTTATCATGGCTCACTCTTCGATTTGAATTCAGGATTTTGCCTATTCTGAGTTTTTTCTCTATAGAATCTGTAATTCTGAACCAATCGCTTTGAAATTAGGAACATTTATAGTATATAGTATGCCTAATCGATCGATGGTATCAGCAATTTTTTCTCTCCATTATTTGTATGAGTTTTTGACTCCCCGCTTCCGGCTCCGCTTCCGGACTGTATTTTTAAATTCTCGATATCTTGGAAAATATCCTCCAGATCCAATTTTGTCCTCTAGATTCGTTATCTACATGAATGGAACTATATGATTCCATGCCAAACTTAAAATAATTGGGATCAAAAAAATTTAATTTTTTTATCATGGCTCACTCTTCGATTTGAATTCAGGATTTTGCCTATTCTGAGTTTTTTCTCTATAGAATCTGTAATTCTGGACCAATCGCTTTGAAATTTGAAACATTTATAGTATATAGTATGCCTAACCGATCGATGGTATCAGCAATTTTTTATCTTCATTATTTGTATGAGTTTTTGACTCCCCGCTTCCGGCTCCGCTTCCGGACTGTATTTTTAAATTCTCGATATCTTGGAAAATATTCTCCAGATCCAATTTTGTTCTCTAGATTCGTTATCCACATGAATGGAACTATATGATTTCATAACAAACTCAAAATAATTGGGATCAAAAAAATTTAATTTTTTTATCATGGCTCACTCTTCGATTTGAATTCAGGATTTTGCCTATTCTGAGTTTTTTCTCTATAGAATCTGTAATTCTGAACCAATCGCTTTGAAATTTGGAACATTTATAGTATATAGTATGCTTAACCGATCGATGCTATCAGCAATTTTTTATCTCCATTATTTGTATGAGTTTTTGACTCCCCGCTTCCGGCTCCGCTTCCGGACTGTATTTTTAAATTCTCGATATCTTGGAAAATATCCTCCAGATCCAATTTTGTTCTCTAGATTCGTTATCTACATGAATTAAACTATATAATTCCATGCCAAACTCAAAATAATTGGGATCAAAAAAATTTAATATTTTTATCATAACTCACTCTTCGATTTGAATTCAGGATTTTGCCTATTCTGAGATTTTTCCCTATAGAATCTTCAATTCTAAACCAATCGCTTCGAAATTTAGAACATTTATAGTATATAGTATGCCTAACCGATCGATGGTATCAGCAATTTTTTATCTCGATTATTTGTATAAGTTTTTGACTCCCCGCTTCCGGCTCCGCTTCCGGACTGTATTTTTAAATTCTCGATATCTTGGAAAATATCCTCCAGATCCAATTTTGTTCTCTAGATTCGTTATCTACATAAATGGAACTATATGATTTCATAACAAACTCAAAATAATTGGGATCAAAGAAATTTAATTTTTTTATCATGGCTCACTCTTCGATTTGAATTCAGGATTTTGCCTATTCTGAAATTTTTCTCTATAGAATCTGTAATTCTGGACCAATCGCTTTGAAATTTGAAACATTTCTAGTATATAGTATGCTTAACCGATCGGTGGTATCAGCGATTTTTTCTCTCTATTATTTGTATGAGGTTTTGACTCCCCGCTTCCGGCTCCGCTTCCGGACTGTATTTTTAAATTCTCGATATCTTGGAAAATATCCTCCAGATCCAATTTTGTCCTCTAGATTCGTTATCTACATGAATGGAACTATATGATTCCATGCCAAACTTAAAATAATTGGGATCAAAAAAATTTAATTTTTTTATCATGGCTCACTCTTCGATTTGAATTCAGGATTTTGCCTATTCTGAGTTTTTTCTCTATAGAATCTGTAATTCTGGACCAATCGCTTTGAAATTTGAAACATTTATAGTATATAGTATGCCTAACCGATCGATGGTATCAGCAATTTTTTATCTTCATTATTTGTATGAGTTTTTGACTCCCCGCTTCCGGCTCCGCTTCCGGACTGTATTTTTAAATTCTCGATATCTTGGAAAATATTCTCCAGATCCAATTTTGTTCTCTAGATTCGTTATCCACATGAATGGAACTATATGATTTCATAACAAACTCAAAATAATTGGGATCAAAAAAATTTAATTTTTTTATCATGGCTCACTCTTCGATTTGAATTCAGGATTTTGCCTATTCTGAGTTTTTTCTCTATAGAATCTGTAATTCTGAACTAATCGCTTTGAAATTAGGAACATTCATAGTATATAGTATGCCTAATCGATCGATGGTATCAGCAATTTTTTATCTCCATTATTTGTATGAGTTTTTGACTCCCCGCTTCCGGCTCCGCTCCCGGACTGTATTTTTAAATTCTCGATATCTTGGAAAATATCCTCCAGATCCAATTTTGTTCTCTAGATTCGTTATCTACATGGATGGAACCATATGATTTCATAACAAACTCAGAATAATTGGGATCAAAAAAATTTAATTTTTTTATCATGGCTCACTCTTCGATTTGAATTCAGGATTTTGCCTATTCTGAGTTTTTTCTCTATAGAATCTGTAATTCTGAACCAATCGCTTTGAAATTTGGAACATTTATAGTATATAGTATGCTTAACCGATCGATGCTATCAGCAATTTTTTATCTCCATTATTTGTATGAGTTTTTGACTCCCCGCTTCCGGCTCCGCTTCCGGACTGTATTTTTAAATTCTCGATATCTTGGAAAATATCCTCCAGATCCAATTTTGTTCTCTAGATTCGTTATCTACATGAATTAAACTATATAATTCCATGCCAAACTCAGAATAATTGGGATCAAAAAAATTTAATATTTTTATCATAACTCACTCTTCGATTTGAATTCAGGATTTTGCCTATTCTGAGATTTTTCCCTATAGAATCTTCAATTCTAAACCAATCGCTTCGAAATTTAGAACATTTATAGTATATAGTATGCCTAACCGATCGATGGTATCAGCAATTTTTTATCTCCATTATTTGTATGAGTTTTTGACTCCCCGCTTCCGGCTCCGCTTCCAGACTGTATTTTTAAATTCTTGATATCTTGGAAAATATCCTCCAGATCCAATTTTGTTCTCTAGATTCGTTATCTACGTGGATAGAACTATATGATTTCATAACAAACTCAAAATAATTAGGATCAAAAAAATTTAATTTTTTTATCAAGGCTCACTCTTCGATTTGAATTCAGGATTTTGCCTATTCTGAGTTTTTTCTCTATAGAATCTGTAATTCTGAACCAATCGCTTTGAAATTGGGAACATTCATAGAATATAGTATGCCTAACCGATCGATGGTATCAGCAATTTTTTCTCCCCATTATTTGTATGAGTTTTTGACTCCCCGCTTCCGGCTCCGCTTCCGGACTGTATTTTTAAATTCTCGATATCTTGGAAAATATCCTCCAGATCCAATTTTGTCCTCTAGATTCGTTATCTACATGAATGGAACTATATGATTCCATGCCAAACTTAAAATAATCAGGATCAAAAAAATTTAATTTTTTTATCATGGCCCACTCTTCGATTTGAATTCAGGATTTTGCCTATTCTGAGTTTTTTCTCTATAGAATCTGTAATTCTGGACCAATCGCTTTGAAATTTAAAACATTCATAGAATATAGTATGCCTGACCGATCGATGGTATCAGCAATTTCTTATCTCCATTATTTGTATGAGTTTTTGACTCCCCGCTTCCGGCTCCGCTTCCGGACTGTATTTTTAAATTCTCGATATCTTGGAAAATATCCTCCAGATCCAATTTTGTTCTCTAGATTCGTTATCTACATGAATTAAACTATATAATTCCATGCCAAACTCAAAATAATTGGGATCAAAAGAATTTAATTTTTTTATCATGGCTCACTCTTCGATTTGAATTCAGGATTTTGCCTATTCTGAGTTTTTTCTCTATAGAATCTGTAATTCTAAACCAATCGCTTTGAAATTTGGAACATCTATAGTATATAGTATGCCTAACCGATCGATGCTATCAGCAATTTTATATCACCATTATTTGTATGAGTTTTTGACTCCCCGCTTCCGGCTCCGCTTCTGTACTGTATTTTTAAATTCTCGATATCTTGGAAAATATCCTCCAGATCCAATTTTGTTCTCTAGATTCGTTATCTACATGAATGGAACTATATGATTTCATAACAAACTCAAAATAATTGGGATCAAAAAAATTTAATTTTTTTATCATGGCTCACTCTTCGATTTGAATTCAGGATTTTGCCTATTCTGAGTTTTTTCTCTATAGAATCTGTAATTCTGAACCAATCGCTTTGAAATCAGGAACATTTATAGAATATAGTATGCCTAACCGATCGATGGTATCAGCAATTTTTTATCTCCATTATTTGTATGAGTTTTTGACTCCCCGCTTCCGGCTCCGCTCCCGGGCTGTATTTTTAAATTCTCGATATCTTGGAAAATATCCTCCAGATCAATTTTGTCCTCTAGATTCGTTATCTACATGAATGAAACTATATGATTCCATGCCAAACTTAAAATAATTGGGATCAAAAAAATTTAATTTTTTTATCATGGCTCACTCTTCGATTTGAATTCAGGATTTTGCCTATTCTGAGTTTTTTCTCTATAGAATCTGTAATTCTGGACCAATCGCTTTGAAATTTGAAACATTTATAGTATATAGTATGCCTAACCGATCGATGGTATCAGCAATTTTTTATCTCCATTATTTGTATGAGTTTTTGACTCCCCGCTTCCGGCTCCGCTTCCGTACTGTATTTTTAAATTCTCGATATCTTGGAAAATATCCTCCAGATCCAATTTTGTTCTTTAGATTCGTTATCTACATGAATGGAACTATATGATTTCATAACAAACTCAAAACAATTGGGATCAAAAAAATTTAATTTTTTTATCATGTCTCACTCTTCGATTAGAATTCAGGATTTTGCCTATTCTGAGTTTTTTCTCTATAGAATCTGTAATTCTGAACCAATCGCTTTGAATTTGGAACATTTATAGTATATAGTATGCCTAACCGATCGATGGTATCAGCAATTTTTTATCACCATTATTTGTCTGAGTTTTTGACTCCCCGCTTCCGGCTCCGCTCCCGGACTGTATTTTTAAATTCTCGATATCTTGGAAAATATCCTCCAGATACAATTTTGTTCTCTAGATTCGTTATCTACATGAATGGAACTATATGATTTCATAACAAACTCAAAATAATTGGGATCAAAAAAATTTAATTTTTTTATCATGGCTCACTCTTCGATTTGAATTCAGGATTTTGCCTATTCTGAGTTTTTTCTCTATAGAATCTGTAATTCTGGACCAATCGCTTTGAAATTTGAAACATTTATAGTATATAGTATGCCTAACCGATCGATGGTATCAGCAATTTTTTATCTCCATTATTTGTATGAGTTTTTGACTCCCCGCTTCCGGCTCCGCTCCCGGACTGTATTTTTAAATTCTCGATATCTTGGAAAATATTCTCCAGATCCAATTTTGTTCTCTAGATTCGTTATCTACATGAATGGAACCATATGATTTCATAACAAACTCAGAATAATTGGGATCAAAAAAATTTATTTTTTTTATCATGGCTCACTCTTCGATTTGAATTCAGGATTTTGCCTATTCTGAGTTTTTTCTCTATAGAATCTGTAATTCTGAACCAATCGCTTTGAAATTAGGAACATTTATAGTATATAGTATGCCTAATCGATCGATGGTATCAGCAATTTTTTCTCTCCATTATTTGTATGAGTTTTTGACTCCCCGCTTCCGGCTCCGCTTCCGGACTGTATTTTTAAATTCTCGATATCTTGGAAAATATCCTCCAGATCCAATTTTGTCCTCTAGATTCGTTATCTACATGAATGGAACCATATGATTCCATGCCAAACATTAAATAATTGGGATCAAAAAAATTTAATTTTTTTATCATGGCTCACTCTTCGATTTGAATTCAGGATTTTGCCTATTCTGAATTTTTTCTCTATAGAATCTGTAATTCTGGACCAATCGCTTTGAAATTTGAAACATTTATAGTATATAGTATGCCTAACCGATCAAAGGTATCAGCATTTTTTCATCTTCATTATTTGTATGAGTTTTTGACTCCCCGCTTCCGGCTCCGCTTCCGGACTGTATTTTTAAATTCTCGATATCTTGGAAAATATCCTCAAGATCCAATTTTGTTCTCTAGATTCGTTATCTACATGAATGGAACTATATGATTTCATAACATACTCAAAATAATTGGGATCAAAAAAATTTAATTTTTTTATCATGGCTCACTCTTCGATTTGAATTCAGGATTTTGCCTATTCTGAGTTTTTTCTCTATAGAATCTGTAATTCTGAACCAATCGCTTTGAAATTTGGAACATTTATAGTATATAGTATGCCTAACCGATCGATGGTATCAGCAATTTTTTATCTCCATTATTTGTATGAGTTTTTGACTCCCCGCTTCCGGCTCCGCTCCCGGACTGTATTTTTAAATTCTCGATATCTTGGAAAATATCCTCCAGATCCAATTTAGTTTTCTAGATTCGTTATCTACATGAATGGAACCATATGATTTCATAACATACTCAAAATAATTGGGATCAAAAAAATTTAATTTTTTTATCATGGCTCACTCTTCGATTTGAATTCAGGATTTTGCCTATTCTGAGTTTTTTCTCCATAGAATCTGTAATTCTGAACCAATCGCTTTGAAATTTGGAACATTTATAGTATATAGTATGCCTAACCGATCGATGGTATCAGCAATTCTTTATCTCCATTATTTGTATGAGTTTTTGACTCCCCGCTTCCGGCTCCGCTTCCGGACTGTATTTTTAAATTCTCGATATCTTGGAAAATATCCTCCAGATCCAATTTTGTTCTCTAGATTCGTTATCTACATGAATTAAACTATATAATTCCATGCCAAACTCAAAATAATTGGGATCAAAAAAATTTAATTTTTTTATCATGGCTCACTCTTCGATTTGAATTCAGGATTTTGCCTATTCTGAGTTTTTTCTCTATAGAATCTGTAATTCTGAACCAATCGCTTTGAAATTTGGAACATCTATAGTATATAGTATGCCTAACCGATCGATGCTATCAGCAATTTTATATCACCATTATTTGTATGAGTTTTTGACTCCCCGCTTCCGGCTCCGCTTCCGTACTGTATTTTTAAATTCTCGATATCTTGGAAAATATCCTCTAGATCCAATTTTGTTCTCTAGATTCGTTATCTACATGAATGGAACTATATGATTTCATAACAAACTCAAAATAATTGGGATCAAAGAAATTTAATTTTTTTATCATGGCTCACTCTTCGATTTGAATTCAGGATTTTGCCTATTCTGAGTTTTTCTCTATAGAATCTGTAATTCTGAACCAATCGCTTTGAAATTTAAAACATTTATAGTTTATAGTATGCCTAACCGATCGATGGTATCAGCAATTTTTTATCTCCATTATTTGTATGAGTTTTTGACTCCCCGCTTCCGGCTCCGCTCCCGGACTGTATTTTTAAATTCTCGATATCTTGGAAAATATCCTCCAGATCCAATTTTGTTCTCTAGATTCGTTATCTACATGAATGGAACCATATGATTTTATAACAAACTCAGAATAATTGGGATCAAAAAAATTTAATTTTTTTATCATGGCTCACTCTTCGATTTGAATTCAGGATTTTGCCTATTCTGAGTTTTTTCTCTATAGAATCTGTAATTCTGGACCAATCGCTTTGAAATTTGAAACATTTATAGTATATAGTATGCCCAACCGATCGATGGTATCAGCAATTCTTTCTCTCTATTATTTGTATGAGTTTTTGACTCCTCGCTTCCGGCTCCGCTTCCGGACTGTATTTTTAAATTCTCGATATCTTGGAAAATATCCTCCAGATCCAATTTTGTCCTCTAGATTCGTCATCTACATAAATGGAACTATATGATTCCATGCCAAACTCAAAATAATTGGGATCAAAAAAATTTAATTTTTTTATCATGGCTCACTCTTCGATTTGAATTCAGGATTTTGCCTATTCTGAGTTTTTTCTCTATAGAATCTGTAATTCTGGACCAATCGCTTTGAAATTTGAAACATTTATAGTATATAGTATGCCTAACCGATCGATGGTATCAGCAATTTTTTATCTCCATTATTTGTATGAGTTTTTGACTCCCCGCTTCCGGCTCCGCTTCCAGACTGTATTTTTAAATTCTCGATATCTTGGAAAATATCCTCCAGATCCAATTTTGTTCTCTAGATTCGTTATCTACGTGAATAGAACTATATGATTTCATAACAAACTCAAAATAATTAGGATCAAAAAAATTTAATTTTTTTATCAAGGCTCACTCTTCGATTTGAATTCAGGATTTTGCCTATTCTGAGTTTTTTCTCTATAGAATCTGTAATTCTGAACCAATCGCTTTGAAATTTGAAACATTTATAGTATATAGTATGCCTAACCGATCGATGGTATCAGCAATTTTTTCTCTCCATTATTTGTATGAGTTTTTGACTCCCCGCTTCCGGCTCCGCTTCCGGACTGTATTTTTAAATTCTCGATATCTTGGAAAATATCCTCCAGATCAATTTTGTCCTCTAGATTCGTTATCTACATGAATGGAACTATATGATTCCATGCCAAACTTAAAATAATTGGGATCAAAAAGATTTAATTTTTTTATCATGGCTCACTCTTCGATTTGAATTCAGGATTTTGCCTATTCTGAGTTTTTTCTCTATAGAATCTGTAATTCTGGACCAATCGCTTTGAAATTTGAAACATTTATAGTATATAGTATGCCTAACCGATCGATGGTATCAGCAATTTTTTATCTCCATTATTTGTATGAGTTTTTGACTCCCCGCTTCCGGCTCCGCTTCCAGACTGTATTTTTAAATTCTCGATATCTTGGAAAATATCCTCCAGATCAATTTTGTCCTCTAGATTCGTTATCTACATGAATGGAACTATATGATTCCATGCCAAACTTAAAATAATTGGGATCAAAAAAATTTAATTTTTTTATCATGGCTCACTCTTCGATTTGAATTCAGGATTTTGCCTATTCTGAGATTTTTCTCTATAGAATCTGTAATTCTGAACCAATCGCTTTGAAATTAGGAACATTTATAGTATATAGTATGCCTAACCGATCGATGGTATCAGCAATTTTTTCTCTCCATTATTTGTATGAGTTTTTGACTCCCCGCTTCCGGCTCCGCTTCCGGACTGTATTTTTAAATTCTCGATATCTTGGAAAATATCCTCCAGATCAATTTTGTCCTCTAGATTCGTTATCTACATGAATGGAACTATATGATTCCATGCCAAACTTAAAATAATTGGGATCAAAAAAATTTAATTTTTTTATCATGGCTCACTCTTCGATTTGAATTCAGGATTTTGCCTATTCTGAGTTTTTTCTCTATAGAATCTGTAATTCTGGACCAATCGCTTTGAAATTTGAAACATTTATAGTATATAGTATGCCTAACCGATCGATGGTATCAGCAATTTCTTATCTCCATTATTTGTATGAGTTTTTGACTCCCCGCTTCCGGCTCCGCTTCCAGACTGTATTTTTAAATTCTCGATATCTTGGAAAATATCCTCCAGATCCAATTTTGTTCTCTAGATTCGTTATCTACGTGAATAGAACTATATGATTTCATAACAAACTCAAAATAATTAGGATCAAAAAAATTTAATTTTTTTATCAAGGCTCACTCTTCGATTTGAATTCAGGATTTTGCCTATTCTGAGTTTTTTCTCTATAGAATCTGTAATTCTGGACCAATCGCTTTGAAATTTGAAACATTTATAGTATATAGTATGCCTAACCGATCGATGGTATCAGCAATTTTTTCTCTCCATTATTTGTATGAGTTTTTGACTCCCCGCTTCCGGCTCCGCTTCCGGACTGTATTTTTAAATTCTCGATATCTTGGAAAATATCCTCCAGATCAATTTTGTCCTCTAGATTCGTTATCTACATGAATGGAACTATATGATTCCATGCCAAACTTAAAATAATTGGGATCAAAAAAATTTAATTTTTTTATCATGGCTCACTCTTCGATTTGAATTCAGGATTTTGCCTATTCTGAGATTTTTCTCTATAGAATCTGTAATTCTGAACCAATCGCTTTGAAATTAGGAACATTTATAGTATATAGTATGTCTAATCGATCGATGGTATCAGCAATTTTTTCTCTCTATTATTTGTATGAGTTTTTGACTCCCCGCTTCCGGCTCCGCTTCCGGACTGTATTTTTAAATTCTCGATATCTTGGAAAATATCCTCCAGATCCAATTTTGTCCTCTAGATTCGTCATCTACATGAATGGAACTATATGATTCCATGCCAAACTTAAAATAATTGGGATCAAAAAAATTTAATTTTTTTATCATGGCTCACTCTTCGATTTGAATTCAGGATTTTGCCTATTCTGAGTTTTTTCTCTATAGAATCTGTAATTCAGGACCAATCGCTTTGAAATTTGAAACATTTATAGTATATAGTATGCCTAACCGATCGATGGTATCAGCAATTTTTTATCTCCATTATTTGTATGAGTTTTTGACTCCCCGCTTCCGGCTCCGCTTCCAGACTGTATTTTTAAATTCTCGATATCTTGGAAAATATCCTCCAGATCCAATTTTGTTCTCTAGATTCGTTATCTACGTGAATAGAACTATATGATTTCATAACAAACTCAAAATAATTAGGATCAAAAAAATTTAATTTTTTTATCAAGGCTCACTCTTCGATTTGAATTCAGGATTTTGCCTATTCTGAGATTTTTCTCTATAGAATCTGTAATTCTGAACCAATCGCTTTGAAATTAGGAACATTTATAGTATATAGTATGTCTAATCGATCGATGGTATCAGCAATTTTTTCTCTCTATTATTTGTATGAGTTTTTGACTCCCCGCTTCCGGCTCCGCTTCCGGACTGTATTTTTAAATTCTCGATATCTTGGAAAATATCCTCCAGATCCAATTTTGTCCTCTAGATTCGTTATCTACGTGAATAGAACTATATGATTTCATAACAAACTCAAAATAATTAGGATCAAAAAAATTTAATTTTTTTATCAAGGCTCACTCTTCGATTTGAATTCAGGATTTTGCCTATTCTGAGTTTTTTCTCTATAGAATCTGTAATTCTGGACCAATCGCTTTGAAATTTGAAACATTTATAGTATATAGTATGCCTAACCGATCGATGGTATCAGCAATTTTTTATCTCCATTATTTGTATGAGTTTTTGACTCCCCGCTTCCGGCTCCGCTTCCAGACTGTATTTTTAAATTCTCGATATCTTGGAAAATATCCTCCAGATCCAATTTTGTTCTCTAGATTCGTTATCTACATGAATGGAACTATATGATTTCATAACAAACTCAGAATAATTGGGATCAAAAAAATTTAATTTTTTTATCATGGCTCACTCTTCGATTTGAATTCAGGATTTTGCCTATTCTGAGATTTTTCTCTATAGAATCTGTAATTCTGAACCAATCGCTTTGAAATTAGAAACATTTATAGTATATAGTATGTCTAATCGATCGATGGTATCAGCAATTTTTTCTCTCTATTATTTGTATGAGTTTTTGACTCCCCGCTTCCGGCTCCGCTTCCGGACTGTATTTTTAAATTCTCGATATCTTGGAAAATATCCTCCAGATCCAATTTTGTCCTCTAGATTCGTCATCTACATGAATGGAACTATATGATTCCATGCCAAACTCAAAATAATTGGGATCAAAAAAATTTAATTTTTTTATCATGGCTCACTCTTCGATTTGAATTCAGGATTTTGCCTATTCTGAGTTTTTTCTCTATAGAATCTGTAATTCTGGACCAATCGCTTTGAAATTTGAAACATTTATAGTATATAGTATGCCTAACCGATCGATGGTATCAGCAATTTTTTATCTCCATTATTTGTATGAGTTTTTGACTCCCCGCTTCCGGCTCCGCTTCCAGACTGTATTTTTAAATTCTCGATATCTTGGAAAATATCCTCCAGATCCAATTTTGTTCTCTAGATTCGTTATCTACGTGAATAGAACTATATGATTTCATAACAAACTCAAAATAATTAGGATCAAAAAAATTTAATTTTTTTATCAAGGCTCACTCTTCGATTTGAATTCAGGATTTTGCCTATTCTGAGTTTTTTCTCTATAGAATCTGTAATTCTGAACCAATCGCTTTGAAATTTGAAACATTTATAGTATATAGTATGCCTAACCGATCGATGGTATCAGCAATTTTTTCTCTCCATTATTTGTATGAGTTTTTGACTCCCCGCTTCCGGCTCCGCTTCCGGACTGTATTTTTAAATTCTCGATATCTTGGAAAATATCCTCCAGATCAATTTTGTCCTCTAGATTCGTTATCTACATGAATGGAACTATATGATTCCATGCCAAACTTAAAATAATTGGGATCAAAAAAATTTAATTTTTTTATCATGGCTCACTCTTCGATTTGAATTCAGGATTTTGCCTATTCTGAGATTTTTCTCTATAGAATCTGTAATTCTGAACCAATCGCTTTGAAATTAGGAACATTTATAGTATATAGTATGTCTAATCGATCGATGGTATCAGCAATTTTTTCTCTCTATTATTTGTATGAGTTTTTGACTCCCCGCTTCCGGCTCCGCTTCCGGACTGTATTTTTAAATTCTCGATATCTTGGAAAATATCCTCCAGATCCAATTTTGTTCTCTAGATTCGTTATCTACATGAATTAAACTATATAATTCCATGCCAAACTCAAAATAATTGGGATCAAAAAAATTTAATTTTTTTATCATGGCTCACTCTTTGATTTGAATTCAGGATTTTGCCTATTCTGAGTTTTTTCTCTATAGAATCTGTAATTCTAAACCAATCGCTTTGAAATTTGGAACATCTATAGTATATAGTATGCCTAACCGATCGATGCTATCAGCAATTTTATATCACCATTATTTGTATGAGTTTTTGACTCCCCGCTTCCGGCTCCGCTTCCGTACTGTATTTTTAAATTCTCGATATCTTGGAAAATATCCTCCAGATCCAATTTTGTTCTCTAGATTCGTTATTTACATGAATGGAACTATATGATTTCATAACAAACTAAAAATAATTGGGATCAAAAAAATTTAATTTTTTTATCATGTCTCACTCTTCGATTTGAATTCAGGATTTTGCCTAATCTGAGTTTTTTCTCTATAGAGTCTGTAATTCTGAACCAATCGCTTTGAAATTTGGAACATTTATAGTATATAGTATGCCTAATCGATCGATGGTATCAGCAATTTTTTCTCTCCATTATTTGTATGAGTTTTTGACTCCCCGCTTCCGGCTCCGCTTCCGGACTGTATTTTTAAATTCTCGATATCTTGGAAAATATCCTCCAGATCCAATTTTGTCCTCTAGATTCGTTATCTACATGAATGGAACTATATGATTCCATGCCAAACTTAAAATAATTGGGATCAAAAAAATTTAATTTTTTTATCATGGCTCACTCTTCGATTTGAATTCAGGATTTTGCCTATTCTGAGTTTTTTCTCTAAAGAATCTGTAATTCTGAACCAATCGCTTTGAAATTAGGAACATTTATAGAATATAGTATGCCTAACCGATCGATGGTATCAGCAATTTTTTATCTCCATTATTTGTATGAGTTTTTGACTCCCCGCTTCCGGCTCCGCTCCCGGACTGTATTTTTAAATTCTCGATATCTTGGAAAATATCCTCCAGATCCAATTTTGTTCTCTAGATTTGTTATCTACATGAATGGAACCATATGATTTCATAACAAACTCAGAATAATTGGGATCAAAAAAATTTAATTTTTTTATCATGGCTCACTCTTCGATTTGAATTCAGGATTTTGCCTATTCTGAGTTTTTTCTCTATAGAATCTGTAATTCTGAACCAATCGCTTTGAAATTTGGAACATCTATAGTATATAGTATGCCTAACCGATCGATGCTATCAGCAATTTTATATCACCATTATTTGTATGAGTTTTTGACTCCCCGCTTCCGGCTCCGCTTCCGTACTGTATTTTTAAATTCTCGATATCTTGGAAAATATCCTCCAGATCCAATTTTGTTCTTTAGATTCGTTATGTACATGAATGGAACTATATGATTTCATAACAAACTCAAAATAATTGGGATCAAAAAAATTTAATTTTTTTATCATGGCTCACTCTTCGATTTGAATTCAGGATTTTGCCTATTCTGAGTTTTTTCTCTATAGAATCTGTAATTCTGAACCAATCGCTTTGAAATTTGGAACATTTATAGTATATAGTATGCCTAACCGATCGATGGTATCAGCAATTTTTTATCACCATTATTTGTATGAGTTTTTGACTCCCCGCTTCCGGCTCCGCTCCCGGACTGTATTTTTAAATTCTCGATATCTTGGAAAATATCCTCCAGATACAATTTTGTTCTCTAGATTCGTTATCTACATGAATGGAACTATATGATTTCATAACAAACTCAAAATAATTGGGATCAAAAAAATTTAATTTTTTTATCATGGCTCACTCTTCGATTTGAATTCAGGATTTTGCCTATTCTGAGTTTTTTCTCTATAGAATCTGTAATTCTGAACCAATCGCTTTAAAATTTGGAACATTTATAGTATATAGTATGCCTAACCGATCGATGGTATCAGCAATTTTTTATCACCATTATTTGTATGAGTTTTTGACTCCCCGCTTCCGGCTCCGCTCCCGGACTGTATTTTTAAATTCTCGATATCTTGGAAAATATCCTCCAGATCCAATTTTGTTCTCTAGATTCGTTATCTACATGAATGGAACCATTTGATTTCATAACAAACTCAGAATAATTGGGATCAAAAAAATTTAATTTTTTTATCATGGCTCACTCTTCGATTTGAATTCAGGATTTTGCCTATTCTGAGTTTTTTCTCTATAGAATCTGTAATTCTGAACCAATCGCTTTGAAATTTGGAACATCTATAGTATATAGTATGCCTAACCGATCGATGCTATCAGCAATTTTATATCACCATTATTTGTATGAGTTTTTGACTCCCCGCTTCCGGCTCCGCTTCCGTACTGTATTTTTAAATTCTCGATATCTTGGAAAATATCCTCCAGATCCAATTTTGTTCTTTAGATTCGTTATGTTCATGAATGGAACTATATGATTTCATAACAAACTCAAAATAATTGGGATCAAAAAAATTTAATTTTTTTATCATGGCTCACTCTTCGATTTGAATTCAGGATTTTGCCTATTCTGAGTTTTTTCTCTATAGAATCTGTAATTCTGAACCAATCGCATTGAAATTTGAAACATTCATAGTATATAGTATGCCTAACCGATCGATGGTATCAGCAATTCCTTCTCTCCATTATTTGTATGAGTTTTTGACTCCCCGCTTCCGGCTCCGCTTCCGGACTGTATTTTTAAATTCTCGATTTCTTGGAAAATATCCTCCAGATCCAATTTTGTTCTCTAGATTCGTTATCTACATGAATGGAACTATATGATTCCATGCCAAACTTAAAATAATTGGGATCAAAAAAATTTAATTTTTTTATCATGGCTCACTCTTCGATTTGAATTCAGGATTTTGCCTATTTTGAGTTTTTTCTCTATAGAATCCGTAATTCTGAACCAATCGCTTCGAAATTTAGAACATTCATAGAATATAGTATGCCTAACCGATCGATGGTATCAGCAATTTTTTATCTCCATTATTTGTATGAGTTTTTGACTCCCCGCTTCCGGCTCCGCTCCCGGACTGTATTTTTAAATTCTCGATATCTTGGAGAATATCCTCCAGATCCAATTTTGTTCTCTAGATTCGTTATCTACATGAATGGAACCATATGATTTCATAACAAACTCAAAATAATTGGGATCAAAAAAATTTAATTTTTTTATCATGGCTCACTCTTCGATTTGAATTCAGGATTTTGCCTATTCTGAGTTTTTTCTCTATAGAATCTGTAATTCTGAACCAATCGCATTGAAATTTGAAACATTTATAGTATATAGTATGCCTAACCGATCGATGGTATCAGCAATTTCTTCTCTCCATTATTTGTATGAGTTTTTGACTCCCCGCTTCCGGCTCCGCTTCCGGACTGTATTTTTAAATCCTCGATATCTTGGAAAATATCCTCCAGATCCAATTTTGTTCTCTAGATTCGTTATCTACATGAATGAAACTATATGATTCCATGCCAAACTTGAAATAATTGGGATCAAAAAAATTTAATTTTTTTATGATGGCTCACTCTTCGATATGAATTCAGGATTTTGCCTATTCTGAGTTTTTTCTTTATAGATACTGTAATTCTGAACCAATCGCTTTGAATTTTTGAACATTTATAGTATATAGTATGCCTAACCGATCGATTGTATCAGCAATTTTTTCTCTCCATTATTTGTATGAGTTTTTGACTCCCCGCTTCCGGCTCCGCTTCCGGACTGTATTTTTAAATTCTCGATATCTTGGAAAATATCCTCCAGATCCAATTTTGTTCTCTAGATTCGTTATCTACATGAATGGAACTATATGATTCCATAACAAACTCAAAATAATTGGGATCAAAAAAATTTAATTTTTTTATCATGTCTCACTCTTCGATTTGAATTCAGGATTTTGCTTATTCTGAGTTTTTTCTCTATTGAATCTGTAATTCTGAACCAATCGCTTTGAAATTTGGAACATTTATAGTATATAGTATGCCTAACCGATCGATGCTATCAGCAATTTTTTATCTCCATTATTTGTATGAGTTTTTGACTCCCCGCTTCCGGCTCCGCTTTCGGACTGTATTTTTAAATTCTCGATATCTTGGAAAATATCCTCCAGATCCAATTTTGTTCTCTAGATTCGTTATCTACATGAATGGAACCATATGATTTCATGCCAAATTCAAAATAATTGGGATCAAAAAAATTTAATTTTTTTATCATGGCTCACTCTTCGATTTGAATTCAGGATTTTGCCTATTCTGAGTTTTTTCTCTATAGAATCTGTAATTCTGAACCAATCGCTTTGAAATTTGGAACATTTATAGTATATAGTATGCCTAACCGATCGATGCTATCAGCAATTTTTTATCTCTATTGTTTGTATGAGTTTCTGACTCCCCGCTTCCGGCTCCGCTTCCGGACTGTATTTTTAAATTCTCGATATCTTGGAAAATATCCTCCAGATCCAATTTTGTTCTCTAGATTCGTTATCTACATGGATGGAACTATATGATTTCATAACAAACTCAAAATAATTGGGATCAAAAAAATTTAATTTTTTTATCATGGCTCACTCTTCGATTTGAATTCAGGATTTTGCCTATTCTGAGTTTTTTCTCTATAGAATCTGTAATTCTGAACCAATCGCTTTGAAATTTGGAACATTTATAGTATATAGTATGCCTAACCGATCGATGCTATCAGCAATTTTCTATCTTTATTATTTGTATGAGTTTTTGACTCCCCGCTTCCGGCTCCGCTTCCGGACTGTATTTTTAAATTCTCGATATCTTGGAAAATATCCTCCAGATCCAATTTTGTTCTCTAGATTCGTTATCTACATGAATGGAACTATATGATTTCATGCCAAACTCAAAATAATTGGGATCAAAAAAATTTAATTTTTTTATCATGGCTCACTCTTCGATTTGAATTCAGGATTTTGCCTATTCTGAGTTTTTTCTCTATAGAAACTGTAATTCTGAACCAATCGCTTTGAAATTTTGGAACATTCATAGTATATAGTATGCCTAACCGATCAATGCTATCAGCAATTTTTTATCTCCATTATTTGTATGAGTTTTTGACTCCCCGCTTCCGGCTCCGCTTCCGGACTGTATTTTTAAATTCTCGATATCTTGGAAAATATCCTCCAGATCCAATTTTGTTCTCTAGATTCGTTATCTACATGAATGGAACTATATGATTTCATAACAAACTCAAAATAATTGGGATCAAAAAAATTTAATTTTTTTATCATGGCTCACTCTTCGATTTGAATTCAGGATTTTGCCTATTCTGAGTTTTTTCTCTATAGAATCTGTAATTCTGAACCAATCGCTTTGAAATTTGGAACATTTATGGTAAATAGTATGCCTAACCGATCGAAGCTATCAGCAATTTTTTATCTCCATCATTTGTATGAGTTTTTGACTCCCCGCTTCCGGCTCCGCTTCCGGACTGTATTTTTAAATTCTCGATATCTTGGAAAATATCCTCCAGATCCAATTTTGTTCTCTAGATTCGTTATCTACATGAATGGAACTATATGATTTCATGCCAAACTCAAAATAATTGGGATCAAAAAAATTTAATTTTTTTATCATGGCTCACTCTTCGATTTGAATTCAGGATTTTGCCTATTCTGAGTTTTTTCTCTATAGAAACTGTAATTCTGAACCAATCGCTTTGAAATTTTGGAACATTCATAGTATATAGTATGCCTAACCGATCAATGCTATCAGCAATTTTTTATCTCCATTATTTGTATGAGTTTTTGACTCCCCGCTTCCGGCTCCGCTTCCGGACTGTATTTTTAAATTCTCGATATCTGGGAAAATATCCTCCTGATCCAATTTTGTTCTCTAGATTCGTTATCTACATGAATGGAACTATATGATTTCATAACAAACTCAAAATAATTGGGATCAAAAAAATTTAATTTTTTTATCATGGCTCACTCTTCGATTTGAATTCAGGATTTTGCCTATTCTGAGTTTTTTCTCTATAGAATCTGTAATTCTGAACCAATCGCTTTGAAATTTGGAACATTTTTAGTATATAGTATGCCTAACCGATCGATGCTATCAGCAATTATTTATCTCCATTATTTGTATGAGTTTTTGACTCCCCGCTTCCGGCTCCGCTTCCGGACTGTATTTTTAAATTCTCGATATCTTGGAAAATATCCTCCAGATCCAATTTTGTTTTCTAGATTTGTTATCTACATGAATGGAACTATATGATTTTATGCCAAACTCAAAATAATTGGGATCAAAAAAATTTAATTTTTTTATCATGGCTCACTCTTCGATTTGAATTCAGGATTTTGCCTATTCTGAGTTTTTTCTCTATAGAATCTGTAATTCTGAACCAATCGCTTTGAAATTTGGAACATTTATAGTATATAGCACGCCTAACCGATCGATGGTATCAGCAATTTTTTCTCTATATTATTTGTATGAGTTTTTGACTCCCCGATTCCGGCTCCGCTTCCGGACTGTATTTTTAAATTCTCGATATCTTGGAAAATATCCTCCAGATCCAATTTTGTTCTCTAGATTCGTCATCTACATGAATGGAACTATATGATTTCATAACAAACTTAGAATAATTAGGATCAAAAAAATTTAATTTTTTTATCATGGCTCACTCTTCGATTTGAATTCAGGATTTTGCCTATTCTGAGTTTTTTCTCTATAGAATCTGTAATTCTGAACCAATCGCTTTGAAATTTGGAACATTTATAGTATATAGTATGCCTGACCGATCGATGCTATCAGCAAATCTTTATCTCTATTATTTGTATGAGTTTTTGACTCCCCGCTTCCGGCTCCGCTTCCGGACTGTATTTTTAAATTCTCGGTATCTTGGAAAATATCCTCCAGATCCAATTTTGTTCTCTAGATTCGTTATCTACATGAATAGAACTATATGATTTCATAACAAACTCAAAATAATCGGGATCAAAAAAATTTAATTTTTATTATCATGGCTCACTCTTCGATTTGAATTCAGGATTTTGCCTATTCTGAGTTTTTTCTCTATAGAATCTGTTATTCTGAACCAATCGCTTTAAAATTTGGAGAATTTATAGTATATAGTATGCCTAACCGATCGATGGTATCAGCAATTTTTTATCTCCATTATTTGTATGAGTTTTTGACTCCCCGCTTCCGGCTCCGCTTCCGGACTGTATTTTTAAATTCTCGATATCTTGGAAAATATCCTCCAGATCCAATTTTGTTCTCTAGATTCGTTATCTACATGAATGGAACTATATGATTTCATAACAAACTCAAAATAATTGGGATCAAAAAAATTTAATTTTTTTATCATGGCTCACTCTTCGATTTGAATTCAGGATTTTGCCTATTCTGAGTTTTTTCTCTATAGAATCTGTAATTCTGAACCAATCGCTTTGAAATTTGGAACATTTATAGTAAATAGTATGCCTAACCGATCGATGCTATCAGCAATTTTTTATCTCCATTATTTGTATGAGTTTTTGACTCCCCGCTTCCGGCTCCGCTTCCGGACTGTATTTTTAAATTCTCGATATCTTGGAAAATATCCTCCAGATCCAATTTTGTTCTCTAGATTCGTCATCTACATGAATGGAACTATATGAATTCATAACAAACTCAAAATAATTGGGATCAAAAAAATTTAATTTTTTTATCATGGCTCACTCTTCGATTTGAATTCAGGATTTTGCCTATTCTGAGTTTTTTCTCTATAGAATCTGTAATTCTGAACCAATCGCTTTGAAATTTGGAACATTTATAGTATATAGCACGCCTAACCGATCGATGGTATCAGCAATTTTTTCTCTACATTATTTGTATGAGTTTTTGACTCCCCGCTTCCGGCTCCGCTTCCGGACTGTATTTTTAAATTCTCGATATCTTGGAAAATATTTTCCAGATCCAATTTTGTTCTCTGGATTCGTCACCTATAGAATGGAACTATATGATTTCATAACAAACTCAAAATAATTGGGATCAAAAAAATTTAATTTTTTTATCATGGCTCACTCTTCGATTTGAATTCAGGATTTTGCCTATTCTGAGTTTTTCCTCTATAGAATCTGTAATTCTGAACCAATCGCTTTGAAATTTGGGACATTTATAGTATATAGTATGCCTAACCGATCGATTGTATCAGCAATTTTTTATCTCCATTATTTGTATGAGTTTTTGACTCCCCGCTTCCGGCTCCGCTTCCGGACTGTATTTTTAAATTCTCGATATCTTGGAAAATATCCTCCAGATCCAATTTTGTTCCCTAGATCCGTTATCTACATGAATGGAACCATATGATTTCATAACAAACTTAAAATAATTGGGATCAAAAAAATTTAATTTTTTTATCATGGCTCACTCTTCGATTTGAATTCAGGATTTTGCCTATTCTGAGTTTTTTCTCTATAGAATCTGTAATTCTGAACCAATCGCTTTGAAATTTGGAACATTTATAGTATATAGTATGCCTAACCGATCGATGCTATCAGCAATTTTTTATCTCCAATATTTGTATGAGTTTTTGACTCCCCGCTTCCGGCTCCGCTTCCGGACTGTATTTTTAAATTCTCGATATCTTGGAAAATATCCTCCAGATCCAATTTTGTTCTCTAGATTCGTTATCTACATGAATGGAACTATATGATTTCATAACAAACTCAAAATAATTGGGATCAAAAAAATTCAATTTTTTTATCATGGCTCACTCTTCGATTTGAATTCAGGATTTTGCCTATTCTGAGTTTTTTCTCTATAGAATCTGTAATTCTGAACCAATCGCTTTGAAATTTGGAACATTTATAGTATATAGTATGCCTAACCGATCGATGCTATCAGCAAATCTTTATCTCTATTATTTGTATGAGTTTTTGACTCCCCGCTTTCGGCTCCGCTTCCGGACTGTATTTTTAAATTCTCGATATCTTGGAAAATATCCTCCAGATCCAATTTTGTTCTCTAGATTCGTTATCTACATGAATGGAATTATATGATTTCATAACAAACTCAAAATAATTGGGATCAAAAAAATTTAATTTTTTTATCATGGCTCACTCTTCGATTTGAATTCAGGATTTTGCCTATTCTGAGTTTTTTCTCTATAGAATCTGTAATTCTGAACCAATCGCTTTGAAATTTGGAACATTTATAGTAAATAGTATGCCTAACCGATCGATGCTATCAGCAATTTTTTATCTCCATTATTTGTATGAGTTTTTGACTCCCCGCTTCCGGCTCCGCTTCCGGACTGTATTTTTAAATTCTCGATATCTTGGAAAATGTCCTCCAGATCCAATTTTGTTCTCTAGATTCGTTATCTACCTGAATGGAACTATATGATTTCATAACAAACTCAAAATAATTGGGATCAAAAAAATTTAATTTTTTTATCATGGCTCACTCTTCGATTTGAATTCAGGATTTTGCCTATTCTGAGTTTTTTCTCTATAGAATCTGTAATTCTGAACCAATCGCTTTGAAATTTGGGACATTTGTAGTATATAGTATGCCTAACCGATCGATGGTATCAGCAATTTTTTATCTCCATTATTTGTATGAGTTTTTGACTCCCCGCTTCCGGCTCCGCTTCCGGACTGTATTTTTAAATTCTCGATATCTTGGAAAATATCCTCCAGATCCAATTTTGTTCTCTAGATTCGTTATCTACATGAATGGAACTATATGATTTTATGCCAAACTCAAAATAATTGGGATCAAAAAAATTTAATTTTTTTATCATGGCTCACTCTTCGATTTGAATTCAGGATTTTGCCTATTCTGAGTTTTTTCTCTATAGAATCTGTAATTCTGAACCAATCGCTTCGAAATTTGGAACATTCATAGTATATAGTATGCCTAACCGATCGATGCTATCAGCAATTTTTTATCTCCATTATTTGTATGAGTTTTTGACTCCCCGCTTCCGGCTCCGCTTCCGGACTGTATTTTTAAATTCTCGATATCTTGGAAAATATCCTCCAGATCCAATTTTGTTCTCTAGATTCGTTATCTACATGAATGGAACTATATGATTCTATGCCAAACTCAAAATAATTGGGATCAAAAAAATTTAATTTTTTTATCATGGCTCACTCTTTGATTTGAATTCAGGATTTTGCCTATTCTGAGTTTTTTCTCTATAGAATCTGTAATTCTGAACCAATCGCTTTGAAATTTGGGACATTTATAGTATATAGTATGCCTAACCGATCGATGGTATCAGCAATTTTTTATCTCCATTATTTGTATGAGTTTTTGACTCCCCGCTTCCGGCTCCGCTTCCGGACTGTATTTTTAAATTCTCGATATCTTGGAAAATGTCCTCCAGATCCAATTTTGTTCTCTAGATTCGTTATCTACCTGAATGGAACTATATGATTTCATAACAAACTCAAAATAATTGGGATCAAAAAAGTTTAATTTTTTTATCATGGCTCACTCTTCGATTTGAATTCAGGATTCTGCCTATTCTGAGTTTTTTCTCTATAGAATCTGTAATTCTGAACCAATCGCTTCGAAATTTGGGACATTTATAGTATATAGTATGCCTAACCGATCGATGGTATCAGAAATTTTTTATCTCCATTATTTGTATGAGTTTTTGACTCCCCGCTTCCGGCTCCGCTTCCGAACTGTATTTTTAAATTCTCGATATCTTGGAAAATATCCTCCAGATCCAATTTTGTTCTCTAGATTCGTTATCTACATGAATGGAACTATATGATTCTATGCCAAACTCAAAATAATTGGGATCAAAAAAATTTAATTTTTTTATCATGGCTCACTCTTTGATTTGAATTCAGGATTTTGCCTATTCTGAGTTTTTTCTCTATAGAATCTGTAATTCTGAACCAATCGCTTCGAAATTTGGAACAATCATAGTATATAGTATGCCTAACCGATTGATGCTATCAGCAATTTTTTATCTCCATTATTTGTATGAGTTTTTGACTCCCCGCTTCCGGCTCCGCTTCCGGACTGTATTTTTAAATTCTCGATATCTTGGAAAATATCCTCCAGATCCAATTTTGTTCTCTAGATTCGTTATCTACATAAATGGAACTATATGATTTTATGCCAAACTCAAAATAATTGGGATCAAAAAAATTTAATTTTTTTATCATGGCTCACTCTTTGATTTGAATTCAGGATTTTGCCTATTCTGAGTTTTTTCTCTATAGAATCTGTAATTCTAAACCAATCGCTTCGAAATTTGGAACAATCATAGTATATAGTATGCCTAACCGATCGATGCTATCAGCAATTTTTTATCTCCATTATTTGTATGAGTTTTTGACTCCCCGCTTCCGGCTCCGCTTCCGGACTGTATTTTTAAATTCTCGATATCTTGGAAAATATCCTCCAGATCCAATTTTGTTCTCTAGATTCGTTATCTACATGAATGGAACTATATGATTCTATGCCAAACTCAAAATAATTGGGATCAAAAAAATTCAATTTTTTTATCATGGCTCACTCTTTGATTTGAATTCAGGATTTTGCCTATTCTGAGTTTTTTCTCTATAGAATCTGTAATTCTCAACCAATCGCTTCGAAATTTGGAACAATCATAGTATATAGTATGCCTAACCGATCGATGCTATCAGCAATTTTTTATCTCCATTATTTGTATGAGTTTTTGACTCCCCGCTTCCGGCTCCGCTTCCGGACTGTATTTTTAAATTCTCGATATCTTGGAAAATATCCTCCAGATCCAATTTTGTTCTCTAGATTCGTTATCTACATGAATGGAACTATATGATTTTATGCCAAACTCAAAATAATTGGGATCAAAAAAATTTAATTTTTTTATCATGGCTCACTCTTCGATTTGAATTCAGGATTTTGCCTATTCTGAGTTTTTTCTCTATAGAATCTGTAATTCTGAACCAATCGCTTCGAAATTTGGAACATTCATAGTATATAGTATGCCTAACCGATCGATGGTATCAGCAATTCTTTATCTCCATTGTTTGTATGAGTTTTTGACTCCCCGCTTCCAGCTCCGCTTCCGGACTGTATTTTTAAATTCTCGATATCTTGGAAAATATCCTCCAGATCCAATTTTGTTCTCTAGATTCGTTATCTACATGAATGGAACTATATGATTTTATGCCAAACTCAAAATAATTGGGATCAAAAAAATTTAATTTTTTTATCATGGCTCACTCTTTGATTTGAATTCAGGATTTTGCCTATTCTGAGTTTTTTCTCTATAGAATCTGTAATTCTGAACCAATCGCTTTGAAATTTGGGACATTTATAGAATATAGTATGCCTAACCGATCGATGGTATCAGCAATTTTTTATCTCCATTATTTGTATGAGTTTTTGACTCCCCGCTTCCGGCTCCGCTTCCGGACTGTATTTTTAAATTCTCGATATCTTGGAAAATGTCCTCCAGATCCAATTTTGTTCTCTAGATTCGTTATCTACCTGAATGGAACTATATGATTTCATAACAAACTCAAAATAATTGGGATCAAAAAAGTTTAATTTTTTTATCATGGCTCACTCTTCGATTTGAATTCAGGATTTTGCCTATTCTGAGTTTTTTCTCTATAGAATCTGTAATTCTGAACCAATCGCTTCGAAATTTGGGACATTTATAGTATATAGTATGCCTAACCGATCGATGGTATCAGAAATTTTTTATCTCCATTATTTGTATGAGTTTTTGACTCCCCGCTTCCGGCTCCGCTTCCGAACTGTATTTTTAAATTCTCGATATCTTGGAAAATATCCTCCAGATCCAATTTTGTTCTCTAGATTCGTTATCTACATGAATGGAACTATATGATTCTATGCCAAACTCAAAATAATTGGGATCAAAAAAATTTAATTTTTTTATCATGGCTCACTCTTTGATTTGAATTCAGGATTTTGCCTATTCTGAGTTTTTTCTCTATAGAAACTGTAATTCTGAACCAATCGCTTTGAAATTTGGAACATTCATAGTATATAGTATGCCTAACCGATCAATGCTATCAGCAATTTTTTATCTCCATTATTTGTATGAGTTTTTGACTCCCCGCTTCCGGCTCCGCTTCCGGACTGTATTTTTAAATTCTCGATATCTTGGAAAATATCCTCCAGAACCAATTTTGTTCTCTAGACTCGTTATCTACATGAATGGAACTATATGATTTCATAACAAACTCAAAATAATTGGGATCAAAAAAATTTAATTTTTTTATCATGGCTCACTCTTCGATTTGAATTCAGGATTTTGCCTATTCTGAGTTTTTTCTCTATAGAATCTGTAATTCTGAACCAATCGCTTTGAAATTTGGAAAATTTATAGTATATAGTATGCCTAACCGATCGATGGTATCAGCAATTTTTCATCTCCATTATTTGTATGAGTTTTTGACTCCCCGCTTCCGGCTCCGCTTCCGGACTGTATTTTTAAATTCTCGATATCTTGGAAAATATCCTCCAGATCCAATTTTGTTCTCTAGATTCGTTATCTACATGAATGGAACTATATGATTTCATAACAAACTCAAAATAATTGGGATCAAAAAAATTTAATTTTTTTATCATGGCTCACTCTTCGATTTGAATTCAGGATTTTGCCTATTCTGAGTTTTTTCTCTATAGAATCTGTAATTCTGAACCAATCGCTTTGAAATTTGGAACATTTTTAGTATATAGTATGCCTAACCGATCGATGCTATCAGCAATTATTTATCTCCATTATTTGTATGAGTTTTTGACTCCCCGCTTCCGGCTCCGCTTCCGGACTGTATTTTTAAATTCTCGATATCTTGGAAAATATCCTCCAGATCCAATTTTGTTCTCTAGATTTGTTATCTACATGAATGGAACTATATGATTTCATGCCAAACTCGAAATAATTGGGATCAAAAAAATTTAATTTTTTTATCATGGCTCACTCTTCGATTTGAATTCAGGATTTTGCCTATTCTGAGTTTTTTCTCTATAGAATCTGTAATTCTGAACCAATCGCTTTGAAATTTGGAACATTTATAGTATATAGCACGCCTAACCGATCGATGGTATCAGCAATTTTTTCTCTACATTATTTGTATGAGTTTTTGACTCCCCGCTTCCGGCTCCGCTTCCGGACTGTATTTTTAAATTCTCGATATCTTGGAAAATATTCTCCAGATCCAATTTTGTTCTCTGGATTCGTCACCTATAGAATGGAACTATATGATTTCATAACAAACCCAAAATAATTGGGATCAAAAAAATTTAATTTTTTTATCATGGCTCACTCTTCGATTTGAATTCAGGATTTTGCCTATTCTGAGTTTTTTCTCTATAGAATCTGTAATTCTGAACCAATCGCTTTGAAATTTGGAACATTCATAGTATATAGTATGCCTAACCGATCGATGCTATCAGCAATTTTTTATCTCCATTATTTGTATGAGTTTTTGACTCCCCGCTTCCGGCTCCGCTTCCGGACTGTATTTTTAAATTCTCGATATCTTGGAAAATATCCTCCAGATCCAATTTTGTTCTCTAGATTCGGTATCTACATGAATGGAACTATATGATTTCATAACAAACTTAAAATAATTGGGATCAAAAAAATTTAATTTTTTTATCATGGCTCACTCTTCGATTTGAATTCAGGATTTTGCCTATTCTGAGTTTTTTCTCTATAGAATCTGTAATTCTGAACCAATCGCTTTGAAATTGGGAACATTTATAGTATATAGTATGCCTAACCGATCGATGCTATCAGCAATTTTTTATCTACATTATTTGTATGAGTTTTTGACTCCCCGCTTCCGGC
Source organism: Dromius quadrimaculatus (assembly GCA_963989225.1). NCBI lineage: Eukaryota > Metazoa > Arthropoda > Insecta > Coleoptera > Carabidae > Dromius > Dromius quadrimaculatus. The sequence continues at coordinate 65,856,135 of OZ022327.1, read as the reverse complement.
TCCGCTTCCGGACTGTATTTTTAAATTCTCGATATCTTGGAAAATATCCTCCAGATCCAATTTTGTTCTCTAGATTCGTTATCTACATGAATAGAACTATATGATTTTATAACAAACCCAAAATTATTGGGATCAAAAAAATTCAATTTTTTTATCATGGCCCACTCTTCGATTTGAATTCAGGATTTTGCCTATTCTGAGTTTTTTCTCTATAGAATCTGTAATTCTGAACCAATCGCTCTGAAATTTGGGACATTTATAGTATATAGTATGCCTAACCGATCGATTGTATCAGCAATTTTTTATCTTCATTATTTGTATGAGTTTCTGACTCCCCGCTTCCGGCTCCGCTTCCGGACTGTATTTTTAAATTCTCGATATCTTGGAAAATATCCTCCAGATCCAATTTTGTTCTCTAGATTCGTTATCTACATGAATGGAACTATATGATTTCATAACAAACTCAAAATAATTGGGATCAAAAAAATTTAATTTTTTTATCATGGCTCACTCTTCGATTTGAATTCAGGATTTTGCCTATTCTGAGTTTTTTCTCTATAGAATCTGTAATTCTGAACCAATCGCTTTGAAATTTGGAACATTTATAGTATATAGTATGCCTAACCGATCGATGCTATCAGCAATTTTTTATCTCCATTATTTGTATGAGTTTTTGACTCCCCGCTTCCGGCTCCGCTTCCGGACTGTATTTTTAAATTCTCGATATCTTGGAAAATATCCTCCAGATCCAATTTTGATCTCTAGATCCGTTATCTACATGAATGGAACTATATGATTTCATGCCAAACTCAAAATAATTGGGATCAAAAAAATTTAATTTTTTTATCATGGCTCACTCTTCGATTTGAATTCAGGATTTTGCCTATTCTGAGTTTTTTCTCTATAGAATCTGTAATTCTGAACCAATCGCTTTGAAATTTGGAACATTTCTAGTATATAGTATGCCTAACCGATCGATGCTATCAGCAATTTTTTATCTCCATTATTTGTATGAGTTTTTGACTCCCCGCTTCCGGCTCCGCTTCCGGACTGTATTTTTAAATTCTCGATATCTTGGAAAATATCCTCCAGATCCAATTTTGTTCTCTAGATTCGTTATCTACATGAATAGAACTATATGATTTTATAACAAACCCAAAATATTGGGATCAAAAAAATTCAATTTTTTTATCATGGCCCACTCTTCGATTTGAATTCAGGATTTTGCCTATTCTGAGTTTTTTCTCTATAGAATCTGTAATTCTGAACCAATCGCTCTGAAATTTGGGACATTCATAGTATATAGTATGCCTAACCGATCGATTGTATCAGCATATTTTTATCTCCATTATTTGTATGAGTTTCTGACTCCCCGCTTCCGGCTCCGCTTCCGGACTGTATTTTTAAATTCTCGATATCTTGGAAAATATCCTCCAGATCCAATTTTGTTCTCTAGATTCGTTATCTACATGAATGGAACTATATGATTTCATAACAAACTCAAAATAATTGGGATCAAAAAAATTTAATTTTTTTATCATGGCTCACTCTTCGATTTGAATTCAGGATTTTGCCTATTCTGAGTTTTTTCTCTATAAAATCTGTAATTCTGAACCAATCGCTTTGAAATTTGGAACATTTATAGTATATAGTATGCCTAACCGATCGATGCTATCAGCAATTTTTTATCTCCATTATTTGTATGAGTTTTTGACTCCCCGCTTCCGGCTCCGCTTCCGGACTGTATTTTTAAATTCTCGATATCTTGGAAAATATCCTCCAGATCCAATTTTGATCTCTAGATCCGTTATCTACATAAATGGAACTATATGATTTCATGCCAAACTCAAAATAATTGGGATCAAAAAAATTTAATTTTTTTATCATGGCTCACTCTTCGATTTGAATTCAGGATTTTGCCTATTCTGAGTTTTTTCTCTATAGAATCTGTAATTCTGAACCAATCGCTTTGAAATTTGGAACATTTATAGTATATAGTATGCCTAACCGATCGATGGTATCAGCAATTTTTTATCTCCATTATTTGTATGAGTTTTTGACTCCCCGCTTCCGGCTCCGCTTCCGGACTGTATTTTTAAATTCTCGATATCTTGGAAAATATCCTCCAGATCCAATTTTGTTCTCTAGATTCGTTATCTACATGAATGGAACTATATGATTTCATAACAAACTCAAAATAATTGGGATCAAAAAAATTTAATTTTTTTATCATGGCTCACTCTTCGATTTGAATTCAGGATTTTGCCTATTCTGAGTTTTTTCTCTATAGAATCTGTAATTCTGAACCAATCGCTTTGAAATTTGGAACATTTATAGTATATAGTATGCTCAACCGATCGATGCTATCAGCAATTTTTTATCTCCATTATTTGTATGAGTTTTTGACTCCCCGCTTCCGGCTCCGCTTCCGGACTGTATTTTTAAATTCTCGATATCTTGGAAAATATCCTCCAGATCCAATTTTGTTCTCTAGATTCGTTATCTACATGAATGAAACTATATGATTTCATAACAAACTCAAAATAATTGGGATCAAAAAAATTTAATTTTTTTATCATGGCTCACTCTTCGATTTGAATTCAGGATTTAGCCTATTCTGAGTTTTTTCTCTATAGAATCTGTTATTCTAAACCAATCGCTTTGAAATTTGGAACATTTATAGTATATAGTATGCTCAACCGATCGATGCTATCAGCAATTTTTTATCTCCATTATTTGTATGAGTTTTTGACTCCCCGCTTCCAACTCCGCTTCCGGACTGTATTTTTAAATTCTCGATATCTTGGAAAATATCCTCCAGATCCAATTTTGTTCTCTAGATTCGTTATCTACATGAATGGAACTATATGATTTCATAACAAACTCAAATTAATTGGGATCAAAAAAATTTAATTTTTTTATCATGGCTCACTCTTCGATTTGAATTCAGGATTTTGCCTATTCTGAGTTTTTTCTCTATAGAATCTGTAATTCTGAACCAATCGCTTTGAAATTTGGAACATTCATAGTATATTGTATGCCTAACCGATCGATGGTATCAGCAATTTTTCATCTTTATTATTTGTATGAGTTTTTGACCCCCCGCTTCCGGCTCCGCTTCCGGACTGTATTTTTAAATTCTCGATATTTTGGAAAATATCCTCCAGATCCAATTTTGTTCTCTAGATTCGTTATCTACATGAATGGAACTATATGATTTCATAACAAACTCAAAATAATTGGGATCAAAAAAATTTAATTTTTTTATCATGGCTCACTCTTCGATTTGAATTCAGGATTTTGCCTATTCTGAGTTTTTTTTCTATAGAATCTGTAATTCTGAACCAATTGCTCTGAAATTTGGGACATTCATAGTATATAGTATGCCTAACCGATCGATTGTATCAGCAATTTTTTATCTCCATTATTTGTATGAGTTTTTGACTCCCCGCCTCTGGCTCCGCTTCCGGACTGTATTTTTAAATTCTCGATATCTTGGAAAATATCCTCCAGATCCAATTTTGTTCTCTAGATTCGTTATCTACATGAATGGAACTATATAATTCCATAACAAACTTAGAATAATTGGGATCAAAAAAATTTAATTTTTTTATCATGGCTCACTCTTCGATTTGAATTCAGGATTTTGCCTATTCTGAGTTTTTTCTCTATAGAATCTGTAATTCTGAACCAATCGCTTTGAAATTTGGAACATTTATAGTATATAGTATGTCTAACCGATCGATGGTATCAGCAATTTTTTATCTTTATTATTTGTATGAGTTTTTGACTCCCCGCTTCCGGCTCCGCTTCCGGACTGTATTTTTAAATTCTCGATATCTTGGAAAATATCCTCCAGATCCAATTTTGTTCTCTAGATTCGTTATCTAGATGAATGGAACTATATGATTTCATAACAAACTCAAAATAATTGGGATCAAAAAAATTTAATTTTTTTATCATGGCTCACTCTTCGATTTGAATTCAGGATTTTGCCTATTCTGAGTTTTTTCTCTATAGAATCTGTAATTCTGAACCAATCAATCTGAAATTTGGGACATTCATAGTATATAGTATGCCTAACCGATCGATTGTATTAGCAATTTTTTATCTCCATTATTTGTATGAGTTTTTGACTCCCCGCTTCCGGCTCCGCTTCCGGACTGTATTTTTAAATTCTCGATATCTTGGAAAATATCCTCCAGATCCAATTTTGTTCTCTAGATTCGTTATCTACATGAATAGAACTATATGATTTCATAACAAACTCAAAATAATTGGGATCAAAAAAATTTAATTTTTTTATCATGGCTCACTCTTCGATTTGAATTCAGGATTTTGCCTATTCTGAGTTTTTTCTCTATAGAATCTGTAATTCTGAACCAATCGCTTTGAAATTTGGAACATTTATAGTATATAGTATGCTCAACCGATCGATGCTATCAGCAATTTTTTATCTCCATTATTTGTATGAGTTTTTGACTCCCCGCTTCCAACTCCGCTTCCGGACTGTATTTTTAAATTCTCGATATCTTGGAAAATATCCTCCAGATCTAATTTTGTTCTCTAGATTCGTTATCTACATGAATGGAACTATATGATTTCATAACAAACTCAAATTAATTGGGATCAAAAAAATTTAATTTTTTTATCATGGTTCACTCTTCGATTTGAATTCAGGATTTTGCCTATTCTGAGTTTTTTCTCTATAGAATCTGTAATTCTGAACCAATCGCTTTGAAATTTGGAACATTTATAGTATATAGTATGCCTAACCGATCGATGCTATCAGCAATTTTTTATCTTTATTATTTGTATGAGTTTTTGACCCCCCGCTTCCGGCTCCGCTTCCGGACTGTATTTTTAAATTCTCGATATCTTGGAAAATATCCTCCAGATCCAATTTTGTTCTCTAGATTCGTTATCTACATGAATGGAACTATATGATTTCATAACAAACTCAAAATAATTGGGATCAAAAAAATTTAATTTTTTTATCATGGCTCACTCTTCGATTTGAATTCAGGATTTTGCCTATTCTGAGTTTTTTCTCTATAGAATCTGTAATTCTGAACCAATCGCTCTGAAATTTGGGACATTCATAGTATATAGTATGCCTAACCGATCGATTGTATCAGCAATTTTTTATCTCCATTATTTGTATGAGTTTTTGACTCCCCGCTTCCGGCTCCGCTTCCGGACTGTATTTTTAAATTCTCGATATCTTGGAAAATATCCTCCAGATCCAATTTTGTTCTCTAGATTCGTTATCTACATGAATGGAACTATATAATTTCATAACAAACTTAAAATAATTGGGATCAAAAAAATTTAATTTTTTTATCATGGCTCACTCTTCGATTTGAATTCAGGATTTTGCCTATTCTGAGTTTTTTCTCTATAGAATCTGTAATTCTGAACCAATCGCTTTGAAATTTGGAACATTCATAGTATATAGTATGCCTAACCGATCGAGGGTATCAGCAATTTTTTTATCTATATTATTTGTATGAGTTTTTGACTCCCCGCTTCCGGCTCCGCTTCCGGACTGTATTTTTAAATTCTCGATATCTTGGAAAATATCCTCCAGATCCAATTTTGTTCTCTAGATTCGTTATCTACATGAATGGAACTATATGATTTCATAACAAACTCAAAATAATTGGGATCAAAAAAATTTAATTTTTTTATCATGGCTCACTCTTCGATTTGAATTCAGGATTTTGCCTATTCTGAGTTTTTTCTCTATAGAATCTGTAATTCTGAACCAATCGCTTTGAAATTTGAAACATTTATAGTATATAGTATGCCTAACCGATCGATACTATTAGCAATTTTTTATCTCCATTATTTGTATGAGTTTTTGACTCCCCGCTTCCGGCTCCGCTTCCGGACTGTATTTTTAAATTCTTGATATCTTGGAAAATATCCTCCAGATCCAATTTTGTTCTCTAGATTCGTTATCTACATGAATGGAACTATATGATTTCATGCCAAACTCAAAATAATTGGGATCAAAAAAATTTAATTTTTTTATCATGGCTCACTCTTCGATTTGAATTCAGGATTTTGCCTATTCTGAGTTTTTTCTCTATAGAATCTGTAATTCTGAACCAATCGCTTTGAAATTTGGAACATTTATAGTTTATAGTATGTTCAACCGATCGATGCTATCAGCAATTCTTGATCTCCATTATTTGTATGAGTTTTTGACTCCCCGCTTCCGGCTCCGCTTCCGGACTGTATTTTTAAATTCTCGATATCTTGGAAAATATCCTCCAGATCCAATTTTGTTCTCTAGATTCGTTATCTACATGAATGGAACTATATGATTTCATAACAAACTCAAATTAATTGGGATCAAAAAAATTTAATTTTTTTATCATGGCTCACTCTTCGATTTGAATTCAGGATTTTGCCTATTCTGAGTTTTTTCTCTATAGAATCTGTAATTCTGAACCAATCGCTTTGAAATTTGGAACATTTATAGTATATAGTATGCCTAACCGATCGATGGTATCAGCAATTTTTTATCTTCATTATTTGTATGAGTTTTTGACTCCCCGCTTCCGGCTCCGCTTCCGGACTGTATTTTTAAATTCTCGATATCTTGGAAAATATCCTCCAGATCCAATTTTGTTCTCTAGATTCGTTATCTAAATGAATGGAACTATATGATTTCATAACAAACTCAAAATAATTGGGATCAAAAAAATTTAATTTTCTTATCATGGCTCACTCTTCGATTTGAATTCAGGATTTTGCCTATTCTGAGTTTTTTCTCTATAGAATCTGTAATTCTGAACCAATCGCTCTGAAATTTGGGACATTCATAGTATATAGTATGCCTAACCGATCGATTGTATCAGCAATTTTTTATCTCCATTATTTGTATGAGTTTTTGACTCCCCGCTTCCGGCTCCGCTTCCGGACTGTATTTTTAAATTCTCGATATCTTGGAAAATATCCTCCAGATCCAATTTTGTTCTCTAGATTCGTTATCTAAATGAATGGAACTATATGATTTCATAACAAACTCAAAATAATTGGGATCAAAAAAATTTAATTCTTTTATCATGGCTCACTCTTCGATTTGAATTCAGGATTTTGCCTATTCTGAGTTTTTTCTCCATAGAAGCTTTAATTCTGAACCAATCGCTTTGAAATTTGGAACATCTATAGTATATAGTATGCCTAACCGATCGATGCTATCAGCAATTTTTTATCCCCATTATTTGTATGAGTTTTTGACTCCCCGCTTCCGGCTCCGCTTCCGGACTGTATTTTTAAATTCGCGATATCTTGGAAAATATCCTCCAGATCCAATTTTGTCCTCTAGATTGGTTATCTACATGAATGGAACTATATGATTTCATGCCAAACTCAAAATAATTGGGATCAAAAAAATTTAATTTTTTTATCATGGCTCACTCTTCGATTTGAATTCAGGATTTTGCCTATTCTGAGTTTTTTCTCTATAGAATCTGTAATTCTGAACCAATCGCTTTGAAATTTGGAACATTCATAGTATATAGTATGCCTAACCGATCGATGGTATCAGCAATTTTTTATCTCCATTATTTGTATGAGTTTTTGACTCCCCGCTTCCGGCTCCGCTTCCGGACTGTATTTTTAAATTCTCGATATCTTGGAAAATATCCTCCAGATCCAATTTTGTTCTCTAGATTCGTTATCTACATGAATGGAACTATATGATTTCATAACAAACTCAAAATAATTGGGATCAAAAAAATTTAATTTTTTTATCATGGCTCACTCTTCGATTTGAATTCAGGATTTTGCCTATTCTGAGTTTTTTCTCTATAGAATCTGTAATTCTGAACCAATCGCTTTGAAATCTGGAACATTTATAGTATATAATACGCCTAACCGATCGATGGTACCAGCAATTTTTTTTCTACATTATTTGTATGAGTTTTTGACTCCCCGCTTCCGGCTCCGCTTCCGGACTGTATTTTTAAATTCTCGATATCTTGGAAAATATCCTCCAGATCCAATTTTGTTCTCTAGATTCGTTATCTACATGAATGGAACTATATGATTTCATAACAAACTCAAAATAATTGGGATCAAAAAAATTTAATTTTTTTATCATGGCTCACTCTTCGATTTGAATTCAGGATTTTGCCTATTCTGAGTTTTTTCTCTATAGAATCTGTAATTCTGAACCAATCGCTTTGAAATTTGGAACATTCATAGTTTATAGTATGCCTAACCGATCGATGGTATCAGCAATTTTTTATCTCCATTATTTGTATGAGTTTTTGACTCCCCGCTTCCGGCTCCGCTTCCGGACTGTATTTTTAAATTCTCGATATCTTGGAAAATATCCTCCAGATCCAATTTTGTTCTCTAGATTCGTTATCTACATGAATGGAACTATATGATTTCATAACAAACTCAAAATAATTGGGATCAAAAAAATTTAATTTTTTTATCATGGCTCACTCTTTGATTTGAATTCAGGATTTTGCCTATTCTGAGTTTTTTCTCTATAGAATCTGTAATTCTGAACCAATCGCTTTGAAATTTGGAACATTAAGAGTATATAGTATGCCTAACCGATCGATTGTATCAGCAATTTTTTATCTTCATTATTTGTATGAGTTTTTGACTCCCCGCTTCCGGCTCCGCTTCCGGACTGTATTTTTAAATTCTCGATATCTTGGAAAATATCCTCCAGATCCAATTTTGTTCTCTAGATTCGTTATCTTCATGAATGGAACTATATGATTTCATAACAAACTCAAAATAATTGGGATCAAAAAAATTTAATTTTTTTATCATGGCTCACTCTTCGATTTGAATTCAGGATTTTGCCTATTCTGAGTTTTTTCTCTATAGAATCTGTAATTCTGAACCAATCGCTTTGAAATTTGAAACATTTATAGTATATAGTATGCCTAACCGATCGATGCTATCAGCAATTTTTTATCTCCATTATTTGTATGAGTTTTTGACTCCCCGCTTCCGGCTCCGCTTCCGGACTGTATTTTTAAATTCTCGATATCTTGGAAAATATCTTCCAGATCCAATTTTGTTCTCTAGATTCGTTATCTACATGAATAGAACTATATGATTTCATAACAAACTTAGAATAATTGGGATCAAAAAAATTTAATTTTTTTATCATGGCTCACTCTTTGATTTGAATTCAGGATTTTGCCTATTCTGAGTTTTTTCTCTATAGAATCTGTAATTCTAAACTAATCGCTTTGAAATTTAGAACATTTATAGTATATAGTATGCCTAACCGATCGATGCTATCAGCAATTTTTTATCTCCATTATTTGTATGAGTTTTTGACTCCCCGCTTCCGGCTCCACTTCCGGACTGCATTTTTAAATTCTCGATATCTTGGAAAATATCCTCCAGATCCAATTTTGTTCTCTAGATTCGTTATCTACATGAATGGAACTATATGATTTCATAACAAACTCAAACTAATTGGGATCAAAAAAATTTAATTTTTTTATCATGGCTCACTCTTCGATTTGAATTCAGGATTTTGCCTATTCTGAGTTTTTTCTCTATAGAATCTGTAATTCTGAACCAATCGCTTTCAAATTTGGAACATTTATAGTATATAGTATGCCTAACTGATCGATGGTATCAGCAATTCTTTATCTCCATTATTTGTATGAGTTTTTGACTCCCCGCTTCCGGCTCCGCTTCCGGACTGTATTTTTAAATTCTCGATATCTTGGAAAATATCCTCCAGATCCAATTTTGTTCTCTAGATTCGTTATCTACATGAATGGAACTATATAATTTCATAACAAACTCAGAATAATTGGGATCAAAAAAATTTAATTTTTTTATCATGGCTCACTCTTCGATTTGAATTCAGGATTTTGCCTATTCTGAGTTTTTTCTCTATAGAATCTGTAATTCTGAACCAATCGCTTTGAAATATGGAACATTCATAGTATATAGTATGTTCAACCGATCGATGCTATCAGCAATTCTTTATCTCCATTATTTGTATGAGTTTTTGACTCCCCGCTTCCGGCTCCGCTTCCGGACTGTATTTTTAAATTCTCGATATCTTGGAAAATATCCTCCAGATCCAATTTTGTTCTCTAGATTCGTTATCTACATGAATGGAACTATATGATTTCATAACAAACTCAAATTAATTGGGATCAAAAAAATTTAATTTTTTTATCATGGCTCACTCCTCGATTTGAATTCAGGATTTTGCCTATTCTGAGTTTTTTCTCTATAGAATCTGTAATTCTGAACCAATCGCTTTGAAATTTGGAACATTCATAGTATATAGTATGCCTAACCGATCAATGGTATCAGCAATTTTTTATCTCCATTATTTGTATGAGTTTTTGACTCCCCGCTTCCGGCTCCGCTTCCGGACTGTATTTTTAAATTCTCGATATCTTGGGAAATATCCTCCAGATCCAATTTTGTCCTCTGGATTCGTTATCTACATTAATGGAACTATATGATTTCATAACAATTTCAAAATAATTGGGATCAAAAAAATTTAATTTTTTTATCATGGCTCACTCTTCGATTTGAATTCAGGATTTTGCCTATTCTGAGTTTTTTCTCTATAGAATCTGTAATTCTAAACCAATCGCTCTGAAATTTGGGACATTCATAGTATATAGTATGCCTAACCGATCGATTGTATCAGCAATTTTTTATCTCCATTATTTGTATGAGTTTTTGACTCCCCGCTTCCGGCTCCGCTTCCGGACTGTATTTTTAAATTCTCGATATCTTGGAAAATATCCTCCAGATCCAATTTTGTTCTCTAGATTCGTTATCTACATGAATGGAACTATATGATTTCATAACAAACTCAAATTAATTGGGATCAAAAAAATTTAATTTTTTTATCATGGCTCACTCTTCGATTTGAATTCAGGATTTTGCCTATTCTGAGTTTTTTCTCTATAGAATCTGTAATTCTGAACCAATCGCTTTGAAATTTGGAACATTTATAGTATATAGTATGCCTAACCGATCGATGGTATCAGCAATTTTTTATCTCCATTATTTGTATGAGTTTTTGACTCCCCGCTTCCGGCTCCGCTTCCGGACTGTATTTTTAAATTCTCGATATCTTGGAAAATATCCTCCAGATCCAATTTTGTTCTCTAGATTCGTTATCTATATGAATAGAACTATATGATTTCATAACAAACTCAAAATAATTGGGATCAAAAAAATTTAATTTTTTTATCATGGCTCACTCTTTGATTTGAATTCAGGATTTTGCCTATTCTGAGTTTTTTCTCTATAGAATCTGTAATTCTGAACCAATCGCTTTGAAATTTAGAACATCTATAGTATATAGTATGCCTAACCGATCGATGCTATCAGCAATTTTTTATCTCCATTATTTGTATGAGTTTTTGACTCCCCGCTTCCGGCTCCGCTTCCGGACTGTATTTTTAAATTCGCGATATCTTGGAAAATATCCTCCAGATCCAATTTTGTCCTCTAGATTCGTTATCTACATGAATGGAACTATATGATTTCATGCCAAACTCAAAATAATTGGGATCAAAAAAATTTAATTTTTTTATCATGGCTCACTCTTCGATTTGAATTCAGGATTTTGCCTATTCTGAGTTTTTTCTCTATAGAATCTGTAATTCTGAACCAATCGCTTTGAAATTTGGAACATTCATAGTTTATAGTATGCCTAACCGATCGATGGTATCAGCAATTTTTTATCTCCATTATTTGTATGAGTTTTTGACTCCCCGCTTCCGGCTCCGCTTCCGGACTGTATTTTTAAATTCTCGATATCTTGGAAAATATCCTCCAGATCCAATTTTGTTCTCTAGATTCGTTATCTACATGAATGGAACTATATGATTTCATAACAAACTCAAAATAGTTGGGATCAAAAAAATTAATTTTTTTTATCATGGCTCACTCTTCGATTTGAATTCAGGATTTTGCCTATTCTGAGTTTTTTCTCTATAGAATCTGTAATTCTGAACCAATCGCTTTGAAATTTGAAACATTTATAGTATATAGTATGCCTAACCGATCGATGCTATCAGCAATTTTTTATCTCCATTATTTGTATGAGTTTTTGACTCCCCGCTTCCGGCTCCGCTTCCGGACTGTATTTTTAAATTCTCGATATCTTGGAAAATATCCTCCAGATCCAATTTTGTTCTCTAGATTCGTTATCTACATGAATGGAACTATATGATTTCATAACAAACTCAGAATAATTGGGATCAAAAAAATTTAATTTTTTTATCATGGCTCACTCTTCGATTTGAATTCAGGATTTTGCCTATTCTGAGTTTTTTCTCTATAGAATCTGTAATTCTGAACCAATCGCTTTGAAATTTGGAACATTCAAAGTATATAGTATGCCTAACCGATCGATGGTATCAGCAATTTTTTCTCTACATTATTTGTATGAGTTTTTGACTCCCCGCTTCCGGCTCCGCTTCCAGACTGTATTTTTAAATTCTCGTTATCTTGGAAAATATCCTCTAGATCCAATTTTGTTCTCTAAATTCGTAATCTACATGGATTAAACTATATAATTCCATGCCAAACTCAAAATAATTGGGATCAAAAAAATTTAATTTTTTTATCATGGCTCACTCTTCGATTTGAATTCAGGATTTTGCCTATTCTGAGTTTTTTCTCTATAGAATCTGTAATTCTGAACCAATCGCTTTGAAATTTGGAACATTTATAGTATATAGTATGTCTAACCGATCGATGGTATCAGCAATTTTTTATCTCCATTATTTGTATGAGTTTTTGACTCCCCGCCTCTGGCTCCGCTTCCGGACTGTATTTTTAAATTCTCGATATCTTGGAAAATATCCTCCAGATCCAATTTTGTTCTCTAGATTCGTTATCTACATGAATGGGACTATATGATTTCATAACAAACTCAAAATAATTGGGATCAAAAAAATTTAATTTTTTTATCATGGCTCACTCTTCGATTTGAATTCAGGATTTTGCCTATTCTGAGTTTTTTCTCTATAGAATCTGTAATTCTGAACCAATCGCTTTGAAATTTCAAACATTTTAAGTATATAGTATGCCTAACCGATCGATGGTATCAGCAATTTTTTATCTCCATTATTTGGATGAGTTTTTGACTCCCGGCTTCCGGCTCCGCTTCCGGACTGTATTTTTAAATTCTCGATATCTTGGAAAATATCCTCCAGATCCAATTTTGTTCTCTATTTTCGTTATCTACATGAATGGAACTATATGATTTTATAACAAACTCAGAATAATTGGGATCAAAAAAATTTAATTTTTTTATCATGGCTCACTCTTCGATTTGAATTCAGGATTTTGCCTATTCTGAGTTTTTTCTCTATAGAATCTGTAATTCTGAACCAATCGCTTTGAAATTTAAAACACTTATAGTATATAGTATGCCTAACCGATCGATGGTATCAGCAATTTTTTATCTCAATTATTTGTATGAGTTTTTGACTCCCCGCTTCCGGCTCCGCTTCCGGACTGTATTTTTAAATTCTCGATATCTTGGAAAATATCCTCCAGATCCAATTTTGTTCTCTAGATTCGTTATCAACATGAATGGAACCATATGATTTCATGCCAAACTCAAAATAATTGGGATCAAAAAAATTTAATTTTTTTATCATGGCTCACTCTTCGATTTGAATTCAGGATTTTGCCTATTCTGAGTTTTTTCTCTATAGAATCTGTAATTCTAAACCAATCGCTTTGAAATTTGGAACATTTATAATATATAGTATGCCTAACCGATCGATGCTATCAGCAATTTTTTATCTCCATTATTTGTATGAGTTTTCGACTCCCCGCTTCCGGCTCCGCTTCCGGACTGTATTTTTAAATTCTCGATATCTTGGAAAATATCCTCCAGATCCAATTTTGATCTCTAGATTCGTTATCTACATGATTGGAACTATATGATTTCATGCCAAACTCAAAATAATTGGGATCAAAAAAATTTAATTTTTTTATCATGGCTCACTCTTCGATTTGAATTCAGGATTTTGCCTATTCTGAGTTTTTTCTCTATAGAATCTGTAATTCTGAACCAATCGCTTTGAAATTTAAAACACTTATAGTATATAGTATGCCTAACCGATCGATGGTATCAGCAATTTTTTATCTCAATTATTTGTATGAGTTTTTGACTCCCCGCTTCCGGCTCCGCTTCCGGACTGTATTTTTAAATTCTCGATATCTTGGAAAATATCCTCCAGATCCAATTTTGTTCTCTAGATTCGTTATCTACATGAATGGAACTATATGATTTCATAACAAACTCAAAATAATTGGGATCAAAAAAATTTAATTTTTTTATCATGGCTCACTCTTCGATTTGAATTCAGGATTTTGCCTATTCTGAGTTTTTTCTCTATAGAATCTGTAATTCTGAACCAATCGCTTTGAAATATGGAACATTTATAGTATATAGTATGTTCAACCGATCGATGCTATCAGCAATTCTTTATCTCCATTATTTGTATGAGTTTTTGACTCCCCGCTTCCGGCTCCGCTTCCGGACTGTATTTTTAAATTCTCGATATCTTGGAAAATATCCTCCAGATCCAATTTTGTTCTCTAGATTCGTTATCTACATGAATGGAACTATATGATTTCATAACAAACTCAAATTAATTGGGATCAAAAAAATTTAATTTTTTTATCATGGCTCACTCCTCGATTTGAATTCAGGATTTTGCCTATTCTGAGTTTTTTCTCTATAGAATCTGTAATTCTGAACCAATCGCTTTGAAATTTGGAACATTTATAGTATATAGTATGCCTAACCGATCGATGGTATCAGCAATTTTTTATCTTTATTATTTGTATGAGTTTTTGACTCCCCGCTTCCGGCTCCGCTTCCGGACTGTATTTTTAAATTCTCGATATCTTGGAAAATATCCTCCAGATCCAATTTTGTTCTCTAGATTCGTTATCTAGATGAATGGAACTATATGATTTCATAACAAACTCAAAATAATTGGGATCAAAAAAATTTAATTTTTTTATCATGGCTCACTCTTCGATTTTAATTCAGGATTTTGCCTATTCTGAGTTTTTTCTCTATAGAATCTGTAATTCTGAACCAATCGCTCTGAAATTTGGGACATTCATAGTATATAGTATGCCTAACCGATCGATTGTATCAGCAATCTTTTATCTCCATTATTTGTATGAGTTTTTGACTCCCCGCTTCCGGCTCCGCTTCCGGACTGTATTTTTAAATTCTCGATATCTTGGAAAATATCCTCCAGATCCAATTTTGTTCTCTAGATTCGTTATCTACATGAATGGAACTATATGATTTCATAACAAACTCAAAATAATTGGGATCAAAAAAATTTAATTTTTTTATCATGGCTCACTCTTTGATTTGAATTCAGGATTTTGCCTATTCTGAGTTTTTTCTCTATAGAATCTGTAATTCTGAACCAATCGCTTTGAAATATGGAACATTTATAGTATATAGTATGTTCAACCGATCGATGCTATCAGCAATTCTTTATCTCAATATTTGTATGAGTTTTTGACTCCCCGCTTCCGGCTCCGCTTCCGGACTGTATTTTTAAATTCTCGATATCTTGGAAAATATCCTCCAGATCCAATTTTGTTCTCTAGATTCGTTATCTACATGAATGGAACTATATGATTTCATAACAAACTCAAATTAATTGGGATCAAAAAAATTTAATTTTTTTATCATGGCTCACTCTTCGATTTGAATTCAGGATTTTGCCTATTCTGAGTTTTTTCTCTATAGAATCTGTAATTCTGAACCAATCGCTTTGAAATTTGGAACATTTATAGTATATAGTATGCCTAACCGATCGATGGTATCAGCAATTTTTTATCTTTATTATTTGTATGAGTTTTTGACTCCCCGCTTCCGGCTCCGCTTCCGGACTGTATTTTTAAATTCTCGATATCTTGGAAAATATCCTCCAGATCCAATTTTGTTCTCTAGATTCGTTATCTAGATGAATGGAACTATATGATTTCATAACAAACTCAAAATAATTGGGATCAAAAAAATTTAATTTTTTTATCATGGCTCACTCTTCGATTTTAATTCAGGATTTTGCCTATTCTGAGTTTTTTCTCTATAGAATCTGTAATTCTGAACCAATCGCTCTGAAATTTGGGACATTCATAGTATATAGTATGCCTAACCGATCGATTGTATCAGCAATTTTTTATCTCCATTATTTGTATGAGTTTTTGACTCCCCGCTTCCGGCTCCGCTTCCGGACTGTATTTTTAAATTCTCGATATCTTGGAAAATATCCTCCAGATCCAATTTTGTTCTCTAGATTCGTTATCTACATGAATGGAACTATATGATTTCATAACAAACCCAAAATAATTGGGATCAAAAAAATTTAATTTTTTTATCATGGCTCACTCTTCGATTTGAATTCAGGATTTTGCCTATTCTGAGTTTTTTCTCTATAGAATCTGTAATTCTGAACCAATCGCTTTGAAATTTGGAACATTTATAGTATATAGTATGCTCAACCGATCGATGCTATCAGCAATTTTTTATCTCCATTATTTGTATGAGTTTTTGACTCCCCGCTTCCAACTCCGCTTCCGGACTGTATTTTTAAATTCTCGATATCTTGGAAAATATCCTCCAGATCCAATTTTGTTCTCAAGATTCGTTATCTACATGAATGGAACTATATGATTTCATAACAAACTCAAAATAATTGGGATCAAAAAAATTTAATTTTTTTATCATGGCTCACTCTTCGATTTGAATTCAGGATTTTGCCTATTCTGAGTTTTTTCTCTATAGAATCTGTAATTCTGAACCAATCGCTTTGAAATTTGGAACATTTATAGTATATAATACGCTTAACCGATCGATGGTATCAGCAATTTTTTTTCTACATTATTTGTATGAGTTTTTGACTCCCCGCTTCCGGCTCCGCTCCCGGACTGTATTTTTAAATTCTCGATATCTTGGAAAATATCCTCCAGATCCAATTTTGTTCTCTAGATTCGTTATCTACATGAATGGAACTATATGATTTCATAACAAACTCAAAATAATTGGGATCAAAAAAATTTAATTTTTTTATCATGGCTCACTCTTCGATTTGAATTCAGGATTTTGCCTATTCTGAGTTTTTTCTCTATAGAATCTGTAATTCTGAACCAATCGCTTCGAAATTTGGAACATTTATAGTATATAGTATGCCTGACCGATCGATGGTATCAGCAATTTTTTATCTCCATTATTTGTATGAGTTTTTGACTCCCCGCTTCCGGCTCCGCTTCCGGACTGTATTTTTAAATTCTCGATATCTTGGAAAATATCCTCCAGATCCAATTTTGTTCTCTAGATTCGTTATCTACATGAATGGAACTATATGATTTCATAACAAACTCAAATTAATTGGGATCAAAAAAATTTAATTTTTTTATCATGGCTCACTCTTCGATTTGAATTCAGGATTTTGCCTATTCTGAGTTTTTTCTCTATAGAATCTGTAATTCTGAACCAATCGCTTTGAAATATGGAACATTTATAGTATATAGTATGTTCAACCGATCGATGCTATCAGCAATTCTTTATCTCCATTATTTGTATGAGTTTTTGACTCCCCGCTTCCGGCTCCGCTTCCGGACTGTATTTTTAAATTCTCGATATCTTGGAAAATATCCTCCAGATCCAATTTTTTTCTCTAGATTCGTTATCTAGATGAATGGAACTATATGATTTCATAACAAACTCAAAATAATTGGGATCAAAAAAATTAAATTTTTTTATCATGGCTCACTCTTCGATTTGAATTCAGGATTTTGCCTATTCTGAGTTTTTTCTCTATAGAATCTGTAATTCTGAACCAATCGCTTTGAAATTTGGAACATCTATAGTATATAGTATGCCTAACCGATCGATGCTATCAGCAATTTTTTATCTCCATTATTTGTATGAGTTTTTGACTCCCCGCTTCCGGCTCCGCTTCCGGACTGTATTTTTAAATTCTCGATATCTTGGAAAATATCCTCCAGATCCAATTTTGTTCTCTAGATTCGTTATCTACATGAATAGAACTATATGATTTCATAACAAACTCAAAATAATTGGGATCAAAAAAATTTAATTTTTTTATCATGGCTCACTCTTTGATTTGAATTCAGGATTTTGCCTATTCTGAGTTTTTTCTCTATAGAATCTGTAATTCTGAACCAATCGCTTTGAAATTTGGAACATCTATAGTATATAGTATGCCTAACCGATCGATGCTATCAGCAATTTTTTATCTCCATTATTTGTATGAGTTTTTGACTCCCCGCTTCCGGATCCGCTTCCGGACTGTATTTTTAAATTCGCGATATCTTGGAAAATATCCTCCAGATCCAATTTTGTCCTCTAGATTCGTTATCTACATGAATGGAACTATATGATTTCATGCCAAACTTAAAATAATTGGGATCAAAAAAATTTAATTTTTTTATCATGGCTCACTCTCCGATTTGAATTCAGGATTTTGCCTATTCTGAGTTTTTTCTCCATAGAATCTGTAATTCTGAACCAATCGCTTTGAAATTTGGAACATCTATAGTATATAGTATGCCTAACCGATCGATGCTATCAGCAATTTTTTATCTCCATTATTTGTATGAGTTTTTGACTCCCCGCTTCCGGCTCCGCTTCCGGACTGTATTTTTAAATTCTCGATATCTTGGAAAATATCCTCCAGATCCAATTTTGTTCTCTAGATTCGTTATCTACATGAATAGAACTATATGATTTCATAACAAACTCAAAATAATTGGGATCAAAAAAATTTAATTTTTTTATCATGGCTCACTCTTTGATTTGAATTCAGGATTTTGCCTATTCTGAGTTTTTTCTCTATAGAATCTGTAATTCTGAACCAATCGCTTTGAAATTTGGAACATCTATAGTATATAGTATGCCTAACCGATCGATGCTATCAGCAATTTTTTATCTCCATTATTTGTATGAGTTTTTGACTCCCCGCTTCCGGATCCGCTTCCGGACTGTATTTTTAAATTCGCGATATCTTGGAAAATATCCTCCAGATCCAATTTTGTCCTCTAGATTCGTTATCTACATGAATGGAACTATATGATTTCATGCCAAACTTAAAATAATTGGGATCAAAAAAATTTAATTTTTTTATCATGGCTCACTCTCCGATTTGAATTCAGGATTTTGCCTATTCTGAGTTTTTTCTCTATAGAATCTGTAATTCTGAACCAATCGCTTTGAAATTTGGAACATTCATAGTATATAGTATGCCTAACCGATCGATTGTATCAGCAATTTTTTATCTCCATTATTTGTATGAGTTTTTGACTCCCCGCTTCCGGTTCCGCTTCCGGACTGTATTTTTAAATTCTCGATATCTTGAAAAATATCCTCCAGATCCAATTTTGTTCTCTAGATTCGTTATCTACATGAATATAACTATATGATTTCATAACAAACTCAAAATAATTGGGATCAAAAAAATTTAATTTTTTTATCATGGCTCACTCTTCGATTTGAATTCAGGATTTTGCCTATTCTGAGTTTTTTCTCTATAGAATCTGTAATTCTGAACCAATCGCTCTGAAATTCGAAAAATTTATAGTATATAGTATGCCTAACCGATCGATGGTATCAGCAATCTTTTATCTCCATTATTTGTATGAGTTTTTGACTCCCCGCTTCCGGCTCCGCTTCCGGACTGTATTTTTAAATTCTCGATATCTTGGAAAATATCCTCCAGATCCAATTTTGTTCTCTAGATTCGTTATCTACATGAATGGAACTATATGATTTCATAACAAACTCAAAATAATTGGGATCAAAAAAATTTAATTTTTTTATCATGGCTCACTCTTTGATTTGAATTCAGGATTTTGCCTATTCTGAGTTTTTTCTCTATAGAATCTGTAATTCTGAACCAATCGCTTTGAAATTTGGAACATTCATAGTATATAGTATGCCTAACCGATCGATGGTATCAGCATTTTTTTATCTCTATTATTTGTATGAGTTTTTGACTCCCCGCTTCCGGCTCCGCTTCCGGACTGTATTTTTAAATTCTCGATATCTTGGAAAATATCCTCCAGATCCAATTTTGTTCTCAAGATTCGTTATCTACATGAATGGAACTATATGATTTCATAACAAACTCAAAATAATTGGGATCAAAAAAATTTAATTTTTTTATCATGGCTCACTCTTCGATTTGAATTCAGGATTTTGCCTATTCTGAGTTTTTTCTCTATAGAATCTGTAATTCTGAACCAATCGCTTTGAAATTTGGAACATTTATAGTATATAATACGCTTAACCGATCGATGGTATCAGCAATTCTTTTTCTACATTATTTGTATGAGTTTTTGACTCCCAGCTTCCGGCTCCGCTTCCGGACTGTATTTTTAAATTCTCGATATCTTGGAAAATATCCTCCAGATCCAATTTTGTTCTCTAGATTCGTTATCTACATGAATGGAACTATATGATTTCATAACAAACTCAAAATAATTGGGATCAAAAAAATTTAATTTTTTTATCATGGCTCACTCTTCGATTTGAATTCAGGATTTTGCCTATTCTGAGTTTTTTCTCTATAGAATCTGTAATTCTGAACCAATCGCTTTGAAATTTGGAACATTTATAGTATATAGTATGCCTGACCGATCGATGGTATCAGCAATTTTTTATCTCCATTATTTGTATGAGTTTTTGACTCCCCGCTTCCGGCTCCGCTTCCGGACTGTATTTTTAAATTCTCGATATCTTGGAAAATATCCTCCAGATCCAATTTTGTTCTCTAGATTCGTTATCTACATGAATGGAACTATATGATTTCATAACAAACTCAAATTAATTATGATCAAAAAAATTTAATTTTTTTATCATGGCTCACTCTTCGATTTGAATTCAGGATTTTGCCTATTCTGAGTTTTTTCTCTATAGAATCTGTAATTCTGAACCAATCGCTTTGAAATTTGGAACATTTATAGTATATAGTATGCCTAACCGATCGATGGTATCAGCAATTTTTTATCTTTATTATTTGTATGAGTTTTTGACTCCCCGCTTCCGGCTCCGCTTCCGGACTGTATTTTTAAATTCTCGATATCTTGGAAAATATCCTCCAGATCCAATTTTTTTCTCTAGATTCGTTATCTACATGAATAGAACTATATGATTTCATAACAAACTCAAAATAATTGGGATCAAAAAAATTTAATTTTTTTATCATGGCTCACTCTTTGATTTGAATTCAGGATTTTGCCTATTCTGAGTTTTTTCTCTATAGAATCTGTAATTCTGAACCAATCGCTTTGAAATTTGGAACATCTATAGTATATAGTATGCCTAACCGATCGATGCTATCAGCAATTTTTTATCTCCATTATTTGTATGAGTTTTTGACTCCCCGCTTCCGGCTCCGCTTCCGGACTGTATTTTTAAATTCTCGATATCTTGGAAAATATCCTCCAGATCCAATTTTGTTCTCTAGATTCGTTATCTACATGAATAGAACTATATGATTTCATAACAAACTCAAAATAATTGGGATCAAAAAAATTTAATTTTTTTATCATGGCTCACTCTTTGATTTGAATTCAGGATTTTGCCTATTCTGAGTTTTTTCTCTATAGAATCTGTAATTCTGAACCAATCGCTTTGAAATTTGGAACATCTATAGTATATAGTATGCCTAACCGATCGATGCTATTAGCAATTTTTTATCTCCATTATTTGTATGAGTTTTTGACTCCCCGCTTCCGGATCCGCTTCCGGACTGTATTTTTAAATTCGCGATATCTTGGAAAATATCCTCCAGATCCAATTTTGTCCTCTAGATTCGTTATCTACATGAATGGAACTATATGATTTCATGCCAAACTTAGAATAATTGGGATCAAAAAAATTTAATTTTTTTATCATGGCTCACTCTCCGATTTGAATTCAGGATTTTGCCTATTCTGAGTTTTTTCTCTATAGAATCTGTAATTCTGAACCAATCGCTTTGAAATTTGGAACATCTATAGTATATAGTATGCCTAACCGATCGATGCTATCAGCAATTTTTTATCTCCATTATTTGTATGAGTTTTTGACTCCCCGCTTCCGGCTCCGCTTCCGGACTGTATTTTTAAATTCTCGATATCTTGGAAAATATCCTCCAGATCCAATTTTGTTCTCTAGATTCGTTATCTACATGAATAGAACTATATGATTTCATAACAAACTCAAAATAATTGGGATCAAAAAAATTTAATTTTTTTATCATGGCTCACTCTTTGATTTGAATTCAGGATTTTGCCTATTCTGAGTTTTTTCTCTATAGAATCTGTAATTCTGAACCAATCGCTTTGAAATTTGGAACATCTATAGTATATAGTATGCCTAACCGATCGATGCTATCAGCAATTTTTTATCTCCATTATTTGTATGAGTTTTTGACTCCCCGCTTCCGGATCCGCTTCCGGACTGTATTTTTGAATTCGCGATATCTTGGAAAATATCCTCCAGATCCAATTTTGTCCTCTAGATTCGTTATCTACATGAATGGAACTATATGATTTCATGCCAAACTTAAAATAATTGGGATCAAAAAAATTTAATTTTTTTATCATGGCTCACTCTCCGATTTGAATTCAGGATTTTGCCTATTCTGAGTTTTTTCTCTATAGAATCTGTAATTCTGAACCAATCGCTTTGAAATTTGGAACATTCATAGTATATAGTATGCCTAACCGATCGATTGTATCAGCAATTTTTTATCTCCATTATTTGTATGAGTTTTTGACTCCCCGCTTCCGGTTCCGCTTCCGGACTGTATTTTTAAATTCTCGATATCTTGAAAAATATCCTCCAGATCCAATTTTGTTCTCTAGATTCGTTATCTACATGAATATAACTATATGATTTCATAACAAACTCAAAATAATTGGGATCAAAAAAATTTAATTTTTTTATCATGGCTCACTCTTCGATTTGAATTCAGGATTTTGCCTATTCTGAGTTTTTTCTCTATAGAATCTGTAATTCTGAACCAATCGCTTTGAAATTTGGAACATTTATAGTATATAATACGCCTAACCTATCGATGGTATCAGCAATTTTATTTCTACATTATTTGTATGAGTTTTTGACTCCCCGCTTCCGGCTCCGCTTCCGGACTGTATTTTTAAATTCTCGATATCTTGGAAAATATCCTCCAGATCCAATTTTGTTCTCTAGATTCGTTATCTACATGAATGGAACTATATGATTTCATAACAAACTCAAAATAATTGGGATCAAAAAAATTTAATTTTTTTATCATGGCTCACTCTTCGATTTGAATTCAGGATTTTGCCTATTCTGAGTTTTTTCTCTATAGAATCTGTAATTCTGAACCAATCGCTTTGAAATTTGAAACATTCATAGTATATAGTATGCCCAACCGATCGATGCTATCAGCAATTTTTTATCTCCATTATTTGTATGAGTTTTTGACTCCCCGCTTCCGGCTCCGCTTCCGGACTGTATTTTTAAATTCTCGATATCTTGGAAAATATCCTCCAGATCCAATTTTGTTCTCTAGATTCGTTATCTACATGAATGGAACTATATGATTTCATAACAAACTCAAAATAATTGGGATCAAAAAAATTTAATTTTTTTATCATGGCTCACTCTTTGATTTGAATTCAGGATTTTGCCTATTCTGAGTTTTTTCTCTATAGAATCTGTAATTCTGAACCAATCGCTTTGAAATTTGGAACATTTATAGTATATAGTATGCCTAACCGATCGATGGTATCAGCAATTTTTTATCTCCATTATTTGTATGAGTTTTTGACTCCCCGCTTCCGGCTCCGCTTCCGGACTGTATTTTTAAATTCTCGATATCTTGGAAAATATCCTCCAGATCCAATTTTGTTCTCTAGATTCGTTATCTACATGAATGGAACTATATGATTTCATAACAAACTCAAAATAATTGGGATCAAAAAAATTTAATTTTTTTATCATGGCTCACTCTTCGATTTGAATTCAGGATTTTGCCTATTCTGAGTTTTTTCCCTATAGAATCTGTAATTCTGAACCAATCGCTTTGAAATTTAGAACATTAATAGTATATAGTATGCTTAACCGATCGATTGTATCAGCAATTTTTTATCTCCATTATTTGTATGAGTTTTTGACTCCCCGCTTCCGGCTCCGCTTCCGGACTGTATTTTTAAATTCTCGATATCTTGGAAAATATCCTCCAGATCCAATTTTGTTCTCTAGATTCGTTATCTACATGAATGAAACTATATGATTTCATAACAAACTCAAAATAATTGGGATCAAAAAAATTTAATTTTTTTATCATGGCTCACTCTTCGATTTGAATTCAGGATTTTGCCTATTCTGAGTTTTTTCTCTATAGAATCTGTAATTCTGAACCAATCGCTTTCAAATTTGAAACATTTATAGTATATAGTATGCTTAACCGATCGATGCTATCAGCAATTTTTTATCTCCATTATTTGTATGAGTTTTTGACTCCCCGCTTCCGGCTCCGCTTCCGGACTGTATTTTTAAATTCTCGATATCTTGGAAAATATCCTCCAGATCCAATTTTGTTCTCTAGATTCGTTATCTACATGAATAGAACTATATGATTTCATAACAAACTTAGAATAATTGGGATCAAAAAAATTTAATTTTTTTATCATGGCTCACTCTTTGATTTGAATTCAGGATTTTGCCTATTCTGAGTTTTTTCTCTATAGAATCTGTAATTCTGAACCAATCGCTTTGAAATTTAGAACATTTATAGTATATAGTATGCCTAACCGATCGATGCTATCAGCAATTTTTCATCTCCATTATTTGTATGAGTTTTTGACTCCCCGCTTCCGGCTCCGCTTCCGGACTGCATTTTTAAATTCTCGATATCTTGGAAAATATCCTCCAGATCCAATTTTGTTCTCTAGATTCGTTATCTACATGAATGGAACTATATGATTTCATAACAAACTCAAACTAATTGGGATCAAAAAAATTTAATTTTTTTATCATGGCTCACTCTTCGATTTGAATTCAGGATTTTGCCTATTCTGAGTTTTTTCTCTATAGAATCTGTAATTCTGAACCAATCGCTTTGAAATTTGGAACATTTATAGTATATAGTACGCCTAACCGATCGATGGTATCAGCAATCTTTTCTCTACATTATTTGTATGAGTTTTTGACCCCCCGCTTCCGGCTCCGCTTCCGGACTGTATTTTTAAATTCTCGATATCTTGGAAAATATCCTCCAGATCCAGTTTTGTTCTCTAGATTCGTTATCTACATGAATGGAACTATATGATTTCATAACAAACTCAAAATAATTGGGATCAAAAAAATTTAATTTTTTTATCATGGCTCACTCTTCGATTTGAATTCAGGATTTTGCCTATTCTGAGTTTTTTCTCTATAGAATCTGTAATTCTGAACCAACCGCTTTGAAATTTGGAACATTTATAGTATATAGTATGTCTAACCGATCGATGGTATCAGCAATTTTTTATCTCCATTATTTGTATGAGTTTTTGACTCCCCGCTTCCGGCTCCGCTTCCGGACTGTATTTTTAAATTCTCGATATCTTGGAAAATATCCTCCAGATCCAATTTTGTTCTCTAGATTCGTTATCTACATGAATGGAACTATATGATTTCATAACAAACTCAAAATAATTGGGATCAAAAAAATTTAATTTTTTTATCATGGCTCACTCTTTGATTTGAATTCAGGATTTTGCCTATTCTGAGTTTTTTCTCTATAGAATCTGTAATTCTGAACCAATCGCTTTGAAATTTGGAACATTTATAGTATATAGTATGCCTAACCGATCTATGCTATCAGCAATTTTTTATCTCCATTATTTGTATGAGTTTTTGACTCCCTGCTTCCGGCTCCGCTTCCGGACTGCATTTTTAAATTCTCGATATCTTGGAAAATATCCTCCAGATCCAAATTTGTTCTCTAGATTCGTTATCTACATGAATGGAACTATATGATTTCATAACAAACTCAAACTAATTGAGATCAAAAAAATTTAATTTTTTTATCATGGCTCACTCTTCGATTTGAATTCAGGATTTTGCCTATTCTGAGTTTTTTCTCTATAGAATCTGTAATTCTGAACCAATCGCTTTGAAATATGGAACATTTATAGTATATAGTATGTTCAACCGATCGATGCTATCAGCAATTCTTTATCTCCATTATTTGTATGAGTTTTTGACTCCCCGCTTCCGGCTCCGCTTCCGGACTGTATTTTTAAATTCTCGATATCTTGGAAAATATCCTCCAGATCCAATTTTGTTCTCTAGATTCGTTATCTACAAGAATGGAACTATATGATTTCATAACAAACTCAAAATAATTGGGATCAAAAAAATTTAATTTTTTTATCATGGCTCACTCTTCGATTTGAATTCAGGATTTTGCCTATTCTGAGTTTTTTCTCTATAGAATCTGTAATTCTGAACCAATCGCTTTGAAATTTGTAACATTTATAGTATATAGTATGCCTAACCGATTGATGGTATCAGCAATTTTTTATCTCCATTATTTGTATGAGTTTTTGACTCCCCGCTTCCGGCTCCGCTTCCGGACTGTATTTTTAAATTCTCGATATCTTGGAAAATATCCTCCAGATCCAATTTTGTTCTCTAGATTCGTTATCTACATGAATAGAACTATATGATTTTATGCTAAACTCAAAATAATTGGGATCAAAAAAATTAAATTTTTTTATCATGGCTCACTCTTCGATTTGAATTCAGGATTTTGCCTATTCTGAGTTTTTTCTCTATAGAATCTGTAATTCTGAACCAATCGCTTTGAAATTTGGAACATTCATAGTATATAGTATGCCTAACCGATTGATGGTATCAGCAATTTTTTCTCTACATTATTTGTATGAGTTTTTGACTCCCCGCTTCCGGCTCCGCTTCCAGACTGTATTTTTAAATTCTCGTTATCTTGGAAAATATCCTCTAGATCCAATTTTGTTCTCTAAATTCGTAATCTACATGGATTAAACTATATAATTCCATGCCAAACTCAAAATAATTAGGATCAAAAAAATTTAATTTTTTTATCATGGCTCACTCTTCGATTTGAATTCAGGATTTTGCCTATTCTGAGTTTTTTCTCTATAGAATCTGTAATTCTGAACCAATCGCTTTGAAATTTGAAACATTTATAGTATATAGTATGTCTAACCGATCGATGGTATCAGCAATTTTTTATCTTCATTATTTGTATGAGTTTTTGACTCCCCGCCTCTGGCTCCGCTTCCGGACTGTATTTTTAAATTCTCGATATCTTGGAAAATATCCTCCAGATCCAATTTTGTTCTCTAGATTCGTTATCTACATGAATGGAACTATATGATTTCATAACAAACTCAAAATAATTGGGATCAAAAAAATTTAATTTTTTTATCATGGCTCACTCTTCGATTTGAATTCAGGATTTTGCCTATTCTGAGTTTTTTCTCTATAGAATCTGTAATTCTGAACCAATCGCTTTGAAATTTTAAACATTTATAGTATATAGTATGCCTAACCGATCGATGGTATCAGCAATTTTTTATCTCCATTATTTGGATGAGTTTTTGACTCCCGGCTTCCGGCTCCGCTTCCGGACTGTATTTTTAAATTCTCGATATCTTGGAAAATATCCTCCAGATCCAATTTTGTTCTCTAGATTCGTTATCTACATGAATGGAACTATATGATTTCATAACAAACTCAAAATAATTGGGATCAAAAAAATTTAATTTTTTTATCATGGCTCACTCTTCGATTTGAATTCAGGATTTTGCCTATTCTGAGTTTTTTCTCTATAGAATCTGTAATTCTGAACCAATCGCTTTGAAATTTTAAACATTTATAGTATATAGTATGCCTAACCGATCGATGGTATCAGCAATTTTTTATCTCCATTATTTGTATGAGTTTTCGACTCCCCGCTTCCGGCTCCGCTTCCGGACTGTATTTTTAAATTCTCGATATCTTGGAAAATATCCTCCAGATCCAATTTTGATCTCTAGATTCGTTATCTACATGATTGGAACTATATGATTTCATGCCAAACTCAAAATAATTGGGATCAAAAAAATTTAATTTTTTTATCATGGCTCACTCTTCGATTTGAATTCAGGATTTTGCCTATTCTGAGTTTTTTCTCTATAGAATCTGTAATTCTGAACCAATCGCTTTGAAATTTGAAACACTCATAGTATATAGTATGCCTAACCGATCGATGGTATCAGCAATTTTTTATCTCAATTATTTGTATGAGTCTTTGACTCCCCGCTTCCGGCTCCGCTTCCGGACTGTATTTTTAAATTCTCGATATCTTGGGAAATATCTTCCAGATCCAATTTTGTCCTCTAGATTCGTTATCTACATGAATGAAACTATATGATTTCATGCCTAACTCAAAATAATTGGGATCAAAAAAATTTAATTTTTTTATCATGGCTCACTCTTCGATTTGAATTCAGGATTTTGCCTATTCTGAGTTTTTTCTCTATAGAATCTGTAATTCTGAACCAATCGCTTTGAAATTGAGAATATTTATAGTATATAGTATGCCTAACCGATCGATGGTATTAGCAATTCTTTATCTCCATTATTTGTATGAGTTTTTGACTCCCCGCTTCCGGCTCCGCTTCCGGACTGTATTTTTAAATTCTCGATATCTTGGAAAATATCCTCCAGATCCAATTTTGTTCTCTAGATTCGTTATCTACATGAATAGAACTATATGATTTCATAACAAACTCAAAATAATCGGGATCAAAAAAATTTAATTTTTTTATCATGGCTCACTCTTCGATTTGAATTCAGGATTTTGCCTATTCTGAGTTTTTTCTCTATAGAATCTGTAATTCTGAACCAATCGCTTTAAAATTTGGAACATTCATAGTATATAGTATGCCTAACCGATCGATGCTATCAGCAATTTTTTATCTCCATTATTTGTATGAGTTTTTGACTCCCCGCTTCCGGCTCCGCTTCTGGACTGTATTTTTAAATTCTCGATATCTTGGAAAATATCCTCCAGATCCAATTTTGTTCCCTAGATTCGTTATCTACATGAATGGAACTATATGATTTCATGCCAAACTCAAAATGATTGGGATCAAAAAAATTTAATTTTTTTATCATGGCTCACTCTTCGATTTGAATTCAGGATATTGCCTATTCTGAGTTTTTTCTCTATAGAATCTGTAATTCTGAACCAATCGCTTTGATATTTGAAACATTTATAGTATATAGTATGCCTAACCGATCGATGGTATCAGAAATTTTTTATCTCCATTATTTGTATGAGTTTTTGACTCCCCGCTTCCAGCTCCGCTTCCGGACTGTATTTTTAAATTCTCGATATCTTGGAAAATATCCTCCAGATCCAATTTTGTTCTCGAGATTCGTTATCTACATGAATGGAACTATATGATTTCATGCCGAACTCAAAATAATTGGGATCAAAAAAATTAAATTTTTTTATCATGGCTCACTCTTCGATTTGAATTCAGGATTTTGCCTATTCTGAGTTTTTTCTCTATAGAATCTGTAATTCTGAACCAATCGCTTTGAAATTTAGGACATTCATAGTATATAGTATGCCTAACCGATCGATAGTATCAGCAATTTTTTTTCCCCATTATTTGTATGAGTTTTCGACTCCCCGCTTCCGGCTCCGCTTCCGGACTGTATTTTTAAATTCTCGATATCTTGGAAAATATCCTCCAGATCCAATTTTGTTCTCTAGATTCGTTATCTACATGAATGGAACTATATGATTTCATGCCAAACTCAAAATAATTGGGATCAAAAAAATTTAATTTTTTTATCATGGCTCACTCTTCGATTTGAATTCAGGATTTTGCCTATTCTGAGTTTTTTCTCTATAGAATCTGTAATTCTGAACCAATCGCTTTAAAATAATTTGGAACATTCATAGTATATAGTATGCCTAACCGATCGATGCTATCAGCAATTTTTTATCTCCATAATTTGTATAAGTTTTTGACTCCCCGCTTCCGGACTGTATTTTTAAATTCTCGATATCTTGGAAAATATCCTCCAGATCCAATTTTGTTCTCTAGATTCGTTATCTACATGAATATAACTATATGATTTCATGACAAACTCAAAATAATTGGGATCAAAAAAATTTAATTTTTTTATCATGGCTCACTCTTCGATTTGAATTCAGGATTTTGCCTATTCTGAGTTTTTTCTCTATAGAATCTGTAATTCTGAACCAATCGCTCTGAATTTTGGAACATTTATAGTATATAGTATGCCTAACCGATCAAAGGTATCAACAATTTTTTGTCTCCATTATTTGTATGAGTTTTTGACTCCCCGCTTCCGGCTCCGCTTCCGGACTGTATTTTTAAATTCTTGATATCTTGGAAAATATCCTCCAGATCCAATTTTGTTCTCTAGATTCGTTATCTACATGAATGGAACTGTATGATTTCATGCCAAACTCGAAATAATTGTGATCAAAAAAATTTAATTTTTTCATCATGGCTCACTCTTCGATTTGAATCCAGGATTTTGCCTATTCTGAGTTTTTTCTCTATAGAATCTGTAATTCTGAACCAATCGCTTTAAAATTTGGAACATTCATAGTATATAGTATGCCTAACCGATCGATGCTATCAGCAATTTTTTATCTTCATTATTTGTATGAGTTTTTGACTTTCCGCTTCCGGACTGTATTTTTAAATTCTCGATATCTTGGAAAATATCCTCCAGATCCAATTTTGTTCTCTAGATTCGTTATCTACATGAATGGAACTATATGATTTCATGCCAAACTCAAAATAATTGGGATCAAAAAAATTTAATTTTTTTATCATGGCTCACTCTTCGATTTGAATTCAGGATTTTGCCTATTCTGAGTTTTTTCTCTATAGAATCTGTAATTCTGAACCAATCGCTCTGAATTTTGGAACATTTATAGTATATAGTATGCCTAACCGATCAAAGGTATCAACAATTTTTTGTCTCCATTATTTGTATGAGTTTTTGACTCCCCGCTTCCGGCTCCGCTTCCGGACTGTATTTTTAAATTCTTGATATCTTGGAAAATATCCTCCAGATCCAATTTTGTTCTCTAGATTCGTTATCTACATGAATGGAACTATATGATTTCATGCCAAACTCAAAATAATTGGGATCAAGAAAATTTAATTTTTTTATCATGGCTCACTCTTCGATTTGAATTCAGGATTTTGCCTATTCTGAGTTTTTTCTCTATAGAATCTGTAATTCTGAACCAATCGCTCTGAATTTTGGAACATTTATAGTATATAGTATGCCTAACCGATCAATGGTATCAACAATTTTTTATCTCCATCATTTGTATGAGTTTTTGACTCCCCGCTTCCGGCTCCGCTTCCGGACTGTATTTTTAAATTCTCGATATCTTGGAAAATATCCTCCAGATCCAATTTTGTTCTCTGGATTCGTTATCTACATGAATGGAACTATATGATTTTATAACAAACTTAAAATAATTGGGATCAAAAAAATTTAATTTTTTTATCATGGCTCACTCTTCGATTTGAATTCAGGATTTTGCCTATTCTGAGTTTTTTCTCTATAGAATCTGTAATTCTGAACCAATCGCTTTGAAATTTGTAACATTTATAGTATATAGTATGCCTAACCGATCGATGCTATCAGCAATTTTTTATCTCCATTATTTGTATGAGTTTTTGACTCCCCGCTTCCGGCTCCGCTTCCGGACTTTATTTTTAAATTCTCGATATCTTGGAAAATATCCTCCAGATCTAATTTTGTTCTCTAGATTCGTTATCTACATGAATGGAACTATATGATTTCATAACAAACTCAAAATAATTGGGATCAAAAAAATTTAATTTTTTTATCATGGCTCACTCTTCGATTTGAGTTCAGGATTTTGCCTATTCTGAGTTTTTTCTCTATAGAATCTGTAATTCTGAACCAATCGCTTTGAAATTTGGAACATTTATAGTATATAGTATGCCTAACCGATCGATGGTATCAGCAATCTTTTATCTCCATTATTTGTATGTGTTTTTGACTCCCCGCTTCCGGCTCCGCTTCCGGACTGTATTTTTAAATTCTCGATATCTTGGAAAATATCCTCCAGATCCAATTTTGTTCTCTAGATTCGTTATCTACATGAATGGAACTATATGATTTCATAACAAACTTAAAATAATTGGGATCAAAAAAATTTAATTTTTTTATCATGGCTCACTCTTCGATTTGAATTCAGGATTTTGCCTATTCTGAGTTTTTTCTCTATAGAATCTGTAATTCTGAACCAATCGCTTCGAAATTTGAAACATTTATAGTATATAGTATGCTTAACCGATCGATGCTATCAGCAATTTTTTATCTCCATTATTTGTATGTGTTTTTGACTCCCCGCTTCCGGCTCCGCTTCCGGACTGTATTTTTAAATTCTCGATATCTTGGAAAATATCCTCCAGATCCAATTTTGTTCTCTAGATTCGTTATCTACATGAATGGAACTATATGATTTCATAACAAACTCAAAATAATTGGGATCAAAAAAATTTAATTTTTTTATCATGGCTCACTCTTCGATTTGAATTCAGGATTTTGCCTATTCTGAGTTTTTTCTCTATAGAATCTGTAATTCTGAACCAATCGCTTTGAAATTTTAAACATTCATAGTATATAGTATGCCTAACCGATCGATGGTATCAGCAATCTTTTATCTCTATTATTTGTATGTGTTTTTGACTCCCCGCTTCCGGCTCCGCTTCCGGACTGTATTTTTAAATTCTCGATATCTTGGAAAATATCCTCCAGATCCAATTTTGTTCTCTAGATTCGTTATCTACATGAATGGAACTATATGATTTCATAACAAACTCAGAATAATTGGGATCAAAAAAATTTAATTTTTTTATCATGGCTCACTCTTCGATTTGAATTCAGGATTTTGCCTATTCTGAGTTTTTTCTCTATAGAATCTGTAATTCTGAACCAATCGCTTTGAAATTTGGAACATTTATAGTATATAGTATGCCTAACCGATCGATGGTATCAGCAATCTTTTATCTCCATTATTTGTATGTGTTTTTGATTCCCCGCTTCCGGCTCCGCTTCCGGACTGTATTTTTAAATTCTCGATTTCTTGGAAAATATCCTCCAGATCCAATTTTGTTCTCTAGATTCGTTATCTACATGAATGGAACTATATGATTTCATAACAAACTCAAAATAATTGGGATCAAAAAAATTTAATTTTTTTATCATGGCTCACTCTTCGATTTGAATTCAGGATTTTGCCTATTCTGAGTTTTTTCTCTAAAGAATCTGTAATTTTGAACCAATCGCTTCAAAATTTGAAACATTTATAGTATATAGTATGCTTAACCGATCGATGCTATCAGCAATTTTTTATCCCCATTATTTGTATGAGTTTTTGACTCCCCGCTTCCGGCTCCGCTTCCGGACTGTATTTTTAAATTCTCGATATCTTGGAAAATATCCTCCAGATCCAATTTTGTTCTCTGGATTCGTTATCTACATGAATTAAACTATATGATTTCATGCCGAACTCAAAATAATTGGGATCAAAAAAATTTAATTTTTTTATCATGGCTCACTCTTCGATTTGAATTCAGGATTTTGCCTATTCTGAGTTTTTTCTCTATAGAATCTGTAATTCTGAACCAATCGCTTTAAAATTTGGAACATTCATAGTATATAGTATGCCTAACCGATTGATGCTATCAGCAATTTTTTATCTCCATTATTTGTATGAGTTTTTGACTCCCCGCTTCCGGACTGTATTTTTAAATTCTCGATATCTTGGAAAATATCCTCCAGATCCAATTTTGTTCTCTAGATTCGTTATCTACATGAATGGAACTATATGATTTCATGCCAAACTCAAAATAATTGGGATCAAAAAAATTTAATTTTTTTATCATGGCTCACTCTTCGATTTGAATTCAGGATTTTGCCTATTCTGAGTTTTTTCTCTATAGAATCTGTAATTCTGAACCAATCGCTTTGAAATTTGGAACATTCATAGTATATAGTATGCCTAACCGATCGATGGTATCAGCAATTTTTTATCTCCATTATTTGTATGAGTTTTTGACTCCCCGCTTCCGGCTCCGCTTCCGGACTGTATTTTTAAATTCTCGATATCTTGGAAAATATCCTCCAGATCCAATTTTGTTCTCTAGATTCGTCATCTACATGAATGGAACTATATGATTTCATAACAAACTCAAAATAATTGGGATCAAAAAAATTTAATTTTTTTATCATGGCTCACTCTTCGATTTGAATTCAGGATTTTGCCTATTCTGAGTTTTTTCTCTATAGAATCTGTAATTCTGAACCAATCGCTTTAAAATTTGGAACATTCATAGTATATAGTATGCCTAACCGATCGATGCTATCAGCAATTTTTTATCTCCATTATTTGTATGAGTTTTTGACTCCCCGCTTCCGGACTGTATTTTTAAAT
This sequence comes from Dromius quadrimaculatus, assembly GCA_963989225.1. Lineage (NCBI taxonomy): Eukaryota > Metazoa > Arthropoda > Insecta > Coleoptera > Carabidae > Dromius > Dromius quadrimaculatus. Next base: position 65,821,555 of record OZ022327.1, on the reverse strand, counting down.
TCTCGATATCTTGGAAAATATCCTCCAGATCCAATTTTGTTCTCTGGATTCGTCATCTACATGAATGGAACTATATGATTTCATAACAAACTCAAAACAATTGGGATCAAAAAAATTTAATTTTTTTATCATGGCTCACTCTTCGATTTGAATTCAGGATTTTGCCTATTCTGAGTTTTTTCTCTATAGAATCTGTAATTCTGAACCAATCGCTTTGAAATTCAGAACATTTATAGTATATAGTATGCCTAACCGATCGATGCTATCAGCAATTTTTTATCTCCATTATTTGTATGAGTTTTTGACTCCCCGCTTCCGGCTCCGCTTCCGGACTGTATTTTTAAATTCTCGATATCTTGGAAAATATCCTCCAGATCCAATTTTGTTCTCTAGATTCGTTATCTACATGAATGGAACTATATGATTTCATAACAAACTCAAAATAATTGGGATCAAAAAAATTTAATTTTTTTATCATGGCTCACTCTTCGATTTGAATTCAGGATTTTGCCTATTCTGAGTTTTTTCTCTATAGAATCTGTAATTCTGAACCAATCGCTTTGAAATTTGGAACATTCATAGTATATAGTATGCCTAACCGATCGATGGTATCAGCAATTTTTTATCTTTATTATTTGTATGAGTTTTTGACTCCCCGCTTCCGGCTCCGCTTCCGGACTGTATTTTTAAATTCTCGATATCTTGGAAAATATCCTCCAGATCCAATTTAGTCCTCTGGATTCGTTATCTACATGAATGGAACTATATGATTTCATAACAAACTCAAAATAATTGGGATCAAAAAAATTTAATTTTTTTATCATGGCTCACTCTTCGATTTGAATTCAGGATTTTGCCTATTCTGAGTTTTTTCTCTATAGAATCTGTAATTCTGAACCAATCGCTTTAAAATTTGGAACATTCATAGTATATAGTATGCCTAACCGATCGATGCTATCAGCAATTTTTTATCTCCATTATTTGTATGAGTTTTTGACTCCCCGCTTCCGGACTGTATTTTTAAATTCTCGATATCTTGGAAAATATCCTCCAGATCCAATTTTGTTCTCTAGATTCGTTATCTACATGAATGGAACTATATGATTTCATAACAAACTCAAAATAATTGGGATCAAAAAAATTTAATTTTTTTATCATGGCTCACTCTTCGATTTGAATTCAGGATTTTGCCTATTCTGAGTTTTTTCTCTATAGAATCTGTAATTCTGAACCAATCGCTTTGAAATTTGGATCATTTATAGTATATAATATGCCTAACCGATCGATGGTATCAGAAATTTTTTATCTCCATTATTTGTATGAGTTTTTGACTCCCCGCTTCCGGCTCCGCTTCCGGACTGTATTTTTAAATTCTCGATATCTTGGAAAATATCCTCCAGATCCAATTTAGTCCTCTGGATTCGTTATCTACATGAATGGAACTATATGATTTCATAACAAACTCATAATAATTGGGATCAAAAAAATTTAATTTTTTTATCATGGCTCACTCTTCGATTTGAATTCAGGATTTTGCCTATTCTGAGTTTTTTCTCTATAGAATCTGTAATTCTGAACCAATCGCTTTAAAATTTGGAACATTCATAGTATATAGTATGCCTAACCGATCGATGCTATCAGCAATTTTTTATCTCCATTATTTGTATGAGTTTTTGACTCCCCGCTTCCGGACTGTATTTTTAAATTCTCGATATCTTGGAAAATATCCTCCAGATCCAATTTTGTTCTCTGGATTCGTCATCTACATGGATGGAACTATATGATTTCATAACAAACTCAAAATAATTGGGATCAAAAAAATTTAATTTTTTTATCATGGCTCACTCTTCGATTTGAATTCAGGATTTTGCCTATTCTGAGTTTTTTCTCTATAGAATCTGTAATTCTGAACCAATCGCTTTGAAATTCAGAACATTTATAGTATATAGTATGCCTAACCGATCGATGCTATCAGCAATTTTTTATCTCCATTATTTGTATGAGTTTTTGACTCCCCGCTTCCGGCTCCGCTTCCGGACTGTATTTTTAAATTCTCGATATCTTGGAAAATATCCTCCAGATCCAATTTTGTTCTCTAGATTCGTTATCTACATGAATGGAACTATATGATTTCATAACAAACTCAAAATAATTGGGATCAAAAAAATTTAATTTTTTTATCATGGCTCACTCTTCGATTTGAATTCAGGATTTTGCCTATTCTGAGTTTTTTCTCTATAGAATCTGTAATTCTGAACCAATCGCTCTGAATTTTGGAACATTTATAGTATATAGTATGCCTAACCGATCAATGGTATCAACAATTTTTTATCTCCATCATTTGTATGAGTTTTTGACTCCCCGCTTCCGGCTCCGCTTCCGGACTGTATTTTTAAATTCTCGATATCTTGGAAAATATCCTCCAGATCCAATTCAGTCCTCTGGATTCGTTATCTACATGAATGGAACTATATGATTTTTTAACAAACTCAAAATAATTGGGATCAAAAAAATTTAATTTTTTTATCATGGCTCACTCTTCGATTTGAATTCAGGATTTTGCCTATTCTGAGTTTTTTCTCTATAGAATCTGTAATTCTGAACCAATCGCTTTGAAATTTGGAACATTTATAGTATATAGTATGCCTAACCGATCCATGGTATCAGCAATTTTTTATCTCCATTATTTGTATGAGTTTTTGACTCCCCGCTTCCGGCTCCGCTTCCGGACTGTATTTTTAAATTCTCGATATCTTGGAAAATATCCTCCAGATCCAATTCTGTTCTCTAGATTCGTCATCTACATGAATGGAACTATATGATTTCATAACAAACTCAGAATAATTGGGATCAAAAAAATTTAATTTTTTTATCATGGCTCACTCTTCGATTTGAATTCAGGATTTTGCCTATTCTGAGTTTTTTCTCTATAGAATCTGTAATTCTGAACCAATCGCTTTAAAATTTGGAACATTCATAGTATATAGTATGCCTAACCGATCGATGCTATCAGCAATTTTTTATCTCCATTATTTGTATGAGTTTTTGACTCCCCGCTTCCGGACTGTATTTTTAAATTCTCGATATCTTGGAAAATATCCCCCAGATCCAATTTTGTTCTATGGATTCGTCATCTACATGAATGGAACTATATGATTTCATAACAAACTCAAAATAATTGGGATCAAAAAAATTTAATTTTTTTATCATGGCTCACTCTTCGATTTGAATTCAGGATTTTGCCTATTCTGAGTTTTTTCTCTATAGAATCTGTAATTCTGAACCAATCGCTTTGAAATTTGGAACATTCTTAGTATATGGTATGCCTAACCGATCGATGCTATCAGCAATTTTTTATCTCCATTATTTGTATGAGTTTTTGACTCCCCGCTTCCGGCTCCGCTTCCAGACTGTATTTTTAAATTCTCGATATCTTGGAAAATATCCTCCAGATCCAATTTTGTTCTCTGGATTCGTTATCTACATGAATGGAACTATATGATTTCATAACAAACTCAAAATAATTGGGATCAAAAAAATTTAATTTTTTTATCATGGCTCACTCTTCGATTTGAATTCAGGATTTTGCCTATTCTGAGTTTTTTCTTTATAGAATCTGTAATTCTGAACCAATCGCTTTGAAATTTAGAACATTTATAGTATATAGTATGCCTAACCGATCGATGCTATCAGCAATTTTTTATCTCCATTATTTGTATGAGTTTGTATGAGTTTTTGACTCCCCGCTTCCGGCTCCGCTTCCGGACTGTATTTTTAAATTCCGGATATCTTGGAAAATATCCTCCAGATCCAATTTTGTTCTTGAGATTCGTTATCTACATGAATGGAACTATATGATTTCATGCCAAACTCAAAATAATTGGGATCAAAAGAATTTATTTTTTTTATCATGGCTCACTCTTCGATTTGAATTCAGGATTTTGCCTATTCTGAGTTTTTTCTCTATAGAATCTGTATTTCTGGACCAATCGCTTTGAAATTTGAAATATTCATAGTATATAGTATGTTCAACCGATCGATGCTATTAGCAATTTTTTATCTCCATTATTTGTATGAGTTTTTGACTCCCCGCTTCCGGCTCCGCTTCCGGACTGGATTTTTAAATTTTCGATATCTTGGAAAATATCCTCCAGATCCAATTTTGTTTTCTAGATTCGTAATCTACTTGAATGAAACTATATAATTTCATGCCAAACTCAAAATAATTGGGATCAAAAAAATTTAATTTTTTTTATCATGGCTCACTCTTCGCTTTGAGTTCAGGATTTTGCCTACTCTGAGATTTTTCTCTATAGAATCTGTATTTCTGGACCAATCGCTTTGAAATTTAAAATATTCATGGTATATAGTATGTTCAACCGATCGATGCTATTAGCAATTTTTTATCTTCATTATCTGTATGAGTTTTTGACTCCCCGCTTCCGGCTCCGCTTCCGGACTGGATTTTTAAATTTTCGATATCTTGGAAAATATCCTCCAGATCCAATTTTGTTTTCTAGATTCGTAATCTACTTGAATAAAACTATATAATTTCATGCCAAACTCAAAATAATTGGGATCAAAAAAATTTAATTTTTTTTATCATGGCTCACTCTTCGCTTTGAGTTCAGGATTTTGCCTACTCTTAGATTTTTCTCTATAGAATCTGTATTTCTGGACCAATCGCTTTGAAATTTGAAACATTAATAGTATATAGTATGCTCAACCGATCGATGCTATCAGCAATTTTTTATCTCCATTATTTGTATGAGTTTTTGACTCCCCGCTTCCAGCTCCGCTTCCGGACTGGATTTTTAAATTTTCGATATCTTGGAAAATATCCTCCAGATCCAATTTTGTTCTCTGGATTCGTAATCTACTTGAATGAAACTATATAATTTCATGCCAAACTCAAAATAATTGGGATCAAAAAAATTTTTTTTATCATGGCTCACTCTTCGCTTTGAGTTCAGGATTTTGCCTACTCTTAGATTTTTCTCCATAGAATCTGTATTTCTGGACCAATCGCTTTGAAATTTGAAACATTCATAGTATATAGTATGCTCAACCGATCGATGCTATTAGCAATTTATTATCTCCATTATTTGTATGAGTTTTTGACTCCCCGCTTCCGGCTCCGCTTCCGGACTGGATTTTTGAATTTTCGATATCTTGGAAAATATCCTCCAGATCCAATTTTGTTCTCTAGATTCGTAATCTACTTGAATGAAACTATATAATTTCGTGCCAAACTGAAAATAATAGGGATCAAAAAAATTTAATTTTTTTTATCCTGGCTCACTCTTTGCTTTGAGTTCAGGATTTTGCCTACTCTGAGATTTTTCTCTATAGAATCTGTATTTCGGGACCAATCGCTTTGAAATTTGAAACATTCATAGTATATAGTATGTTCAACCGATCGATGCTATTAGCAATTTTCTATCTCCATTATCTGTATGAGTTTTTGACTCCCCGCTTCCGGCTCCGCTTCCGGACTGGATTTTTAGATTTTCGATATCTTGGAAAATATCCTCTAGATCCAATTTTGTTTTCTAGATTCGTAATCTACTTGAATGAAACTATATAATTTCATGCCAAACTCAAAATAATTGGGATCAAAAAAATTTAATTTTTTTTTATCATGGCTCACTCTTCGCTTTGAGTTCAGGATTTTGCCTACTCTGAGATTTTTCCCTATAGAATCTGTATTTCTGGACCAATCGCTTTGAAATTTGAAACATTCATAGTATATAGTATGCTCAACCGATCGATGCTATCAGCAATTTTTTATCTCCATTATTTGTATGAGTTTTTGACTCCCCGCTTCCGGCTCCGCTTCCGGCTCCGCTTCCGGACTGGATTTTTAAATTTTCGATATCTTGGAAAATATCCTCCAGATCCAATTTTGTTCTCTAGATTCGTAATCTACTTGAATGAAACTATATAATTTCATGCCAAACTCAAAATAATTGGGATCAAAAAAATTTAATTTTTTTTTATCATGGCTCACTCTTCGCTTTGAGTTCAGGATTTTGCCTACTCTTAGATTTTTCTCCATAGAATCTGTATTTCTGGACCAATCGCTTTGAAATTTTGAACATTCATAGTATATAGTATGCTCAACCGATCGATGCTATTAGCAATTTATTATCTCCATTATTTGTATGAGTTTTTGACTCCCCGCTTCCGGCTCCGCTTCCGGACTGAATTTTTAAATTTTCGATATCTTGGAAAATATCCTCCAGATCCAATTTTGTTCTCTAGATTCGTAATCTACTTGAATGAAACTATATAATTTCATGCCAAACTCAAAATAATTGGGATCAAAAAAATTTAATTTTTTTATCATGGCTCACTCTTCGCTTTGAGTTCAGGATTTTGCCTACTCTGAGATTTTTCCCTATAGAATCTGTATTTCTAGACCAATCGCTTTGAAATTTGGAACATTCATAGTATATAGTATGCTCAACCGATCGATGCTATCAGCAATTTTTTATCTCCATTATTTGTATGAGTTTTTGACTCCCCGCTTCCAGCTCCGCTTCCGGACTGGATTTTTAAATTTTCGATATCTTGGAAAATATCCTCCAGATCCAATTTTGTTCTCTAGATTCGTAATCTACTTGAATTAAACTATATAATTTCATGCCAAACTCAAAATAATTGGGATCAAAAAAATTTAATTTTTTTTATCATGGCTCACTCTTCGCTTTGAGTTCAGGATTTTGCCTACTCTTAGATTTTTCTCCATAGAATCTGTATTTCTGGACCAATCGCTTTGAAATTTGGAACATTCATAGTATATAGTATGCTCAACCGATCGATGCTATCAGCAATTTTTTATCTCCATTATTTGTATGAGTTTTTGACTCCCCGCTTCCAGCTCCGCTTCCGGACTGGATTTTTAAATTTTCGATATCTTGGAAAATATCCTCCAGATCCAATTTTGTTCTCTAGATTCGTAATCTACTTGAATGAAACTATATAATTTCATGCCAAACTCAAAATAATTGGGATCAAAAAAATTTAATTTTTTTATCATGGCTCACTCTTCGCTTTGAGTTCAGGATTTTGCCTACTCTGAGATTTTTCCCTATAGAATCTGTATTTCTAGACCAATCGCTTTGAAATTTGGAACATTCATAGTATATAGTATGCTCAACCGATCGATGCTATCAGCAATTTTTTATCTCCATTATTTGTATGAGTTTTTGACTCCCCGCTTCCAGCTCCGCTTCCGGACTGGGTTTTTAAATTTTCGATATCTTGGAAAATATCCTCCAGATCCAATTTTGTTCTCTAGATTCGTAATCTACTTGAATGAAACTATATAATTTCATGCCAAACTCAAAATAATTGGGATCAAAGAAATTTAATATTTTTTATCATGGCTCACTCTTCGCTTTGAGTTCAGGATTTTGCCTACTCTGAGATTTTTCCCTATAGAATCTGTATTTCTAGACCAATCGCTTTGAAATTAGGAACATTCATAGTATATAGTATGCTTAACCGATCGATGCTATCAGCAATTTTTTATCTCCATTATTTGTATGAGTTTTTGACTCCCCGCTTCCAGCTCCGCTTCCGGACTGGATTATTAAATTTTCGATATCTTGGAAAATATCCTCCAGATCCAATTTTGTTCTCTAGATTCGTAATCTACTTGAATGAAACTTTATAATTTCATGCCAAACTCAAAATAATTGGGATCAAAAAAATTTAATTTTTTTTATCATGGCTCACTCTTCGCTTTGAGTTCAGGATTTTGCCTACTCTTAGATTTTTCTCCATAGAATCTGTATTTCTGGACCAATCGCTTTGAAATTTGAAACATTCATAGTATATAGTATGCTCAACCGATCGATGCTATTTGCAATTTATTATCCCCATTATTTGTATGAGTTTTTGACTCCCCGCTTCCGGCTCCGCTTCCGGACTGGATTTTTAAATTTTCGATATCTTGGAAAATATCCTCCAGATCCAATTTTGTTCTCTAGATTCGTAATCTACTTGAATGAAACTATATAATTTCATGCCAAACTCAAAATAATTGGGATCAAAAAAATTTAATTTTTTTATCATGGCTCACTCTTCGCTTTGAGTTCAGGATTTTGCCTACTCTGAGATTTTTCTCTATAGAATCTGTATTTCTAGACCAATCGCTTTGAAATTTGGAACATTCATAGTATATAGTATGCTCAACCGATCGATGCTATCAGCAATTTTTTATCTCTATTATTTGTATGAGTTTTTGACTTCCCGCTTCCAGCTCCGCTTCCGGACTGGATTTTTAAATTTTCGATATCTTGGAAAATATCCTCCAGATCCAATTTTGTTCTCTAGATTCGTAATCTACTTGAATGAAACTATATAATTTCATGCCAAACTCAAAATAATTGGGATCAAAAAAATTTAATTTTTTTTATCATGGCTCACTCTTCGCTTTGAGTTCAGGATTTTGCCTACTCTTAGATTTTTCTCCATAGAATCTGTATTTCTGGACCAATCGCTTTGAAATTTGAAACATTCATAGTATATAGTATGCTCAACCGATCGATGCTATTAGCAATTTATTATCTCCATTATTTGTATGAGTTTTTGACTCCCCGCTTCCGGCTCCGCTTTCGGACTGGATTTTTAAATTTTCGATATCTTGGAAAATATCCTCCAGATCCAATTTTGTTCTCTAGATTCGTAATCTACTTGAATGAAACTATATAATTTCATGCCAAACTCAAAATAATTGGGATCAAAAAAATTTAATTTTTTTATCATGGCTCACTCTTCGCTTTGAGTTCAGGATTTTGCCTTCTCTGAGATTTTTCCCTATAGAATCTGTATTTCTAGACCAATCGCTTTGAAATTTGGAACATTCATAGTATATAGTATGCTCAACCGATCGATGCTATCAGCAATTTTTTATCTCCATTATTTGTATGAGTTTTTGACTCCCCGCTTCTAGCTCCGCTTCCGGACTGGATTTTTAAATTTTCGATATCTTGGAAAATATCCTCCAGATCCAATTTTGTTCTCTAGATTCGTAATCTACTTGAATGAAACTATATAATTTCATGCCAAACTCAAAATAATTGGGATCAAAGAAATTTAATATTTTTTATCATGGCTCACTCTTCGCTTTGAGTTCAGGATTTTGCCTACTCTGAGATTTTTCCCTATAGAATCTGTATTTCTAGACCAATCGCTTTGAAATTTGGAACATTCATAGTATATAGTATGCTTAACCGATCGATGCTATCAGCAATTTTTTATCTCCATTATTTGTATGAGTTTTTGACTCCCCGCTTCCAGCTCCGCTTCCGGACTGGATTATTAAATTTTCGATATCTTGGAAAATATCCTCCAGATCCAATTTTGTTCTCTAGATTCGTAATCTACTTGAATGAAACTTTATAATTTCATGCCAAACTCAAAATAATTGGGATCAAAAAAATTTAATTTTTTTTATCATGGCTCACTCTTCGCTTTGAGTTCAGGATTTTGCCTACTCTTAGATTTTTCTCCATAGAATCTGTATTTCTGGACCAATCGCTTTAAAATTTGAAACATTCATAGTATATAGTATGCTCAACCGATCGATGCTATTAGCAATTTATTATCTCCATTATTTGTATGAGTTTTTGATTCCCCGCTTCCGGCTCCGCTTCCGGACTGGATTTTTAAATTTTCGATATCTTGGAAAATATCCTCCAGATCCAATTTTGTTCTCTAGATTCGTAATCTACTTGAATGCAACTATATAATTTCATGCCAAACTCAAAATAATTGGGATCAAAAAAATTTAATTTTTTTTATCAGGGCTCATTCTTCGCTTTGAGTTCAGGATTTTGCCTACTCTTAGATTTTTCTCCATAGAATCTGTATTTCTGGACCAATCGCTTTGAAATTTGAAACATTCATAGTATATAGTATGCTCAACCGATCAATGCTATCAGCAATTTTTTATCTCCATTATTTGTATGAGTTTTTGACTCCCCGCTTCCGGCTCCGCTTCCGGACTGGATTTTTAAATTTTCGATATCTTGGAAAATATCCTCCAGATCCAATTTTGTTCTCTAGATTCGTAATCTACTTGAATGAAACTATATAATTTCATGCCAAACTCAAAATAATTGGGATCAAAAAAATTTATTTTTTTTTATCATGGCTCACTCTTCGCTTTGAGTTCAGGATTTTGCCTACCCTGAGATTTTTCCCTATAGAATCTGTATTTCTGGACCAATTGCTTTGAAATTTGAAAAATTCATAGTATATAGTATGCTCAACCGATCGATGCTATTAGCAATTTTTTATCTCCATTATTTATATGAGTTTTTGACTCCCCGCTTCCGGCTCCGCTTCCGGACTGGATTTTTAAATTTTCGATATCTTGGAAAATATCCTCCAGATCCAATTTTGTTCTCTAGATTCGTAATCTACTAAAATGAAACTATATAATTCCATGCCAAACTCAAAATAATTGGGATCAAAAAAATTTAATTTTTTTTATCATGGCTCATTCTTCGCTTTGAGTTCAGGATTTTGCCTACTCTTAGATTTTTCTCCATAGAATCAGTATTTCTGGACCAATCGCTTTGAAATTTAAAACATTCATAGTATATAGTATGCTCAACCGATCAATGCTATCAGCAATTTTTTATCTCCATTATTTGTATGAGTTTTTGACTCCCCGCTTCCGGCTCCGCTTCCGGACTGGATTTTTAAATTTTCGATATCTTGGAAAATATCCTCCAGATCCAATTTTGTTCTCTAGATTCGTAATCTACTAAAATGAAACTATATAATTCCATGCCAAACTCAAAATAATTGGGATCAAAAAAATTTAATTTTTTTTATCATGGCTCACTGTTCGCTTTGAGTTCAGGATTTTGCCTACTCTGAGATTTTTCCCTATAGAATCTGTATTTCTGGACCAATTGCTTTGAAATTTGAAAAATTCATAGTATATAGTATGCTCAACCGATCGATGCTATTAGCAATTTTTTATCTCCATTATTTGTATGAGTTTTTGACTCCCCGCTTCCGGCTCCGCTTCCGGACTGGATTTTTAAATTTTCGATATCTTGGAAAATATCCTCCAGATCCAATTTTGTTCTCTAGATTCGTAATCTACTAAAATGAAACTATATAATTCCATGCCAAACTCAAAATAATTGGGATCAAAAAAATTTGATTTTTTTTATCATGGCTCACTCTTCGCTTTGAGTTCAGGATTTTGCCTACTCTTAGATTTTTCTCTATAGAATCTGTATTTCTGGACCAATCACTTTGAAATTTGAAACATTCATAGAATATAGTATGCTCAACCGATCGATGCTATTAGCAATTCTTTGTCTCCATTATTTGAATGAGTTTTTGACTCCCCGCTTCCGGCTCCGCTTCCGGACTTAATTTTTAAATTTTCGATATCTTGGAAAATATTCTCCAGATCCAATTTTGTTTTCTGGATTCGTAATCTACTTGAATGAAACTATATAATTCCATGCCAAACTCAAAATAATTGGGATCAAAAAAATTTAATTTTTTTTATCATGGCTCACTCTTCGCTTTGAGTTCAGGATTTTGCCTACTCTGAGATTTTTCTCTATAGAATCTGTATTTCTAGACCAATCGCTTTGAAATTTGAAACATTCATAGTATATAGTATGCTCAACCGATCGGTGCTATTAGCAATTTTTTATCTCCATTATTTGTATGAGTTTTTGACTCCCCGCTTCCGGCTCCGCTTCCGGACTGGATTCTTAAATTTTCGATATCTTGGAAAATATTCTCCAGATCCAATTTTGTTCTCTAGATTCGTAATCTACTTGAATGAAACTATATAATTTCATGCCAAACTCAAAATAATTGGGATCAAAAAAATTTAATTTTTTTTATCATGGCTCACTCTTCGCTTTGAGTTCAGGATTTTGCCTACTCTGAGATTTTTCTCTATAGAATCTGTATTTCTAGACCAATCGCTTTGAAATTTGAAACATTCATAGTATATAGTATGCTCAACCGATCGATGCTATTAGCAATTTTTTATCTCCATTATTTGTATGAGTTTTTGACTCCCCGCTTCCGGCTCCGCTTCCGGACTGGATTCTTAAATTTTCGATATCTTGGAAAATATTCTCCAGATCCAATTTTGTTCTCTAGATTCGTAATCTACTTGAATGAAACTATATAATTTCATGCCAAACTCAAAATATTTGGGATCAAAAAAATTTAATTTTTTTTATCATGGCTCATTCTTTGCTTTGAGTTCAGGATTTTGCCTACTCTGAGATTTTTCCCTATAGAATCTGTATTTCTGGACCAATCGCTTTGAAATTTGGAATATCCATAGTATATAGTATGCTCAACCGATCCATGCTTTCAGCAATCTTTCGTCTCCATTATTTGTATGAGTTTTTGACTCCCCGCTTCCGGATCCGCTTCCGGACTGAATTTTTAAATTTTCGATATCTTGAAAAATATCCTTCAGATCCAAATTTGTTTTCTAGATTCGTAATCCACATGAATTAAACCATATAATTTCATGCCAAACTCAAAATAATTGGGATCAAAAAATTTTATTTTTCTTATCATGGCTCACTCTTCGCTTTGAGTTCAGGATTTTGCCTATTCTAAGATTCTTCCCTTTAGAATCTGTAATTCTGAACCAATCGCTTTGAAATTTAGAACATTTATAGTATATAGTATGCCTAATCGATCGACGCTATCAGCAATTTTTTATCTCCATTATTTGTATGAGTTTTTGACTCCCCGCTTCCGGCTCCGCTTCCGGACTGGATTTTTAAATCTTCGATATCTTGAAAAATATCCTTCAGATCCAAATTTGTTTTCTAGATTCGTAGTCTACATGAATCAAACTATATAATTTCATGCCAAACTCAAAATAATTGGGATCAAAAAATTTTATTTTTCTTATCATGGCTCACTCTTCGCTTTGAGTTCAGGATTTTGCCTATTCTAAGATTCTTCCCTTTAGAATCTGTAATTCTGAACCAATCGCTTTGAAATTTGGAACATTTATAGTATATAGTATGCCTAATCGATCGACGCTATCAGCAATTTTTTATCTCCATTATTTGTATGAGTTTTTGACTCCCCGCTTCCGGCTCCGCTTCCGGACTGGATTTTTAAATCTTCGATATCTTGAAAAATATCCTTCAGATCCAAATTTGTTTTCTAGATTCGTAATCTACATGAATTAAACTATATAATTTCATGCCAAACTCAAAATAATTGGGATCAAAAAATTTTATTTTTCTTATCATGGCTCACTCTTCGTTTTGAGTTCAGGATTTTGCCTACTCTAAGATTCTTCCCTTTAGAATCTGTAATTCTGAACCAATCGCTTTGAAATTTGGAACATTTATAGTATATAGTATGCCTGATCGATTGATGCTATCAGCAATTTTTTATCTCAATTATTTGTATGAGTTTTTGACTCCCCGCTTCCGGCTCCGCTTCCGGACTGGATTTTTAAATCTTCGATATCTTGAAAAATATCCTTCAGATCCAAATTTGTTTTCTAGATTCGTAATCTACATGAATTAAACTATATAATTTCATGCCAAACTCAAAATAATTGGGATCAAAAAATTTTATTTTTCTTATCATGGCTCACTCTTCGCTTTGAGTTCAGGATTTTGCCTATTCTAAGATTCTTCCCTTTAGAATCTGTAATTCTTAACCAATCGCTTTGAAATTTGGAACATTTATAGTATATAGTATGCCTAATCGATCGACGCTATCTTCAATTTTTTATCTCCGTTATTTGTATGAGTTTTTGACTCCCCGCTTCCGGCTCCGCTTCCGGACTGGATTTTTAAATCTTCGATATCTTGAAAAATATCCTTCAGATCCAAATTTGTTTTCTAGATTCGTGATCTAAATGAATTAAACTATATAATTTCATGCCAAACTCAAAATAATTGGGATCAAAAAATTTTATTTTTCTTATCATGGCTCACTCTTCGCTTTGAGTTCAGGATTTTGCCTATTCTAAGATTCTTCCCTTTAGAATCTGTAATTCTGAACCAATCGCTTTGAAATTTGGAACATTTATAGTATATAGTATGTCTAATCGATCGACGCTATCAGCAATTTTTTATCTCCATTATTTGTATGAGTTTTTGACTCCCCGCTTCCGGCTCCGCTTCCGGACTGTATTTTTAAATTCTCGATATCTTGGAAAATATCCTCCAGATCCAATTTAGTCCTCTGGATTCGTTATCTACATGAATATAACTATATGATTTCATAACAAACTCAAAATAATTGGGATCAAAAAAATTTAATTTTTTTATCATGGCTCACTCTTCGATTTGAATTCAGGATTTTGCCTATTCTGAGTTTTTTCTCTATAGAATCTGTAATTCTGAACCAATCGCTTTGAAATTTGGAACATTCATAGTATATAGTATGCTCAACCGATCGATGCTATCAGCAATTTTTTATCTCCATTATTTGTATGAGTTTTTGACTCCCCGCTTCCAGCTCCGCTTCCGGACTGGATTATTAAATTTTCGATATCTTGGAAAATATCCTCCAGATCCAATTTTGTTCTCTAGATTCGTAATCTACTTGAATGAAACTTTATAATTTCATGCCAAACTCAAAATAATTGGGATCAAAAAAATTTAATTTTTTTTATCATGGCTCACTCTTCGCTTTGAGTTCAGGATTTTGCCTACTCTTAGATTTTTCTCCATAGAATCTGTATTTCTGGACCAATCGCTTTGAAATTTGGAACATTCATAGTATATAGTATGTTCAACCGATCGATGCTATTTGCAATTTATTATCTCCATTATTTGTATGAGTTTTTGACTCCCCGCTTCCGGCTCCGCTTCCGGACTGGATTTTTAAATTTTCGATATCTTGGAAAATATCCTCCAGATCCAATTTTGTTCTCTAGATTCGTAATCTACTTGAATGAAACTATATAATTTCATGCCAAACTCAAAATAATTGGGATCAAAAAAATTTAATTTTTTTATCATGGCTCACTCTTCGCTTTGAGTTCAGGATTTTGCCTACTCTGAGATTTTTCTCTATAGAATCTGTATTTCTAGACCAATCGCTTTGAAATTTGGAACATTCATAGTATATAGTATGCTCAACCGATCGATGCTATCAGCAATTTTTTATCTCTATTATTTGTATGAGTTTTTGACTTCCCGCTTCCAGCTCCGCTTCCGGACTGGATTTTTAAATTTTCGATATCTTGGAAAATATCCTCCAGATCCAATTTTGTTCTCTAGATTCGTAATCTACTTGAATAAAACTATATAATTTCATGCCAAACTCAAAATAATTGGGATCAAAAAAATTTAATTTTTTTTATCATGGCTCACTCTTCGCTTTGAGTTCAGGATTTTGCCTACTCTTAGATTTTTCTCCATAGAATCTGTATTTCTGGACCAATCGCTTTGAAATTTGAAACATTCATAGTATATAGTATGCTCAACCGATCGATGCTATTAGCAATTTATTATCTCCATTATTTGTATGACTTTTTGACTCCCCGCTTCCGGCTCCGCTTTCGGACTGGATTTTTAAATTTTCGATATCTTGGAAAATATCCTCCAGATCCAATTTTGTTCTCTAGATTCGTAATCTACTTGAATGAAACTATATAATTTCATGCCAAACTCAAAATAATTGGGATCAAAAAAATTTAATTTTTTTATCATGGCTCACTCTTCGCTTTGAGTTCAGGATTTTGCCTTCTCTGAGATTTTTCCCTATAGAATCTGTATTTCTAGACCAATCGCTTTGAAATTTGGAACATTCATAGTATATAGTATGCTCAACCGATCGATGCTATCAGCAATTTTTTATCTCCATTATTTGTATGAGTTTTTGACTCCCCGCTTCCAGCTCCGCTTCCGGACTGGATTTTTAGATTTTCGATATCTTGGAAAATATCCTCTAGATCCAATTTTGTTTTCTAGATTCGTAATCTACTTGAATGAAACTATATAATTTCATGCCAAACTCAAAATAATTGGGATCAAAAAAATTTAATTTTTTTTTATCATGGCTCACTCTTCGCTTTGAGTTCAGGATTTTGCCTACTCTGAGATTTTTCCCTATAGAATCTGTATTTCTGGACCAATCGCTTTGAAATTTGAAACATTCATAGTATATAGTATGCTCAACCGATCGATGCTATCAGCAATTTTTTATCTCCATTATTTGTATGAGTTTTTGACTCCCCGCTTCCGGCTCCGCTTCCGGACTGGATTTTTAAATTTTCGATATCTTGGAAAATATCCTCCAGATCCAATTTTGTTCTCTAGATTCGTAATCTACTTGAATGAAACTATATAATTTCATGCCAAACTCAAAATAATTGGGATCAAAAAAATTTAATTTTTTTTATCATGGCTCACTCTTCGCTTTGAGTTCAGGATTTTGCCTACTCTTAGATTTTTCTCCATAGAATCTGTATTTCTGGACCAATCGCTTTGAAATTTGGAACATTCATAGTATATAGTATGCTCAACCGATCGATGCTATTAGCAATTTATTATCTCCATTATTTGTATGAGTTTTTGACTCCCCGCTTCCGGCTCCGCTTTCGGACTGGATTTTTAAATTTTCGATATCTTGGAAAATATCCTCCAGATCCAATTTTGTTCTCTAGATTCGTAATCTACTTGAATGAAACTATATAATTTCATGCCAAACTCAAAATAATTGGGATCAAAGAAATTTAATATTTTTTATCATGGCTCACTCTTCGCTTTGAGTTCAGGATTTTGCCTACTCTGAGATTTTTTCCTATAGAATCTGTATTTCTAGACCAATCGCTTTGAAATTTGGAACATTCATAGTATATAGTATGCTTAACCGATCGATGCTATCAGCAATTTTTTATCTCCATTATTTGTATGAGTTTTTGACTCCCCGCTTCCAGCTCCGCTTCCGGACTGGATTATTAAATTTTCGATATCTTGGAAAATATCCTCCAGATCCAATTTTGTTCTCTAGATTCGTAATCTACTTGAATGAAACTTTATAATTCCATGCCAAACTCAAAATAATTGGGATCAAAAAAATTTAATTTTTTTTATCATGGCTCACTCTTCGCTTTGAGTTCAGGATTTTGCCTACTCTTAGATTTTTCTCCATAGAATCTGTATTTCTGGACCAATCGCTTTAAAATTTGAAACATTCATAGTATATAGTATGCTCAACCGATCGATGCTATTAGCAATTTATTATCTCCATTATTTGTATGAGTTTTTGATTCCCCGCTTCCGGCTCCGCTTCCGGACTGGATTTTTAAATTTTCGATATCTTGGAAAATATCCTCCAGATCCAATTTTGTTCTCTAGATTCGTAATCTACTTGAATGAAACTATATAATTTCATGCCAAACTCAAAATAATTGGGATCAAAAAAATTTAATTTTTTTTATCAGGGCTCATTCTTCGCTTTGAGTTCAGGATTTTGCCTACTCTTAGATTTTTCTCCATAGAATCTGTATTTCTGGACCAATCGCTTTGAAATTTGAAACATTCATAGTATATAGTATGCTCAACCGATCAATGCTATCAGCAATTTTTTATCTCCATTATTTGTATGAGTTTTTGACTCCCCGCTTCCGGCTCCGCTTCCGGACTGGATTTTTAAATTTTCGATATCTTGGAAAATATCCTCCAGATCCAATTTTGTTCTCTAGATTCGTAATCTACTTGAATGAAACTATATAATTTCATGCCAAACTCAAAATAATTGGGATCAAAAAAATTTATTTTTTTTTATCATGGCTCACTCTTCGCTTTGAGTTCAGGATTTTGCCTACCCTGAGATTTTTCCCTATAGAATCTGTATTTCTGGACCAATTGCTTTGAAATTTGAAAAATTCAAAGTATATAGTATGCTCAACCGATCGATGCTATTAGCAATTTTTTATCTCCATTATTTATATGAGTTTTTGACTCCCCGCTTCCGGCTCCGCTTCCGGACTGGATTTTTAAATTTTCGATATCTTGGAAAATATCCTCCAGATCCAATTTTGTTCTCTAGATTCGTAATCTACTAAAATGAAACTATATAATTCCATGCCAAACTCAAAATAATTGGGATCAAAAAAATTTAATTTTTTTTATCATGGCTCATTCTTCGCTTTGAGTTCAGGATTTTGCCTACTCTTAGATTTTTCTCCATAGAATCTGTATTTCTGGACCAATCGCTTTGAAATTTAAAACATTCATAGTATATAGTATGCTCAACCGATCAATGCTATCAGCAATTTTTTATCTCCATTATTTGTATGAGTTTTTGACTCCCCGCTTCCGGCTCCGCTTCCGGACTGGATTTTTAAATTTTCGATATCTTGGAAAATATCCTCCAGATCCAATTTTGTTCTCTAGATTCGTAATCTACTAAAATGAAACTATATAATTCCATGCCAAACTCAAAATAATTGGGATCAAAAAAATTTAATTTTTTTTATCATGGCTCACTCTTCGCTTTGAGTTCAGGATTTTGCCTACCCTGAGATTTTTCCCTATAGAATCTGTATTTCTGGACCAATCGCTTTGAAATTTGAAACATTCATAGTATCGAGTATGCTCAACCGATCCATGCTTCCAGCAATTTTTTATCCCCATTATTTGTATGAGGTTTTGACTCCCCGCTTCCGGACTGGATTTTTAAATTTTCGATATCTTGGAAAATATCCTCCAGATCCAATTTTGTTCTCTAGATTCGTAATCTACTTGGATGAAACTATATAATTTCATGCCAAACTCAAAATAATTGGGATCAAAAAAATTTAATTTTTTTTATCATGGCTCACTGTTCGCTTTGAGTTCAGGATTTTGCCTACTCTGAGATTTTTCCCTATAGAATCTGTATTTCTGGACCAATTGCTTTGAAATTTGAAAAATTCATAGTATATAGTATGCTCAACCGATCGATGCTATTAGCAATTTTTTATCTCCATTATTTGTATGAGTTTTTGACTCCCCGCTTCCGGCTCCGCTTCCGGACTGGATTTTTAAATTTTCGATATCTTGGAAAATATCCTCCAGATCCAATTTTGTTCTCTAGATTCGTAATCTACTAAAATGAAACTATATAATTCCATGCCAAACTCAAAATAATTGAGATCAAAAAAATTTGATTTTTTTTATCATGGCTCACTCTTCGCTTTGAGTTCAGGATTTTGCCTACTCTTAGATTTTTCTCTATAGAATCTGTATTTCTGGACCAATCACTTTGAAATTTGAAACATTCATAGAATATAGTATGCTCAACCGATCGATGCTATTAGCAATTCTTTGTCTCCATTATTTGAATGAGTTTTTGACTCCCCGCTTCCGGCTCCGCTTCCGGACTTAATTTTTAAATTTTCGATATCTTGGAAAATATTCTCCAGATCCAATTTTGTTTCCTGGATTCGTAATCTACTTGAATGAAACTATATAATTCCATGCCAAACTCAAAATAATTGGGATCAAAAAAATTTAATTTTTTTTATCATGGCTCACTCTTCGCTTTGAGTTCAGGATTTTGCCTACTCTGAGATTTTTCTCTATAGAATCTGTATTTCTAGACCAATCGCTTTGAAATTTGAAACGTTCATAGTATATAGTATGCTCAACCGATCGATGCTATTAGCAATTTTTTATCTCCATTATTTGTATGAGTTTTTGACTCCCCGCTTCCGGCTCCGCTTCCGGACTGGATTCTTAAATTTTCGATATCTTGGAAAATATCCTCCAGATCCAATTTTGTTCTCTAGATTCGTAATCTACTTGAATGAAACTATATAATTTCATGCCAAACTCAAAATATTTGGGATCAAAAAAATTTAATTTTTTTTATCATGGCTCATTCTTTGCTTTGAGTTCAGGATTTTGCCTACTCTGAGATTTTTCCCTATAGAATCTGTATTTCTGGACCAATCGCTTTGAAATTTGGAATATTCATAGTATATAGTATGCTCAACCGATCCATGCTTTCAGCAATCTTTCGTCTCCATTATTTGTATGAGTTTTTGACTTCCCGCTTCCGGATCCGCTTCCGGACTGAATTTTTAAATTTTCGATATCTTGAAAAATATCCTTCAGATCCAAATTTGTTTTCTAGATTCGTAATCCACATGAATTAAACTATATAATTTCATGCCAAACTCAAAATAATTGGGATCAAAAAATTTTATTTTTCTTATCATGGCTCACTCTTCGCTTTGAGTTCAGGATTTTGCCTATTCTAAGATTCTTCCCTTTAGAATCTGTAATTCTGAACCAATCGCTTTGAAATTTAGAACATTTATAGTATATAGTATGCCTAATCGATCGACGCTATCAGCAATTTTTTATCTCCATTATTTGTATGAGTTTTTGACTCCCCGCTTCCGGCTCCGCTTCCGGACTGGATTTTTAAATCTTCGATATCTTGAAAAATATCCTTCAGATCCAAATTTGTTTTCTAGATTCGTAGTCTACATGAATCAAACTATATAATTTCATGCCAAACTCAAAATAATTGGGATCAAAAAATTTTATTTTTCTTATCATGGCTCACTCTTCGCTTTGAGTTCAGGATTTTGCCTACTCTAAGATTCTTCCCTTTAGAATCTGTAATTCTGAACCAATCGCTTTGAAATTTGGAACATTTATAGTATATAGTATGCCTGATCGATTGATGCTATCAGCAATTTTTTATCTCCATTATTTGTATGAGTTTTTGACTCCCCGCTTCCGGCTCCGCTTCCGGACTGGATTTTTAAATCTTCGATATCTTGAAAAATATCCTTCAGATCCAAATTTGTTTTCTAGATTCGTAATCTACATGAATTAAACTATATAATTTCATGCCAAACTCAAAATAATTGGGATCAAAAAATTTTATTTTTCTTATCATGGCTCACTCTTCGCTTTGAGTTCAGGATTTTGCCTATTCTAAGATTCTTCCCTTTAGAATCTGTAATTCTTAACCAATCGCTTTGAAATTTGGAACATTTATAGTATATAGTATGCCTAATCGATCGACGCTATCTTCAATTTTTTATCTCCGTTATTTGTATGAGTTTTTGACTCCCCGCTTCCGGCTCCGCTTCCGGACTGGATTTTTAAATCTTCGATATCTTGAAAAATATCCTTCAGATCCAAATTTGTTTTCTAGATTCGTGATCTAAATGAATTAAACTATATAATTTCATGCCAAACTCAAAATAATTGGGATCAAAAAATTTTATTTTTCTTATCATGGCTCACTCTTCGCTTTGAGTTCAGGATTTTGCCTATTCTAAGATTCTTCCCTTTAGAATCTGTAATTCTGAACCAATCGCTTTGAAATTTGGAATATTTATAGTATATAGTATGTCTAATCGATCGACGCTATCAGCAATTTTTTATCTCCATTATTTGTATGAGTTTTTGACTCCCCGCTTCCGGCTCCGCTTCCGGACTGGATTTTTAAATCTTCGATATCTTGAAAAATATCCTTCAGATCCAAATTTGTTTTCTAGATTCGTAATCTACATGAATTAAACTATATAATTTCATGCCAAACTCAAAATAATTGGGATCAAAAAATTTTATTTTTTTTATCATGGCTCACTCTTCGCTTTGAGTTCAGGATTTTGCCTATTCTAAGATTCTTCCCTTTAGAATCTGTAATTCTGAACCAATCGCTTTGAAATTCGGAACATCTATAGTATATAGTATGCTTAATCGATCGATGCTATCAGCAATTTTTTACCTCCATTATTTGTATGAGTTTTTGACTCCCCGCTTCCGGCTCCGCTTCCGGACTGGATTTTTAAATCTTCGATATCTTGAAAAATATCCTTCAGATCTAAATTTGTTTTCTAGATTCGTAATCTACATGAATTAAACTATATAATTTCATGCCAAACTCAAAATAATTGGGATCAAAAAATTTTATTTTTTTTTATCATGGCTCACTCTTCGCTTTGATTTCAGGATTTTGCCTATTCTAAGATTCTTCACTTTAGAATCTGTAATTCTGAACCAATCGCTTTGAAATTTGAAACATTTATAGTATATAGTATGCCTGATCGATCGATGCTATCAGCAATTTCTTATCACTATTATTTGTATGAGTTTTTGACTCCCCGCTTCCGGCTCCGCTTCCGGACTGGATTTTTAAATCTTCGATATCTTGAAAAATATCCTTCAGATCTAAATTTGTTTTCTAGATTCGTAATCTACATGAATTAAACTATATAATTTCATGCCAAACTCAAAATAATTGGGATCAAAAAATTTTAATTTTTTTTATCATGGCTCACTCTTCGCTTTGAGTTCAGGATTTTGCCTATTCTAATATTCTTCCCTCAAGAATCTGTAATTTTGAACCAATCGCTTTGAAATTTGGAACATTTATAGTATATGGTATGCCTAATCGATCGATGCTATCAGCAATTTTTTATCTCCATTATTTGTATGAGTTTTTGACTCCCCGCTTCCGGCTCCGCTTCCGGACTGGATTTTTAAATCTTCGATATCTTGAAAAATATCCTTCAGATCCAAATTTGTTTCCTAGATTCGTAATCTACATGAATTAAACTATATAATTTCATGCCAAACCCAAAATAATTGGGATCAAAAAATTTTAATTTTTTTATCATGGCTCACTCTTCGCTTTGATTTCAGGATTTTGCCTATTCTAAGATTCTTCACTTTAGAATCTGTAATTCTGAACCAATCGCTTTGAAATTTGAAACATTTATAGTATATAGTATGCCTGATCGATCGATGCTATCAGCAATTTCTTATCACTATTATTTGTATGAGTTTTTGACTCCCCGCTTCCGGACTGGATTTTTAAATCTTCGATATCTTGAAAAATATCCTTCAGATCTAAATTTGTTTTCTAGATTCGTAATCTACATGAATTAAACTATATAATTTCATGCCAAACTCAAAATAATTGGGATCAAAAAATTTTTATTTTTTTTATCATGGCTCACTCTTCGCTTTGATTTCAGGATTTTGCCTATTCTAAGATTCTTCCCTTTAGAATCTGTAATTCTGAACCAATCGCTTTGAAATTTGGAACATTTATAGTATATAGTATGCTTAATCGATCGATGCTATCAGCAATTTTTTATCTCCATTATTTGTATGAGTTTTTGACTCCCCGCTTCCGGCTCCGCTTCCGGACTGGATTTTTAAATCTTCGATATCTTGAAAAATATCCTTCAGATCTAAATTTGTTTTCTAGATTCGTAATCTACATGAATTAAACTAAATGATTTCATGCCAAACTCAAAATAATTGGGATCAAAAAATTTTAATTTTTTTTATCATGGCTCACTCTTCGCTTTGAGTTCAGGATTTTGCCTATTCTAAGATTCTTCCCTTTAGAATCTGTAATTCTGAACCAATCGCTTTGAAATTTGGAACATTTATAGTATATAGTATGCTTAATCGATCGATGCTATCAGCAATTTTTTATCTCCATTATTTGTATGAGTTTTTGACTCCCCGCTTCCGGCTCCGCTTCCGGACTGGATTTTTAAATCTTCGATATCTTGAAAAATATCCTTCAGATCTAAATTTGTTTCCTAGATTCGTAATCTACATGAATTAAACTATATAATTTCATGCCAAACCCAAAATAATTGGGATCAAAAAATTTTAATTTTTTTTATCATGGCTCACTCTTCGCTTTGATTTCAGGATTTTGCCTATTCTAAGATTCTTCACTTTAGAATCTGTAATTCTGAACCAATCGCTTTGAAATTTGAAACATTTATAGTATATAGTATGCCTGATCGATCGATGCTATCAGCAATTTCTTATCACTATTATTTGTATGAGTTTTTGACTCCCCGCTTCCGGCTCCGCTTCCGGACTGGATTTTTAAATCTTCGATATCTTGAAAAATATCCTTCAGATCTAAATTTGTTTTCTAGATTCGTAATCTACATGAATTAAACTATATAATTTCATGCCAAACTCAAAATAATTGGGATCAAAAAATTTTTATTTTTTTTATCATGGCTCACTCTTCGCTTTGATTTCAGGATTTTGCCTATTCTAAGATTCTTCCCTTTAGAATCTGTAATTCTGAACCAATCGCTTTGAAATTTGGAACATTTATAGTATATAGTATGCTTAATCGATCGATGCTATCAGCAATTTTTTATCTCCATTATTTGTATGAGTTTTTGACTCCCCGCTTCCGGCTCCGCTTCCGGACTGGATTTTTAAATCTTCGATATCTTGAAAAATATCCTTCAGATCTAAATTTGTTTTCTAGATTCGTAATCTACATGAATTAAACTAAATGATTTCATGCCAAACTCAAAATAATTGGGATCAAAAAATTTTAATTTTTTTTATCATGGCTCACTCTTCGCTTTGAGTTCAGGATTTTGCCTATTCTAAGATTCTTCCCTTTAGAATCTGTAATTCTGAACCAATCGCTTTGAAATTTGGAACATTTATAGTATATAGTATGCTTAATCGATCGATGCTATCAGCAATTTTTTATCTCCATTATTTGTATGAGTTTTTGACTCCCCGCTTCCGGCTCCGCTTCCGGACTGGATTTTTAAATCTTCGATATCTTGAAAAATATCCTTCAGATCTAAATTTGTTTCCTAGATTCGTAATCTACATGAATTAAACTATATAATTTCATGCCAAACCCAAAATAATTGGGATCAAAAAATTTTAATTTTTTTGATCATGGCTCACTCTTCGCTTTGATTTCAGGATTTTGCCTATTCTAAGATTCTTCACTTTAGAATCTGTAATTCTGAACCAATCGCTTTGAAATTTGGAACATTTATAGTATATAGTATGCCTGATCGATCGATGCTATCAACAATTCTTTATCTCTATTATTTGTATGAGTTTTTGACTCCCCGCTTCCGGCTCCGCTTCCGGACTGGATTTTTAAATCTTCGATATCTTGAAAAATATCCTTCAGATCCAAATTTGTTTTCTAGATTCGTTATCTACATGAATTAAACTATATAATTTCATGCCAAACTGAAAATAATTGGGATCAAAAAATTTTAATTTTTTTTATCATGGCTCACTCTTCGCTTTGAGTTCAGGATTTTGCCTATTCTAATATTCTTCCCTTTAGAATCTGTGATTCTGAACCAATCGCTTTGAAATTTGGAACATTTATAGTATATGGTATGCCTAATCGATCGATGCTATCAGCAATTTTTTATCTCCATTATTTGTATAAGTTTTTGACTCCCCGCTTCCGGCTCCGCTTCCGGACTGGATTTTTTAATCTTCGATATCTTGAAAAATATCCTTCAGATCCAAATTTGTTTTCTAGATTCGTAGTCTACATGAATTAAACTATATAATTCCATGCCAAACTCAAAATAATTGGGATCAAAAAATTTTAATTTTTTTATCATGGCTCACTCTTTGCTTTGAGTTCAGGATTTTGCCTATTCTAAGATTCTTCCCTTTAGAATCTGTAATTCTGAACCAATCGCTTTGAAATTTGAAACATCTATAGTATATAGTATGCCTAATCGATCGATGCTATCAGCAATTCTTTATCTCTATTATTTGTATGAGTTTTTGACTCCCCGCTTCCAGCTCCGCTTCCGGACTGGATTTTGAAATCTTCGATATCTCGAAAAATATCTTTCAGATCCAAATTTGTTTTCTAGATTCGTAATCTACAAGAATTAAACTATATATTTTCATGCCAAACTCAAAATAATTGAGATCAAAAAATTTTTATTTTTCTTATCATGGCTCACTTTTCGCTTTGTGTTCAGGATTTTGCCTATTCTAAGATTCTTCCCTTTAGAATCTGTAATTCTGAACCAATCGCTTTGAAATTTAGAACATTTATAGTATATAGTATGCCTGATCGATCGATGCTATCAGCAATTTTTTATCTCCATTATTTGTATGAGTTTTAGACTCCCCGCTTCCGGCTCCGCTTCCGGACTGGATTTTTAAATCTTCGATATCTTGAAAAATATCCTTCAGATCCAAATTTGTTTTCTAGATTCGTTATCTACATGAATTAAACTATATAATTTCATGCCAAACTCAAAATAATTGGGATCAAAAAATTTTTATTTTTCTTATCATGGCTCACTCTTCGCTTTGAGTTCAGGATTTTGCCTATTCTAAGATTCTTCCCTTTAGAATCTGTAATTCTGAACCAATCGCTTTGAAATTTGGAACATTTATAATATATAGTATGCCTGATCGATCGATGCTATCAGCAATTTTTTATCTCCATTATTTGTATGAGTTTTTGACTCCCCGCTTCCGGCTCCGCTTCCGGACTGGATTTTTAAATCTTCGATATCTTGAAAAAACCCTTCAGATCCAAATTTGTTTTCTAGATTCGTAATCTACATGAATTAAACTATATAATTCCATGCCAAACTCAAAATAATTGGGATCAAAAAATTTTTATTTTTTTATCATGGCTCACTCTTCGCTTTGAGTTCAGGATTTTGCCTATTCTAAGATTCTTCCCTTTAGAATCTGTAATTCTGAACCAATCGCTTTGAAATTTGGAACATTTATAGTATATAGTATGCCTGATCGATCGATGCTATCAGCAATTTTTTATCTCCATTATTAGTATGAGTTTTTGACTCCCCGCTTCCGGCTCCGCTTCCGGACTGGATTTTTAAATCTTCGATATCTTGAAAAATATTCTTCAGATCTAAATTTGTTCTCTAGATTCGTAATCTACATGAATTGAACTATATAATTTCATGCCAAACTCAAAATAATTGGGATCAAAAAATTTTATTTTTCTTATCATGGCTCACTCTTCGCTTTGAGTTCAGGATTTTGCCTATTCTAAGATTCTTCCCTTTAGAATCTGTAATTCTGAACCAATCGCTTTGAAATTTGGAACATTCATAGTATATAGTATGCCTGATCGATCGATGCTATCAGCAATTTTTTATCTCCATTATTAGTATGAGTTTTTGACTCCCCGCTTCCGGCTCCGCTTCCGGACTGGATTTTTGAATCTTCGATATCTTGAAAAATATCCTTCAGATCTAAATTTGTTTTCTAGATTCGTAATCTACATGAATTAAACTATATAATTTCATGCCAAACTCAAAATAATTGGGATCAAAAAATTTTTATTTTTTTTATCATGGCTCACTCTTTGCTTTGAGTTCAGGATTTTGCCTATTCTAAGATTCTTCCCTTTAGAATCTGTAATTCTGAACCAATCGCTTTGAAATTTGGAACATTTATAGTATATAGTATGCCTGATCGATCGATGCTATCAGCAATTTTTTATCTCCATTATTAGTATGAGTTTTTGACTCCCCGCTTCCGGCTCCGCTTCCGGACTGGATTTTTAAATCTTCGATATCTTGAAAAATATCCTTCAGATCTAAATTTGTTTTCTAGATTCGTAATCTACATGAATTAAACTATATAATTTCATGCCAAACTCAAAATAATTGGGATCAAAAAATTTTTATTTTTCTTATCATGGCTCACTCTTCGCTTTGAGTTCAAGATTTTGCCTATTCTAAGATTCTTCCCTTTAGAATCTGTAATTCTGAACCAATCGCTATGAAATTTGGAACATTTATAGTATATAGTATGCCTGATCGATCGATGCTATCAGCAATTTCTTATCTCCATTATTAGTATGAGTTTTTGACTCCCCGCTTCCAGCTCCGCTTCCGGACTGGATTTTTAAATCTTCGATATCTTGAAAAATATCCTTCAGATCCAAATTTGTTTTCTAGATTCGTAATCTACATGAATTAAACTATATAATTTCATGCCAAACTCAAAATAATTGGGATCAAAAAATTTTTATTTTTTTTATCATGGCTCACTCTTCGCTTTGAGTTCAGGATTTTGCCTATTCTAAGATTCTTCCCTTTAGAATCTGTAATTCTGAACCAATCGCTTTGAAATTTGGAACATTTATAGTATATAGTATGCCTGATCGATCGATGCTATCAGCAATTTTTTATCTCCATTATTAGTATGAGTTTTTGACTTCCCGCTTCCGGCTCCGCTTCCGGACTGGATTTTTAAATCTTCGATATCTTGAAAAATATCCTTTAGATCTAAATTTGTTTTCTAGATTCGTAATCTACATGAATTAAACTATATAATTTCATGCCAAACTCAAAATAATTGGGATCAAAAAATTTTCATTTTTTTTTATCATGGCTCACTCTTCGCTTTGAGTTCAGGATTTTGCCTATTCTAAGATTCTTCCCTTTAGAATCTGTAATTCTGAACCAATCGCTTTGAAATTTGGAACATTTATAGTATATAGTATGCCTGATCGATCGAAGCTATCAGCAATTTTTTATCTCTATTATTAGTATGAGTTTTTGACTCCCCGCTTCCGGCTCCGCTTCCGGACTGGATTTTTAAATCTTCGATATCTTGAAAAATATCCTTCAGATCTAAATTTGTTTTCTAGATTCGTAGTCTACATGAATTAAACTATATAATTTCATGCCAAACTCAAAATAATTGGGATCAAAAAATTTTCATTTTTTTTATCATGGCTCACTCTTCGCTTTGAGTTCAGGATTTTGACTATTCTAAGATTCTTCCCTTTAGAATCTGTAATTCTGAACCAATCGCTTTGAAATTTGGAACATTTATAGTATATAGTATGCCTGATCGATCGATGCTATCAGCAATTTTTTATCTCCATTATTAGTATGAGTTTTTGACTCCCCGCTTCCGGCTCCGCTTCCGGACTGGATTTTTAAATCTTCGATATCTTGAAAAATATCCTTCAGATCCAAATTTGTTTTCTAGATTCGTAATCTACATGAATTAAACTATATAATTTCATGCCAAACTCAAAATGATTGGGATCAAAAAATTTTTATTTTTTTTATCATGGCTCACTCTTCGCTTTGAGTTCAGGATTTTGCCTATTCTAAGATTCTTTCCTAGAGAATCTGTAATTCTGAACCAATCGCTTTGAAATTTGGAACAATATAGTATATAGTATGCCTGATCGATCGATGCTATCAGCAATTTTTTATCTCCATTATTTGTATGAGTTTTTGACTCCCCGCTTACGGCTCCGCTTCCAGACTGGATTTTTAAATCTTCCACATCTTGAAAAATATCCTTCAGATCTAAATTTATTTCCTAGATTCGTAATCTACATGAATTAAACTATATAATTTCATGCCAAACTCAAAATAATTGGGATCAAAAAATTTTCATTTTTTTTATCATGGCTCACTCTTCGCTTTGAGTTCAGGATTTTGCCTATTCTAAGATTCTTCCCTTTAGAATCTGTAATTCTGAACCAATCGCTTTGAAATTTGGAACATTTATAGTATATAGTATGCCTGATCGATCGATGCTATCAGCAATTTTTTATCTCCATTATTAGTATGAGTTTTTGACTCCCCGCTTCCGGCTCCGCTTCCGGACTGGATTTTTAAATCTTCGATATCTTGAAAAATATCCTTCAGATCTAAATTTGTTCTCTAGATTCGTAATCTACATGAATTAAACTATATAATTTCATGCCAAACTCAAAATAATTGGGATCAAAAAATTTTTATTTTTTTTATCATGGCTCACTCTTCGCTTTGAGTTCAGGATTTTGCCTATTCTAAGATTCTTCCCTTTAGAATCTGTAATTCTGAGCCAATCGCTTTGAAATTTGGAACATTTATAGTATATAGTATGCCTGATCGATCGATGCTATCAGCAATTTTTTATCTCCATTATTTGTATGAGTTTTTGACTCCCCGCTTCCGGTTCCGCTTCCGGACTGGATTTTTAAATCTTCGATATCTTGAAAAATATCCTTCAGATCCAAATTTGTTTCCTAGATTCGTGATCAACATGAATTAAACTATATAATTTCATTCCAAACTCAAAATAATTGGGATCAAAAAATTTTTATTTTTTTTATCATGGCTCACTCTTCGCTTTGAGTTCAGGATTTTGCCTATTCTAAGATTCTTCCCTTTAGAATCTGTAATTCTGAACCAATCGCTTTGAAATTTGGAACATTTATAGTATATAGTATGCCTGATCGATCGGAGCTATCAGCAATTTTTTATCTCCATTAATAGTATGAGTTTTTGACTCCCCGCTTCCGGCTCCGCTTCCGGACTGGATTTTTAAATCTTCGATATCTTGAAAAATATCCTTCAGATCTAAATTTGTTTTCTAGATTCGTAATCTACATGAATTAAACTATATAATTTCATGCCAAACTCAAAATAATTGGGATCAAAAAATTTTCATTTTTTTTTATCATGGCTCACTCTTCGCTTTGAGTTCAGGATTTTGCCTATTCTAAGATTCTTCCCTTTAGAATCTGTAATTCTGAACCAATCGCTTTGAAATTTGGAACATTTATAGTATATAGTATGCCTGATCGATCGATGCTATCAGCAATTTTTTATCTCCATTATTAGTATGAGTTTTTGACTCCCCGCTTCCGGCTCCGCTTCCGGACTGGATTTTTAAATCTTCGATATCTTGAAAAATATCCTTCAGATCTAAATTTGTTTTCTAGATTCGTAGTCTACATGAATTAAACTATATAATTTCATGCCAAACTCAAAATAATTGGGATCAAAAAATTTTCATTTTTTTTATCATGGCTCACTCTTCGCTTTGAGTTCAGGATTTTGCCTATTCTAAGATTCTTCCCTTTAGAATCTGTAATTCTGAACCAATCGCTTTGAAATTTGGAACATTTATAGTATATAGTATGCCTGATCGATCGATGCTATCAGCAATTTTTTATCTCCATTATTAGTATGAGTTTTTGACTCCCCGCTTCCGGCTCCGCTTCCGGACTGGATTTTTAAATCTTCGATATCTTGAAAAATATCCTTCAGATCCAAATTTGTTTTCTAGATTCGTAATCTACATGAATTAAACTATATAATTTCATGCCAAACTCAAAATAATTGGGATCAAAAAATTTTTATTTTTTTTATCATGGCTCACTCTTCGCTTTGAGTTCAGGATTTTGCCTATTCTAAGATTCTTCCCTTTAGAATCTGTAATTCTGAACCAATCGCTTTGAAATTTGGAACATTTATAGTATATAGTATGCCTGATCGATCGATGCTATCAGCAATTTTTTATCTCCATTATTTGTATGAGTTTTTGACTCCCCGCTTCCGGCTCCGCTTCCGGACTGGATTTTTAAATCTTCGATATCTTGAAAAATATCCTCCAGATCTAAATTTGTTTTCTAGATTCGTGATCAACATGAATTAAACTATATAATTTCATGCCAAACTCAAAATAATTGGGATCAAAAAATTTTTATTTTTTTTATCATGGCTCACTCTTCGCTTTGAGTTCAGGATTTTGCCTATTCTAAGATTCTTCCCTTTAGAATCTGTAATTCTGAGCCAATCGCTTTGAAATTTGGAACATTTATAGTATATAGTATGCCTGATCGATCGATGCTATCAGCAATTTTTTATCTCCATTATTAATATGAGTTTTTGACTCCCCGCTTCCGGCTCCGCTTCCGGACTGGATTTTTAAATCTTCGATATCTTGAAAAATATCCTTCAGATCTAAATTTGTTTTCTAGATTCGTAATCTACATGAATTAAACTATATAATTTCATGCCAAACTCAAAATAATTGGGATCAAAAAATTTTTATTTTTTTTATCATGGCTCACTCTTCGCTTTGAGTTCAGGATTTTGCCTATTCTAAGATTCTTCCCTTTAGAATCTGTAATTCTGAACCAATCGCTTTGAAATTTGGAACATTTATAGTATATAGTATGCCTGATCGATCGATGCTATCAGCAATTTTTTATCTCCATTATTTGTATGAGTTTTTGACTCCCCGCTTCCGGCTCCGCTTCCGGACTGGATTTTTAAATCTTCGATATCTTGAAAAATATCCTTCAGATCCAAATTTGTTTCCTAGATTCGCGATCAACATGAATTAAACTATATAATTTCATTCCAAACTCAAAATAATTGGGATCAAAAAATTTTTATTTTTTTTATCATGGCTCACTCTTCGCTTTGAGTTCAGGATTTTGCCTATTCTAAGATTCTTCCCTTTAGAATCTGTAATTCTGAACCAATCGCTTTGAAATTTGGAACATTTATAGTATATAGTATGCCTGATCGATCGATGCTATCAGCAATTTTTTATCTCCATTATTAGTATGAGTTTTTGACTCCCCGCTTCCGGCTCCGCTTCCGGACTGGATTTTTAAATCTTCGATATCTTGAAAAATATCTTTCAGATCTAAATTTGTTTTCTAGATTCGTAATCTACATGAATTAAACTATATAATTTCATGCCAAACTCAAAATAATTGGGATCAAAAAATTTTTATTTTTTTTATCATGGCTCACTCTTCGCTTTGAGTTCAGGATTTTGCCTATTCTAAGATTCTTCCCTTTAGAATCTGTAATTCTGAACCAATCGCTTTTAAATTTGGAACATTTATAGTATATAGTATGCCTGATCGATCGATGCTATCAGCAATTTTTTATCTCCATTATTAGTATGAGTTTTTGACTCCCCGCTTCCGGCTCCGCTTCCGGACTGGATTTTTAAATCTTCGATATCTTGAAAAATATCCTTCAGATCTAAATTTGTTTTCTAGATTCGTAGTCTACATGAATTAAACTATATAATTTCATGCCAAACTCAAAATAATTGGGATCAAAAAATTTTCATTTTTTTTATCATGGCTCACTCTTCGCTTTGAGTTCAGGATTTTGCCTATTCTAAGATTCTTCCCTTTAGAATCTGTAATTCTGAACCAATCGCTTTGAAATTTGGAACATTTATAGTATATAGTATGCCTGATCGATCGATGCTATCAGCAATTTTTTATCTCCATTATTAGTATGAGTTTTTGACTCCCCGCTTCCGGCTCCGCTTCCGGACTGGATTTTTAAATCTTCGATATCTTGAAAAATATCCTTCAGATCCAAATTTGTTTTCTAGATTCGTAATCTACATGAATTAAACTATATAATTTCATGCCAAACTCAAAATAATTGGGATCAAAAAATTTTTATTTTTTTTATCATGGCTCACTCTTCGCTTTGAGTTCAGGATTTTGCCTATTCTAAGATTCTTCCCTTTAGAATCTGTAATTCTGAACCAATCGCTTTGAAATTTGGAACATTTATAGTATATAGTATGCCTGATCGATCGATGCTATCAGCAATTTTTTATCTCCATTATTTGTATGAGTTTTTGACTCCCCGCTTCCGGCTCCGCTTCCGGACTGGATTTTTAAATCTTCGATATCTTGAAAAATATCCTTCAGATCTAAATTTGTTTTCTAGATTCGTGATCAACATGAATTAAACTATATAATTTCATGCCAAACTCAAAATAATTGGGATCAAAAAATTTTTATTTTTTTTATCATGGTTCACTCTTCGCTTTGAGTTCAGGATTTTGCCTATTCTAAGATTCTTCCCTTTAGAATCTGTAATTCTGAACCAATCGCTTTGAAATTTGGAACATTTATAGTATATAGTATGCCTGATCGATCGATGCTATCAGCAATTTTTTATCTCCATTATTAGTATGAGTTTTTGACTCCCCGCTTCCGGCTCCGCTTCCGGACTGGATTTTTAAATCTTCGATATCTTGAAAAATATCCTTTAGATCTAAATTTGTTTTCTAGATTCGTAATCTACATGAATTAAACTATATAATTTCATGCCAAACTCAAAATAATTGGGATCAAAAAATTTTTATTTTTTTTATCATGGCTCACTCTTCGCTTTGAGTTCAGGATTTTGCCTATTCTAAGATTCTTCCCTTTAGAATCTGTAATTCTGAACCAATCGCTTTGAAATTTGGAACATTTATAGTATATAGTATGCCTGATCGATCGATGCTATCAGCAATTTTTTATCTCCATCATTTGTATGAGTTTTTGACTCCCCGCTTCCGGCTCCGCTTCCGGACTGGATTTTTAAAACTTCGATATCTTGAAAAATATCCTTCAGATCCAAATTTGTTTCCTAGATTCGTAATCAACATGAATTAAACTATATAATTTCATGCCAAACTCAAAATAATTGGGATCAAAAAATTTTTATTTTTTTTATCATGGCTCACTCTTCGCTTTGAGTTCAGGATTTTGCCTATTCTAAGATTCTTCCCTTTAGAATCTGTAATTCTGAACCAATCGCTTTGAAATTTGGAACATTTATAGTATATAGTATGCCTGATCGATCGATGCTATCAGCAATTTTTTATCTCCATTATTAGTATGAGTTTTTGACTCCCCGCTTCCGGCTCCGCTTCCGGACTGGATTTTTAAATCTTCGATATCTTGAAAAATATCCTTCAGATCCAAATTTGTTTTCTAGATTCGTAATCTACATGAATTAAACTATATAATTCCATGCCAAACTCAAAATAATTGGGATCAAAAAATTTTTATTTTTTTTATCATGGCTCACTCTTCGCTTTGAGTTCAGGATTTTGCCTATTCTAAGATTCTTCCCTTTAGAATCTGTAATTCTGAACCAATCGCTTTGAAATTTGGAATATTTATAGTATATAGTATGCCTGATCGATCGATGCTATCAGCAATTTTTTATCTCCATTATTTGTATGAGTTTTTGACTCCCCGCTTCCGGCTCCGCTTGCGGACTGGATTTTTAAATCTTCGATATCTTGAAAAATATCCTTCAGATCCAAATTTGTTTCCTAGATTCGTAATCAACATGAATTAAACTATATAATTTCATGCCAAACTCAAAATAATTGGGATCAAAAAATTTTTATTTTTTTTATCATGGCTCACTCTTCGCTTTGAGTTCAGGATTTTGCCTATTCTAAGATTCTTCCCTTTAGAATCTGTAATTCTGAACCAATCGCTTTGAAATTTGGAACATTTATAGTATATAGTATGCCTGATCGATCGATGCTATCAGCAATTTTTTATCTCCATTATTAGTATGAGTTTTTGACTCCCCGCTTCCGGCTCCGCTTCCGGACTGGATTTTTAAATCTTCGATATCTTGAAAAATATCCTTCAGATCTAAATTTGTTTTCTAGATTCGTAATCTACATGAATTAAACTATATAATTTCATGCCAAACTCAAAATAATTGGGATCAAAAAATTTTTATTTTTTTTATCATGGCTCACTCTTCGCTTTGAGTTCAGGATTTTGCCTATTCTAAGATTCTTCCCTTTAGAATCTGTAATTCTGAACCAATCGCTTTTAAATTTGGAACATTTATAGTATATAGTATGCCTGATCGATCGATGCTATCAGCAATTTTTTATCTCCATTATTTGTATGAGTTTTTGACTCCCCGCTTCCGGCTCCGCTTCCGGACTGGATTTTTAAATCTTCGATATCTTGAAAAATATCCTTCAGATCTAAATTTGTTTCCTAGATTCGTAATCTACATGAATTAAACTATATAATTTCATGCCAAACTCAAAATAATTGGGATCAAAAAATTTTAATTGTTTTTATCATGGCTCACTCTTCGCTTTGAGTTCAGGATTTTGCCTATTCTAAGATTCTTTCCTTTAGAATCTGTAATTCTGAACCAATCGCTTTGAAATTTGGAACATTTATAGTATATAGTATGCCTGCTCGATCGATGCCATCAGCAATTCTTTATCTCCATTATTTGTATGAGTTTTTGACTCCCCGCTTCCGGCTCCGCTTCCGGACTGGATTTTTAAATCTTCGATATCTTGAAAAATATCCTTCAGATCCAAATTTGTTTTCTAGATTCGTAATCTACATGAATTAAACTATATAATTTCATGCCAAACTCAAAATAATTCGGATCAAAAAATTTTTATTTTTTTTATCATGGCTCACTCTTCGCTTTGAGTTCAGGATTTTGCCTATTCTAAGATTCTTCCCTATAGAATCTGTAATTCTAAACCAATCGCTTTGAAATTTGGAACATTCATAGTATATAGTATGCCTGATCGATCGATGCTATCAGCAATTTTTTATCTCCATTATTAGTATGAGTTTTTGACTCCCCGCTTCCGGCTCCGCTTCCGGACTGGATTTTTAAATTTTCGATATACTGAAAAATATCCTTCAGATCTAAATTTGTTTTCTAGATTCGTAATCTACATGAATTGAACTATATAATTTCATGCCAAACTCAAAATAATTGGGATCAAAAAATTTTCATTTTTTTTATCATGGCTCACTCTTCGCTTTGAGTTCAGGATTTTGCCTATTCTAAGATTCTTCCCTTTAGAATCTGTAATTCTGAACCAATCGCTTTGAAATTTGGAACATTTATAGTATATAGTATGCCTGATCCATCGATGCTATCAGCAATTTTTTATCTCCATTATTTGTATGAGTTTTTGACTCCCCGCTTCCGGCTCCGCTTCCGGACTGGATTTTTAAATCTTCGATATCTTGAAAAATATCCTTCAGATCTAAATTTGTTTTCTAGATTCGTAATCTACATGAATTAAACTATATATTTTCATGCCAAACTCAAAATAATTGGGATCAAAAAATTTTTATTTTTTTTATCATGGCTCACTCTTCGCTTTGAGTTCAGGATTTTGCCTATTCTAAGATTCTTCCCTATAGAATCTGTAATTCTGAACCAATCGCTTTGAAATTTGGAACATTTATAGTATATAGTATGCCTGATCGATCGATGCTATCAGCAATTTTTTATCTCCATTATTAGTATGAGTTTTTGACTCCCCGCTTCCGGCTCCGCTTCCGGACTGGATTTTTAAATCTTCGATATCTTGAAAAATATCCTTCAGATCTTAATTTGTTTTCTAGATTCGTAATCTACATGAATCAAACTATATAATTTCATGCCAAACTAGAAATAATTGGGATCAAAAAATTTTCATTTTTTTTATCATGGCTCACTCTTCGCTTTGAGTTCAGGATTTTGCCTATTCTAAGATTCTTCCTTATAGAATCTGTAATTCTGAACCAATCGCTCTGAAATTTGGAACATTTATAGTATATAGTATGCCTGATCGATCGATGCTATCAGCAATTTTTTATCTCCATTATTTGTATGAGTTTTTGACTCCCCGCTTCCGGCTCCGCTTCCGGACTGGATTTTTAAATCTTCGATATCTTGAAAAATATCCTTCAGATCCAAATTTGTCTTCTAGATTCGTAATCTACATGAATTAAACTATATAATTTCATGCCAAACTCAAAATAATTGGGATCAAAAAATTTTTATTTTTGTTATCATGGCTCACTCTTCGCTTTGAGTTCAGGATTTTGCCTATTCTAAGATTCTTCCCTTTAGAATCTGTAATTCTGAACCAATTGCTTTGAAATTTGGAACATTTATAGTATATAGTATGCCTGATCGATCGATGCTATCAGCAATTTTGAATCTCCATTATTTGTATGAGTTTTTGACTCCCCGCTTCCGGCTCCGCTTCCGGACTGGATTTTTAAATCTTCGATATCTTGAAAAATATCCTTCAGATCCAAATTTGTTTTCTAGATTCGTAATCTACATGAATTAAACTATATAATTTCATGCCAAACTCAAAATAATTGGGATCAAAAAATTTTTATTTTTTCTATCATGGCTCACTCTTCGCTTTGAGTTCAGGATTTTGCCTATTCTAAGATTCTTCCCTTTAGAATCTGTAATTATGAACCAATCGCTTTGAAATTTGGAACATTTATAGTATATAGTATGCCTGATCCATCGATGCTATCAGCAATTTTTTATCTCCATTATTTGTATGAGTTTTTGACTCCCCGCTTCCGGCTCCGCTTCCGGACTGGATTTTTAAATCTTCGATATCTTGAAAAATATCCTTCAGATCTAAATTTGTTTTCTAGATTCGTAATCTACATGAATTAAACTATATAATTTCATGCCAAACCTAAAATAATTGGGATCAAAAAATTTTTATTTTTTTTATCATGGCTCACTCTTCGCTTTGAGTTCAGGATTTTGCCTATTCTAAGATTCTTCCCTTTAGAATCTGTAATTCTGAACCAATCGCTTTGAAATTTGGAACATTTATAGTATATAGTATGCCTGATCGTTCGATGCTATCAGCAATTTTTATCTCCATTATTTGTATGAGTTTTTGACTCCCCGCTTCCGGCTCCGCTTCCGGACTGGATTTTTAAATCTTCGATATCTTGAAAAATATCCTTCAGATCTAAATTTGTTTTCTAGATTCGTAATCTACATGAATTAAACTATATAATTTCATGCCAAACTCAAAATAATTGGGATCAAAAAATTTTCATTTTTTTTTATCATGGCTCACTCTTCGCTTTGAGTTCAGGATTTTGCCTATTCTAAGATTCTTTCCTTTAGAATCTGTAATTCTGAACCAATCGCTTTTAAATTT
The DNA here is from genome assembly GCA_963989225.1 of Dromius quadrimaculatus. Lineage (NCBI taxonomy): Eukaryota > Metazoa > Arthropoda > Insecta > Coleoptera > Carabidae > Dromius > Dromius quadrimaculatus. Next base: position 65,783,234 of record OZ022327.1, on the reverse strand, counting down.
GGAACATTCATAGTATATAGTATGCCTGATCGATCGATGCTATCAGCAATTTTTTATCTATATTATTAGTATGAGTTTTTGACTCCCCGCTTCCGGCTCCGCTTCCGGACTGGATTTTTAAATCTTCGATATCTTGAAAAATATCCTTCAGATCCAAATTTGTTTCCTAGATTCGTAATCAACATGAATTAAACTATATAATTTCATGCCAAACTCAAAATAATTGGGATCAAAAAATTTTTATTTCTTTTATCATGGCTCACTCTTCGCTTTGAGTTCAGGATTTTGCCTATTCTAAGATTCTTCCCTTTAGAATCTGTAATTCTGAACCAATCGCTTTGAAATTTGGAACATTTATAGTATATAGTATGCCTGATCGATCGATGCTATCAGCAATTTTTTATCTCCATTATTAGTATGAGTTTTTGACTCCCCGCTTCCGGCTCCGCTTCCGGACTGGATTTTTAAATCTTCGATATCTTGAAAAATATCCTTCAGATCTAAATTTGTTTTCTAGATTCGTAATCTACATGAATTAAACTATATAATTTCATGCCAAACTCAAAATAATTGGGATCAAAAAATTTTTATTTTTTTTATCATGGCTCACTCTTCGCTTTGAGTTCAGGATTTTGCCTATTCTAAGATTCTTCCCTTTAGAATCTGTAATTCTGAACCAATCGCTTTTAAATTTGGAACATTTATAGTATATAGTATGCCTGATCGATCGATGCTATCAGCAATTTTTTATCTCCATTATTTGTATGAGTTTTTGACTCCCCGCTTCCGGCTCCGCTTCCGGACTGGATTTTTAAATCTTCGATATCTTGAAAAATATCCTTCAGATCTAAATTTGTTTCCTAGATTCGTAATCTACATGAATTAAACTATATAATTTCATGCCAAACTGAAAATAATTGGGATCAAAAAATTTTCATTTTTTTTATCATGGCTCACTCTTCGCTTTGAGTTCAGGATTTTGCCTATTCTAAGATTCTTCCCTTTAGAATCTGTAATTCTGAACCAATCGCTTTGAAATTTGGAACATTTATAGTATATAGTATGCCTGATCGATCGATGCTATCAGCAATTTTTTATCTCCATTATTAGTATGAGTTTTTGACTCCCCGCTTCCGGCTCCGCTTCCGGACTGGATTTTTAAATCTTCGATATCTTGAAAAATATCCTTCAGATCTAAATTTGTTTTCTAGATTCGTAATCTACATGAATTAAACTATATAATTTCATGCCAAACTGAAAATAATTGGGATCAAAAAATTTTCATTTTTTTTATCATGGCTCACTCTTCGCTTTGAGTTCAGGATTTTGCCTATTCTAAGATTCTTCTCTTTAGAATCTGTAATTCTGAACCAATCGCTCTGAAATTTGGAACATTTATAGTATATAGTATGCCTGATCGATCGATGCTATCAGCAATTTTTTATCTCCATTATTTGTATGAGTTTTTGACTCCCCGCTTCCGGACAGGATTTTTAAATCTTCGATATCTTGAAAAATATCCTTCAGATCCAAATTTGTTTTCTAGATTCGTAATCTACATGAATTGAACTATATAATTTCATGCCAAACTCAAAATAATTGATATCAAAAAATTTTCATTTTTTTTATCATGGCTCACTCTTCGCTTTGAGTTCAGGATTTTGCCTATTCTAAGATTCTTCCCTTTAGAATCTGTAATTCTGAACCAATCGCTTTTAAATTTGGAACATTCATAGTATATAGTATGCCTGATCGATCGATGCTATTAGCAATTTTTTATCTCCATTATTTGTATGAGTTTTTGACTCCCCGCTTCCGGCTCCGCTTCCGGACTGGATTTTTAAATCTTCGATATCTTGAAAAATATCCTTCAGATCTAAATTTGTTTTCTAGATTCGTAATCTACATGAATTAAACTATATAATTTCATGCCAAACTCAAAATAATTGGGATCAAAAAATTTTTATTTTTTTTATCATGGCTCACTCTTCGCTTTGAGTTCAGGATTTTGCCTATTCTAAGATTCTTCCCTTTAGAATCTGTAATTCTGAACCAATCGTTTTGAAATTTGGAACATTCATAGTATATAGTATGCCTGATCGATCGATGCTATCAGCAATTTTTTATCTCCATTATTAGTATGAGTTTTTGACTCCCCGCTTCCGGCTCCGCTTCCGGACTGGATTTTTAAATCTTCGATATCTTGAAAAATATCCTTCAGATCTAAATTTGTTTTCTAGATTCGTAATCTACATGAATTAAACTATATAATTTCATGCCAAACTGAAAATAATTGGGATCAAAAAATTTTCATTTTTTTTATCATGGCTCACTCTTCGCTTTGAGTTCAGGATTTTGCCTATTCTAAGATTCTTCCCTTTAGAATCTGTAATTCTGAACCAATCGCTTTGAAATTTGGAACTTTTATAGTATATAGTATGCCTGATCGATCGATGCTATCAGCAATTTTTTATCTCCATTATTTGTATGAGTTTTTGACTCCCCGCTTCCGGCTCCGCTTCCGGACAGGATTTTTAAATCTTCGATATCTTGAAAAATATCCTTCAGATCCAAATTTGTTTCCTAGATTCGTAATCTACATGAATTAAACTATATAATTTCATGCCAAACTCAAAATAATTGGGATCAAAAAATTTTTATTTTTTTTATCATGGCTCACTCTTCGCTTTGAGTTCAGGATTTTGCCTATTCTAAGATTCTTCCCTATAGAATCTGTAATTCTGAACCAATCGCTCTGAAATTTGGAACATTTATAGTATATAGTATGCCTGATCGATCGATGCTATCAGCAATTTTTTATCTCCATTATTTGTATGAGTTTTTGACTCCCCGCTTCCGGCTCCGCTTCCGGACTGGATTTTTAAATCTTCGATATCTTGAAAAATATCCTTCAGATCCAAATTTGTTTTCTAGATTCGTAATCTACATGAATTAAACTATATAATTTCATGCCAAACTCAAAATAATTGGGATCAAAAAATTTTTATTTTTTTTATCATGGCTCACTCTTCGCTTTGAGTTCAGGATTTTGCCTATTCTAAGATTCTTCCCTTTAGAATCTGTAATTCTGAACCAATTGCTTTGAAATTTGGAACATTTATAGTATATAGTATGCCTGATCGATCGATGCTATCAGCAATTTTGAATCTCCATTATTTGTATGAGTTTTTGACTCCCCGCTTCCGGCTCCGCTTCCGGACTGGATTTTTAAATCTTCGATATCTTGAAAAATCTCCTTCAGATCTAAATTTGTTTTCTAGATTCGTAATCTACATGAATTAAACTATATAATTTCATGCCAAACTCAAAATAATTGGGATCAAAAAATTTTTATTTTTTCTATCATGGCTCACTCTTCGCTTTGAGTTCAGGATTTTGCCTATTCTAAGATTCTTCCCTTTAGAATCTGTAATTCTGAACCAATTGCTTTGAAATTTGGAACATTTATAGTATATAGTATGCCTGATCGATCGATGCTATCAGCAATTTTTTATCTCCATTATTTGTATGAGTTTTTGACTCCCCGCTTCCGGCTCCGCTTCCGGACTGGATTCTTAAATTTTCGATATCTTGGAAAATATCCTCCAGATCCAATTTTGTTCTCTAGATTCGTAATCTACTTGAATGAAACTATATAATTTCATGCCAAACTCAAAATATTTGGGATCAAAAAAATTTAATTTTTTTTATCATGGCTCATTCTTTGCTTTGAGTTCAGGATTTTGCCTACTCTGAGATTTTTCCCTATAGAATCTGTATTTCTGGACCAATCGCTTTGAAATTTGGAATATTCATAGTATATAGTATGCTCAACCGATCCATGCTTTCAGCAATCTTTCGTCTCCATTATTTGTATGAGTTTTTGACTTCCCGCTTCCGGATCCGCTTCCGGACTGAATTTTTAAATTTTCGATATCTTGAAAAATATCCTTCAGATCCAAATTTGTTTTCTAGATTCGTAATCCACATGAATTGAACTATATAATTTCATGCCAAACTCAAAATAATTAGGATCAAAAAATTTTATTTTTCTTATCATGGCTCACTCTTCGCTTTGAGTTCAGGATTTTGCCTATTCTAAGATTCTTCCTTATAGAATCTGTAATTCTGAACCAATCGCTCTGAAATTTGGAACATTTATAGTATATAGTATGCCTGATCGATCGATGCTATCAGCAATTTTTTATCTCCATTATTTGTATGAGTTTTTGACTCCCCGCTTCCGGCTCCGCTTCCGGACTGGATTTTTAAATCTTCGATATCTTGAAAAATATCCTTCAGATCCAAATTTGTTTTCTAGATTCGTAATCTACATGAATTAAACTATATAATTTCATGCCAAACTCAAAATAATTGGGATCAAAAAATTTTTATTTTTTTTATCATGGCTCACTCTTCGCTTTGAGTTCAGGATTTTGCCTATTCTAAGATTCTTCCCTTTAGAATCTGTAATTCTGAACCAATTGCTTTGAAATTTGGAACATTTATAGTATATAGTATGCCTGATCGATCGATGCTATCAGCAATTTTGAATCTCCATTATTTGTATGAGTTTTTGACTCCCCGCTTCCGGCTCCGCTTCCGGACTGGATTTTTAAATCTTCGATATCTTGAAAAATCTCCTTCAGATCTAAATTTGTTTTCTAGATTCGTAATCTACATGAATTAAACTATATAATTTCATGCCAAACTCAAAATAATTGGGATCAAAAAATTTTTATTTTTTCTATCATGGCTCACTCTTCGCTTTGAGTTCAGGATTTTGCCTATTCTAAGATTCTTCCCTTTAGAATCTGTAATTCTGAACCAATTGCTTTGAAATTTGGAACATTTATAGTATATAGTATGCCTGATCGATCGATGCTATCAGCAATTTTTTATCTCCATTATTTGTATGAGTTTTTGACTCCCCGCTTCCGGCTCCGCTTCCGGACTGGATTCTTAAATTTTCGATATCTTGGAAAATATCCTCCAGATCCAATTTTGTTCTCTAGATTCGTAATCTACTTGAATGAAACTATATAATTTCATGCCAAACTCAAAATATTTGGGATCAAAAAAATTTAATTTTTTTTATCATGGCTCATTCTTTGCTTTGAGTTCAGGATTTTGCCTACTCTGAGATTTTTCCCTATAGAATCTGTATTTCTGGACCAATCGCTTTGAAATTTGGAATATTCATAGTATATAGTATGCTCAACCGATCCATGCTTTCAGCAATCTTTCGTCTCCATTATTTGTATGAGTTTTTGACTTCCCGCTTCCGGATCCGCTTCCGGACTGAATTTTTAAATTTTCGATATCTTGAAAAATATCCTTCAGATCCAAATTTGTTTTCTAGATTCGTAATCCACATGAATTAAACTATATAATTTCATGCCAAACTCAAAATAATTGGGATCAAAAAATTTTATTTTTCTTATCATGGCTCACTCTTCGCTTTGAGTTCAGGATTTTGCCTATTCTAAGATTCTTCCTTATAGAATCTGTAATTCTGAACCAATCGCTCTGAAATTTGGAACATTTATAGTATATAGTATGCCTGATCGATCGATGCTATCAGCAATTTTTTATCTCCATTATTTGTATGAGTTTTTGACTCCCCGCTTCCGGCTCCGCTTCCGGACTGGATTTTTAAATCTTCGATATCTTGAAAAATATCCTTCAGATCCAAATTTGTCTTCTAGATTCGTAATCTACATGAATTAAACTATATAATTTCATGCCAAACTCAAAATAATTGGGATCAAAAAATTTTTATTTTTGTTATCATGGCTCACTCTTCGCTTTGAGTTCAGGATTTTGCCTATTCTAAGATTCTTCCCTTTAGAATCTGTAATTCTGAACCAATTGCTTTGAAATTTGGAACATTTATAGTATATAGTATGCCTGATCGATCGATGCTATCAGCAATTTTGAATCTCCATTATTTGTATGAGTTTTTGACTCCCCGCTTCCGGCTCCGCTTCCGGACTGGATTTTTAAATCTTCGATATCTTGAAAAATATCCTTCAGATCCAAATTTGTTTTCTAGATTCGTAATCTACATGAATTAAACTATATAATTTCATGCCAAACTCAAAATAATTGGGATCAAAAAATTTTTATTTTTTCTATCATGGCTCACTCTTCGCTTTGAGTTCAGGATTTTGCCTATTCTAAGATTCTTCCCTTTAGAATCTGTAATTATGAACCAATCGCTTTGAAATTTGGAACATTTATAGTATATAGTATGCCTGATCCATCGATGCTATCAGCAATTTTTTATCTCCATTATTTGTATGAGTTTTTGACTCCCCGCTTCCGGCTCCGCTTCCGGACTGGATTTTTAAATCTTCGATATCTTGAAAAATATCCTTCAGATCTAAATTTGTTTTCTAGATTCGTAATCTACATGAATTAAACTATATAATTTCATGCCAAACCTAAAATAATTGGGATCAAAAAATTTTTATTTTTTTTATCATGGCTCACTCTTCGCTTTGAGTTCAGGATTTTGCCTATTCTAAGATTCTTTCCTTTAGAATCTGTAATTCTGAATCAATCGCTTTGAAATTTGGAACATTCATAGTATATAGTATGCCTGATCGATCGATGCTATCAGCAATTTTTTATCTATATTATTAGTATGAGTTTTTGACTCCCCGCTTCCGGCTCCGCTTCCGGACTGGATTTTTAAATCTTCGATATCTTGAAAAATATCCTTCAGATCCAAATTTGTTTCCTAGATTCGTAATCAACATGAATTAAACTATATAATTTCATGCCAAACTCAAAATAATTGGGATCAAAAAATTTTTATTTCTTTTATCATGGCTCACTCTTCGCTTTGAGTTCAGGATTTTGCCTATTCTAAGATTCTTCCCTTTAGAATCTGTAATTCTGAACCAATCGCTTTGAAATTTGGAACATTTATAGTATATAGTATGCCTGATCGATCGATGCTATCAGCAATTTTTTATCTCCATTATTAGTATGAGTTTTTGACTCCCCGCTTCCGGCTCCGCTTCCGGACTGGATTTTTAAATCTTCGATATCTTGAAAAATATCCTTCAGATCTAAATTTGTTTTCTAGATTCGTAATCTACATGAATTAAACTATATAATTTCATGCCAAACTCAAAATAATTGGGATCAAAAAATTTTTATTTTTTTTATCATGGCTCACTCTTCGCTTTGAGTTCAGGATTTTGCCTATTCTAAGATTCTTCCCTTTAGAATCTGTAATTCTGAACCAATCGCTTTTAAATTTGGAACATTTATAGTATATAGTATGCCTGATCGATCGATGCTATCAGCAATTTTTTATCTCCATTATTTGTATGAGTTTTTGACTCCCCGCTTCCGGCTCCGCTTCCGGACTGGATTTTTAAATCTTCGATATCTTGAAAAATATCCTTCAGATCTAAATTTGTTTCCTAGATTCGTAATCTACATGAATTAAACTATATAATTTCATGCCAAACTGAAAATAATTGGGATCAAAAAATTTTCATTTTTTTTATCATGGCTCACTCTTCGCTTTGAGTTCAGGATTTTGCCTATTCTAAGATTCTTCCCTTTAGAATCTGTAATTCTGAACCAATCGCTTTGAAATTTGGAACATTTATAGTATATAGTATGCCTGATCGATCGATGCTATCAGCAATTTTTTATCTCCATTATTAGTATGAGTTTTTGACTCCCCGCTTCCGGCTCCGCTTCCGGACTGGATTTTTAAATCTTCGATATCTTGAAAAATATCCTTCAGATCTAAATTTGTTTTCTAGATTCGTAATCTACATGAATTAAACTATATAATTTCATGCCAAACTGAAAATAATTGGGATCAAAAAATTTTCATTTTTTTTATCATGGCTCACTCTTCGCTTTGAGTTCAGGATTTTGCCTATTCTAAGATTCTTCTCTTTAGAATCTGTAATTCTGAACCAATCGCTCTGAAATTTGGAACATTTATAGTATATAGTATGCCTGATCGATCGATGCTATCAGCAATTTTTTATCTCCATTATTTGTATGAGTTTTTGACTCCCCGCTTCCGGCTCCGCTTCCGGACAGGATTTTTAAATCTTCGATATCTTGAAAAATATCCTTCAGATCCAAATTTGTTTTCTAGATTCGTAATCTACATGAATTGAACTATATAATTTCATGCCAAACTCAAAATAATTGGGATCAAAAAATTTTCATTTTTTTTATCATGGCTCACTCTTCGCTTTGAGTTCAGGATTTTGCCTATTCTAAGATTCTTCCCTTTAGAATCTGTAATTCTGAACCAATCGCTTTTAAATTTGGAACATTCATAGTATATAGTATGCCTGATCGATCGATGCTATTAGCAATTTTTTATCTCCATTATTTGTATGAGTTTTTGACTCCCCGCTTCCGACTCCGCTTCCGGACTGGATTTTTAAATCTTCGATATCTTGAAAAATATCCTTCAGATCTAAATTTGTTTTCTAGATTCGTAATCTTCATGAATTAAACTATATAATTTCATGCCAAACTCAAAATAATTGGGATCAAAAAATTTTTATTTTTTTTATCATGGCTCACTCTTCGCTTTGAGTTCAGGATTTTGCCTATTCTAAGATTCTTCCCTTTAGAATCTGTAATTCTGAACCAATCGTTTTGAAATTTGGAACATTCATAGTATATAGTATGCCTGATCGATCGATGCTATCAGCAATTTTTTATCTCCATTATTAGTATGAGTTTTTGACTCCCCGCTTCCGGCTCCGCTTCCGGACTGGATTTTTAAATCTTCGATATCTTGAAAAATATCCTTCAGATCTAAATTTGTTTTCTAGATTCGTAATCTACATGAATTAAACTATATAATTTCATGCCAAACTGAAAATAATTGGGATCAAAAAATTTTCATTTTTTTTATCATGGCTCACTCTTCGCTTTGAGTTCAGGATTTTGCCTATTCTAAGATTCTTCCCTTTAGAATCTGTAATTCTGAACCAATCGCTTTGAAATTTGGAACTTTTATAGTATATAGTATGCCTGATCGATCGATGCTATCAGCAATTTCTTATCTCCATTATTTGTATGAGTTTTTGACTCCCCGCTTCCGGCTCCGCTTCCGGACAGGATTTTTAAATCTTCGATATCTTGAAAAATATCCTTCAGATCCAAATTTGTTTTCTAGATTCGTAATCTACATGAATTAAACTATATAATTTCATGCCAAACTCAAAATAATTGGGATCAAAAAATTTTTATTTTTTTTATCATGGCTCACTCTTCGCTTTGAGTTCAGGATTTTGCCTATTCTAAGATTCTTCCCTATAGAATCTGTAATTCTGAACCAATCGCTCTGAAATTTGGAACATTTATAGTATATAGTATGCCTGATCGATCGATGCTATCAGCAATTTTTTATCTCCATTATTTGTATGAGTTTTTGACTCCCCGCTTCCGGCTCCGCTTCCGGACTGGATTTTTAAATCTTCGATATCTTGAAAAATATCCTTCAGATCCAAATTTGTTTTCTAGATTCGTAATCTACATGAATTAAACTATATAATTTCATGCCAAACTCAAAATAATTGGGATCAAAAAATTTTTATTTTTTTTATCATGGCTCACTCTTCGCTTTGAGTTCAGGATTTTGCCTATTCTAAGATTCTTCCCTTTAGAATCTGTAATTCTGAACCAATTGCTTTGAAATTTGGAACATTTATAGTATATAGTATGCCTGATCGATCGATGCTATCAGCAATTTTGAATCTCCATTATTTGTATGAGTTTTTGACTCCCCGCTTCCGGCTCCGCTTCCGGACTGGATTTTTAAATCTTCGATATCTTGAAAAATCTCCTTCAGATCTAAATTTGTTTTCTAGATTCGTAATCTACATGAATTAAACTATATAATTTCATGCCAAACTCAAAATAATTGGGATCAAAAAATTTTTATTTTTTCTATCATGGCTCACTCTTCGCTTTGAGTTCAGGATTTTGCCTATTCTAAGATTCTTCCCTTTAGAATCTGTAATTCTGAACCAATTGCTTTGAAATTTGGAACATTTATAGTATATAGTATGCCTGATCGATCGATGCTATCAGCAATTTTGAATCTCCATTATTTGTATGAGTTTTTGACTCCCCGCTTCCGGCTCCGCTTCCGGACTGTATTTTTAAATCTTCGATATCTTGAAAAATATCCTTCAGATCTAAATTTGTTTTCTAGATTCGCAATCTACATGAATTAAACTATATAATTTCATGCCGAACCCAAAATAATTGGGATCAAAAAATTTTTATTTTTTTTATCATGGCTCACTCTTCGCTTTGAGTTCAGGATTTTGCCTATTCTAAGATTCTTCCCTTTAGAATCTGTAATTCTGAACCAATCGCTTTTAAATTTGGAACATTCATAGTATATAGTATGCCTGATCGATCGATGCTATTAGCAATTTTTTATCTCCATTATTTGTATGAGTTTTTGACTCCCCGCTTCCGGCTCCGCTTCCGGACTGGATTTTTAAATCTTCGATATCTTGAAAAATATCCTTCAGATCTAAATTTGTTTTCTAGATTCGTAATCTTCATGAATTAAACTATATAATTTCATGCCAAACTCAAAATAATTGGGATCAAAAAATTTTTATTTTTTTTATCATGGCTCACTCTTCGCTTTGAGTTCAGGATTTTGCCTATTCTAAGATTCTTCCCTTTAGAATCTGTAATTCTGAACCAATCGTTTTGAAATTTGGAACATTCATAGTATATAGTATGCCTGATCGATCGATGCTATCAGCAATTTTTTATCTCCATTATTAGTATGAGTTTTTGACTCCCCGCTTCCGGCTCCGCTTCCGGACTGGATTTTTAAATCTTCGATATCTTGAAAAATATCCTTCAGATCTAAATTTGTTTTCTAGATTCGTAATCTACATGAATTAAACTATATAATTTCATGCCAAACTGAAAATAATTGGGATCAAAAAATTTTCATTTTTTTTATCATGGCTCACTCTTCGCTTTGAGTTCAGGATTTTGCCTATTCTAAGATTCTTCCCTTTAGAATCTGTAATTCTGAACCAATCGCTTTGAAATTTGGAACTTTTATAGTATATAGTATGCCTGATCGATCGATGCTATCAGCAATTTTTTATCTCCATTATTTGTATGAGTTTTTGACTCCCCGCTTCCGGCTCCGCTTCCGGACAGGATTTTTAAATCTTCGATATCTTGAAAAATATCCTTCAGATCCAAATTTGTTTTCTAGATTCGTAATCTACATGAATTAAACTATATAATTTCATGCCAAACTCAAAATAATTGGGATCAAAAAATTTTTATTTTTTTTATCATGGCTCACTCTTCGCTTTGAGTTCAGGATTTTGCCTATTCTAAGATTCTTCCCTATAGAATCTGTAATTCTGAACCAATCGCTCTGAAATTTGGAACATTTATAGTATATAGTATGCCTGATCGATCGATGCTATCAGCAATTTTTTATCTCCATTATTAGTATGAGTTTTTGACTCCCCGCTTCCGGCTCCGCTTCCGGACTGGATTTTTAAATCTTCGATATCTTGAAAAATATCCTTCAGATCCAAATTTGTTTTCTAGATTCGTAATCTACATGAATTAAACTATATAATTTCATGCCAAACTCAAAATAATTGGGATCAAAAAATTTTTATTTTTTTTATCATGGCTCACTCTTCGCTTTGAGTTCAGGATTTTGCCTATTCTAAGATTCTTCCCTTTAGAATCTGTAATTCTGAACCAATTGCTTTGAAATTTGGAACATTTATAGTATATAGTATGCCTGATCGATCGATGCTATCAGCAATTTTGAATCTCCATTATTTGTATGAGTTTTTGACTCCCCGCTTCCGGCTCCGCTTCCGGACTGGATTTTTAAATCTTCGATATCTTGAAAAATCTCCTTCAGATCTAAATTTGTTTTCTAGATTCGTAATCTACATGAATTAAACTATATAATTTCATGCCAAACTCAAAATAATTGGGATCAAAAAATTTTTATTTTTTCTATCATGGCTCACTCTTCGCTTTGAGTTCAGGATTTTGCCTACTCTAAGATTCTTCCCTTTAGAATCTGTAATTCTGAACCAATTGCTTTGAAATTTGGAACATTTATAGTATATAGTATGCCTGATCGATCGATGCTATCAGCAATTTTGAATCTCCATTATTTGTATGAGTTTTTGACTCCCCGCTTCCGGCTCCGCTTCCGGACTGTATTTTTAAATCTTCGATATCTTGAAAAATATCCTTCAGATCTAAATTTGTTTTCTAGATTCGCAATCTACATGAATTAAACTATATAATTTCATGCCGAACCCAAAATAATTGGGATCAAAAAATTTTTATTTTTTTTATCATGGCTCACTCTTCGCTTTGAGTTCAGGATTTTGCCTATTCTAAGATTCTTCCCTTTAGAATCTGTAATTCTGAACCAATCGCTTTGAAATTTGGAACATTTATAGTATATAGTATGCCTGATCGTTCGATGCTATCAGCAATTTTTATCTCCATTATTTGTATGAGTTTTTGACTCCCCGCTTCCGGCTCCGCTTCCGGACTGGATTTTTAAATCTTCGATATCTTGAAAAATATCCTTCAGATCTAAATTTGTTTTCTAGATTCGTAATCTACATGAATTAAACTATATAATTTCATGCCAAACTCAAAATAATTGGGATCAAAAAATTTTCATTTTTTTTTATCATGGCTCACTCTTCGCTTTGAGTTCAGGATTTTGCCTATTCTAAGATTCTTCCCTTTAGAATCTGTAATTCTGAATCAATCGCTTTGAAATTTGGAACATTCATAGTATATAGTATGCCTGATCGATCGATGCTATCAGCAATTTTTTATCTCCATTATTTGTATGAGTTTTTGACTCCCCGCTTCCGGCTCCGCTTCCGGACTGGATTTTTAAATCTTCGATATCTTGAAAAATATCCTTTAGATCCAAATTTGTTTTCTAGATTCGTAATCAACATGAATTAAACTATATAATTTCATGCAAAACTCAAAATAATTGGGATCAAAAAATTTTTATTTTTTTTATCATGGCTCACTCTTCGCTTTGAGTTCAGGATTTTGCCTATTCTAAGATTCTTCCCTTTAGAATCTGTAATTCTGAACCAATCGCTTTGAAATTTGGAACATTTATAGTATATAGTATGCCTGATCGTTCGATGCTATCAGCAATTTTTTATCTCCATTATTTGTATGAGTTTTTGACTCCCCGCTTCCGGCTCCGCTTCCAGACTGGATTTTTAAATCTTCGATATCTTGAAAAATATCCTTCAGATCTAAATTTGTTTTCTAGATTCGCAATCTGCATGAATTGAACTATATAATTTCATGCCAAACTGAATATAATTGGGATCAAAAAATTTTCATTTTTTTTTATCATGGCTCACTCTTCGCTTTGAGTTCAGGATTTTGCCTATTCTAAGATTCTTCCCTTTAGAATCTGTAATTCTGAATCAATCGCTTTGAAATTTGGAACATTTATAGTATATAGTATGCCTGATCGATCGATGCTATCAGCAATTTTTTATCTCCATTATTAGTATGAGTTTTTGACTCCCCGCTTCCGGCTCCGCTTCCGGACTGGATTTTTAAATCTTGTGACATTACCCTACATACGATCCTGATCACCCGTTGTCATGGTTTTGATCAATCGGGAAAAAGTGAAGAGAGACGAGAGTTGACACTGACAAGCCATATCTCGGTCAAACGAACTCAAATAATTATTGTAAATATAAAACGTTCAGTTAGTGTTGTGTTATGTTTAATAAATGATGTTATAGTGTAATAGTATTGTTTATTGACCCCAGACGCATTCCAACTGAAGAAAACTCTTTACAATCTGGCGCCCAAAACGTGGAACCGAGAGTTTATGTGCTTGTGTGAGTGCCGCGTTGTCGTATTTTATTCAACATTGTGTCATTGTTTACGAACATACAAGGTACGGTTCATTGTAAATATTAGTGACACGTTGAATATTGACTGTCTTTGCAAACGCGATCGTAATCCAACCGTTTCAAGGAAGTAGTACTTAATTGAAAATTCTGCAGCTAGTATATGAATAAACGACGTGGTAGACCGCCTGTTGAAGAGAAGATGGCGAACGTTGTGTTTTCTGATGAACAATTTCAGGCCCTGCTTCGACAACTTTCAACAAATGTTAGCAATAGAAGCGAAACATCAACAACGAGTGAATCAATGCAAAATGGAAATTTTGTCAAATGCACAACCAGATTTGATGGCAGCAAGACCAGTGATGTGGAATCATTTATCTCTGCAATAGAAATATTCAAGGAATGTGCTAATGTCTCGGACGAGAATGCAATGAGAGGATTACCGATGTTACTTATCGAGGAGGCAGCAACCTGGTGGTTAGGAATTAAAGGTACCATCTCCACGTGGGAAGAAGCTATAAGTACTTTGCGCAGTGCTTACAGTAAGAAGAGAGCACCCTTTCAGGTATACAGAGAATTATTTCAATTGGAACAAACTGAAGACGTAAGTACCGACCTTTTCATCAGTAAATGTCGTGCGTTGCTATCTGAAATACCCGATCAGTTAACCGGGAAGGTTCAAATTGACATGGTATACGGACTCTTACATCGTCGAATACGGAAAAGAATTCCGCGAGACTCTGTGAATGTGTTTTCTGATTTGCTCAAGTTAGCAAGATCTGTTGAGCAATCATTTGCAGATAAAGGTGATCGAAACACATTCAGGAAAGGAATGAAAGACGCACATATGGAAGAGAAAGATAAAACAAAGTCTGAAAAGAATGGTAATCGTTGCAGTTATTGTCGAAATAAAGGCCATGTAATTGACGAATGCCGCACACTTCAGAAGAAAAGAGAGAAAAAGGAAGCTCCCAGTTTGGAATCGAAGACAATTCCTGAGTCAAATTCTTTAACTACGCATAAAGTTAGCATAGCTTGCTATGGTTGCGGAAATCCAGGCGTTATACGCGCCAACTGTACTAAATGTAATCCAAGAGAACCTCCTGTAGCATCAGCTGTTTTTCATACATTATCTGCTACGAGTCTGCCTTCAATTGGTTCAGAAAACTATCCATTACTTCCGGTGACTATTTTTGAACTTGAAGGTGTTGCCACCGCAGACACTGGAGCCACGCGCAGCGTCATGGGCTACAATTTATTCAAACTGCTCGAAACTAGATGTAACTTTGAATCTTCCAGAATTTCGTTGACTTTAGCCGATGGCTTGAAGAAAGATGTAGAGGTACAAACAGTTATTATTCCAATTACAATAAGAGGCAGGACAACACGGAGCCAAATGATCGTTCTACCAGACGTCAGAAATAATAATACCTTACTTGGAGGAGATGTGTTAGCTGCACTTGATATTGTACTAGATATTGGTAGTCGATCATGGTATTTCAGAGATTTACCAATGGAACAGTATTCGTTTACCCATGTCGACGAAAGTTCGACAAATCATCTAGATCTGACTTCTATCACCGTCGAAAATATTCAACTGAGGTCGGATGAAGGCAATAATCTGACCATTCACCAGAAGAATATGATAAATGGATTGCTGGAAGAATACAAGGCAACCTTTGATGTAGGGGGAGAAGCTACCAAGTATATTGAGCATTGTATTAATACGACTCCTGAACAAATTCCCATAGCGGTACCACCCTATCGAATGTCACACGGTAAAAGAGAGACCGCACCACATGCCAGAAGAATGGAAGTCGTCTCTTTGGACTTCTTTGGACCTTTGCCTGAAACACGGAATGGAAATCGCTGGATATTGGTTGTAGAAGACTACTGCACCCGCTGGGTAGAGTTATTCGCTATGAAACAAGCAACCGCTTTTGAGACAGCCAGAATATTGACCGAAGAGGTATTCATGCGTTTTGGACTCTCACGCAGAATTATCAGCGATAATGGAACACAGTTTGTGAGCGAAATCATGCAACAGCTCACTCATGTTCTAGGAATCCAACAGACGCTGATCGCAACATATCACCCTGAAGCAAACCCAACTGAGAGGAAAATGCGGGACCTGAAGCCCCAATTGGCGATCTTAGTCAAGAAAGATCACACCACCTGGGATGATAAGCTTCCAGCTATCAGATTTTCTATGAATTCAGGTGTGTGTCAAAGCACTGGACATACTGCAGCATACTTGATGTTTGGAAGAGAGCTGAGAACCACCTTTGACACCCATAAGGACTTAACCACAATTATCGAAGCCGATAATTTTGTTCCGTTAATGACACCATATTTGAAGAAACTTGACAACACTTTAATCCAAGCGAAGGAGATTTTCGAGAGGGAACAGGATCGTCAAAAACGATATACTGATCAACACCGTCGCCCAGCTCCGAATTATGAGACAGGCGATCGAGTTCTATTGAAAGTGCATCAAATAAGTAATGTCTTGAAAGGTGTCAGCGCGAAGATGTTTCCCAAGCGAGATGGTCCATACAAAATTCTTCGAGCCATCACCTCCACCACCTATGAGTTGGAAGACCCGCGCCGACCTGGTTGTGCATTGGTTCGCGCACATACCTCTGACCTAACTCCCTACGTTGATGGAGGGACCAAACAAGAAACATTCCCCATCCTGGAAAGAAGAAAACGGGGGCGACCTCGCAGGAACCAACCCTAGTTTGCTTATTGTTACAGATTCCACGACGCTTTGCATCCGTGGACCTGAGGGGGAGAGTGTAACATTACCCTACATACGATCCTGATCACCCGTTGTCATGGTTTTGATCAATCGGGAAAAAGTGAAGAGAGACGAGAGTTGACACTGACAAGCCATATCTCGGTCAAACGAACTCAAATAATTATTGTAAATATAAAACGTTCAGTTAGTGTTGTGTTATGTTTAATAAATGATGTTATAGTGTGATTGTATTGTTTATTGACCCCAGACGCATTCCAACTGAAGAAAACTCCTTACAATCTTCGATATCTTGAAAAATATCCTTCAGATCTAAATTTGTTTTCTAGATTCGTAATCTACATGAATTAAACTATATAATTTCATGCCAAACTCAAAATAATTGGGATCAAAAAATTTTCATTTTTTTTATCATGGCTCACTCTTCGCTTTGAGTTCAGGATTTTGCCTATTCTAAGATTCTTCTCTTTAGAATCTGAAATTCTGAACCAATCGCTTTGAAATTTGGAACATTTATAGTATATAGTATGCCTGATCGATCGATGCTATCAGCAATTTTTTATCTCCATTATTAGTATGAGTTTTTGAATCTCCGCTTCCGGCTCCGCTTCCGGACTGGATTTTTAAATCTTCGATATCTTGAAAAATATCCTTCAGATCCAATTTTGTTCTCTAGATTCGTTATCTACATGAATAGAACTATATGATTCCATAACAAACTCAAAATAATTGAGATCAAAAAAATTTAATTTTTTTATCATGGCTCACTCTTCGATTTGAATTCAGGATTTTGCCTATTCTGAGTTTTTTCTCTATAGAATCTGTAATTCTGAACCAATCGCTTTGAAATTTGGAACATCTATAGTATATAGTATGCCTAACCGATCGATGCTATCAGCAATTTTTTATCTCCATTATTTGTATGAGTTTTTGACTCCCCGCTTCCGGCTCCGCTTCCGGACTGTATTTTTAAATTCTCGATATCTTGGAAAATATCCTCCAGATCCAATTTTGTTCTCTAGATTCGTTATCTACATGAATGGAACTATATGATTTCATGCCAAACTCAAAATAATTGGGATCAAAAAAATTTAATTTTTTTATCATGGCTCACTCTTCGATTTGAATTCAGGATTTTGCCTATTCTGAGTTTTTTCTCTATAGAATCTGTAATTCTGAACCAATCGCTTTGAAATTTGTAACATTAATAGTATATAGTATGCCCAACCGATCGATGCTATCAGCAATTTTTTATCTCCATTATTTGTATGAGTTTTTGACTCCCCGCTTCCGGCTCCGCTTCCGGACTGTATTTTTAAATTCTCGATATCTTAGAAAATATCCTCCAGATCCAATTCTGTTCTCTAGATTCGTTATCTACATGAATGGAACTATATGATTTCATGCCAAACTCGAGATAATTGGGATCAAAAAAATTTAATTTTTTTATCATGGCTCACTCTTCGATTTGAATTCAGGATTTTGCCTATTCTGAGTTTTTTCTCTATAGAATCTGTAATTCTGAACCAATCGCTTTGAAATTTGTAACATCAATAGTATATAGTATGCCCAACCGATCGATGCTATCAGCAATTTTTTATCTCCATTATTTGTATGAGTTTTTGACTCCCCGCTTCCGGCACCGCTTCCGGACTGTATTTTTAAATTCTCGATATCTTAGAAAATATCCTCCAGATCTAATTTTGTTCTCTAGATTCGTCATCTACATGAATGGAACTATATGATTTCATAACAAACTCAAAATAATTGGGATCAAAAAAATTTAATTTTTTTATCATGGCTCACTCTTCGATTTGAATTCAGGATTTTGCCTATTCTGAGTTTTTTCTCTATAGAATCTGTAATTCTGAACCAATCGCTTTGAAATTTGTAACATTAATAGTATATAGTATGCCCAACCGATCGATGCTATCAGCAATTTTTTATCTCCATTATTTGTATGAGTTTTTGACTCCCCGCTTCCGGCTCCGCTTCCGGACTGTATTTTTAAATTCTCGATATCTTAGAAAATATCCTCCAGATCCAATTCTGTTCTCTAGATTCGTTATCTACATGAATGGAACTATATGATTTCATGCCAAACTCGAGATAATTGGGATCAAAAAAATTTAATTTTTTTATCATGGCTCACTCTTCGATTTGAATTCAGGATTTTGCCTATTCTGAGTTTTTTCTCTATAGAATCTGTAATTCTAAACCAATCGCTTTGAAATTTGTAACATCAATAGTATATAGTATGCCCAACCGATCGATGCTATCAGCAATTTTTTATCTCCATTATTTGTATGAGTTTTTGACTCCCCGCTTCCGGCTCCGCTTCCGGACTGTATTTTTAAATTCTCGATATCTTAGAAAATATCCTCCAGATCCAATTTTGTTCTCTAGATTCGTTATCTACATGAATGGAACTATATGATTTCATAACAAACTCAAAATAATTGGGATCAAAAAAATTTAATTTTTTCATCATGGCTCACTCTTCGATTTGAATTCAGGATTTTGCCTATTCTGAGTTTTTTCTCTATAGAATCTGTAATTCTGAACCAATCGCTTTGAAATTTGTAACATTAATAGTATATAGTATGCCCAACCGATCGATGCTATCAGCAATTTTTTATCTCCATTATTTGTATGAGTTTTTGACTTCCCGCTTCCGGCTCCGCTTCCGGACTGTATTTTTAAATTCTCGATATCTTAGAAAATATCCTCCAGATCCAATTTTGTTCTCTAGATTCGTTATCTACATGAATGGAACTATATGATTTCATGCCTAACTCGAAATAATTGGGATCAAAAAAATTCAATTTTTTTATCATGGCTCACTCTTCGATTTGAATTCAGGATTTTGCCTATTCTGAGTTTTTTCTCTATAGAATCTGTAATTCTGAACCAATCGCTTTGAAATTTGTAACATTTATAGTATATAGTATGCCCAACCGATCGATGGTATCAGCAATCGTTTATCTCCATTATTTGTATGAGTTTTTGACTCCCCGCTTCCGGCTCCGCTTCCGGACTGTATTTTTAAATTCTCGATATCTTGGAAAATATCCTCCAGATCTAATTTTGTTCTCTAGATTCGTCATCTACATGAATGGAACTATATGATTTCATAACAAACTCAAAATAATTGGGATCAAAAAAATTTAATTTTTTTATCATGGCTCACTCTTCGATTTGAATTCAGGATTTTGCCTATTCTGAGTTTTTTCTCTATAGAATCTGTAATTCTGAACCAATCGCTTTGAAATTTGTAACATTAATAGTATATAGTAAGCTCAACCGATCGATGCTATCAGCAGTTTTTTATCTCCATTATTTGTATGAGTTTTTGACTCCCCGCTTCCGGCTCCGCTTCCGGACTGTATTTTTAAATTCTCGATATCTTAGAAAATATCCTCCAGATCCAATTTTGTCCTCTAGATTCGTTATCTACATGAATGGAACTATATGATTTCATGCCAAACTCGAAATAATTGGGATCAAAAAAATTTAATTTTTTTATCATGGCTCACTCTTCGATTTGAATTCAGGATTTTGCCTATTCTGAGTTTTTTCTCTATAGAATCTGTAATTCTGAACCAATCGCTTTAAAATTTGGAACATTTATAGTATATAGTATGCCTAACCGATCGATGCTATCGCCAATTTTTTATCTCCATTATTTGTATGAGTTTTTGACTCCCCGCTTCCGGCTCCGCTTCCGGACTGTATTTTTAAATTCTCGATATCTTGGAAAATATCCTCCAGATCCAATTTTGTTCTCTAGATTCGTTATCTACATGAGGAAACTATATGATTTCATGCCAAACTCAAAATAATTGGGATCAAAAAAATTTAATTTTTTTATCATGGCTCACTCTTCGATTTGAATTCAGGATTTGGCCTATTCTGAGTTTTTTCTTTATAGAATCTGTAATTCTGGAACAATCGCTTTGAAATTTGTGACATTCATAGTATATAGTATGCCTAACCGATCGATGCTATCAGCAATTTTTTATCCCCATTATTTGTATTAGTTTTTGACTCCCCGCTTCCGGCTCCGCTTCCGGACTGTATTTTTAAATTCTCGATATCTTGGAAAATATCCTCCAGATCCAATTTTGTTCTCTAGATTCGTTATCTACATGAAGGAACTATATGATTTCATGCCAAACTCAAAATAATTGGGATCAAAAAAATTTAATTTTTTTATCATGGCTCACTCTTCGATTTGAATTCAGGATTTGGCCTATTCTGAGTTTTTTCTTTATAGAATCTGTAATTCTGAAACAATCGCTTTGAAATTTGGGACATTCATAGTATATAGTATGCCTAACCGATCGATGGTATCAGCAATTTTTTATCATTATTATTTGTATGAGTTTTTGACTCCCCGCTTCCGGCTCCGCTTCCGGACTGTATTTTTAAATTCTCGATATCTTGGAAAATATCCTCCAGATCCAATTTTGTTCTCTAGATTCGTTATCTACATGAATGGAACTATATGATTTCATGCCAAACTCAAAATAATTGGGATCAAAAAAATTTAATTTTTTTATCATGGCTCACTCTTCGATTTGAATTCAGGATTTTGCCTATTCTGAGTTTTTTCTCTATAGAATCTGTAATTCTGAACCAATCGCTTTGAAATTTGGAACATTCATAGTATATAGTATGCCTAACCGATCGATGCTATCAGCAATTTTTTATCTTTATTATTTGTATGAGTTTTTGACTCCCCGCTTCCGGCTCCGCTTCCAGACTGTATTTTTAAATTCTCGATATCTTGGAAAATATCCTCCAGATCCAATTTTGTTCTCTAGATTCGTTATCTACATGAATGAAACTATATAATTTCATGCCAAACTCAAAATAATTGGGATCAAAAAAATTTAATTTTTTATCATGGCTCACTCTTCGATTTGAATTCAGGATTTTGCCTATTCTGAGTTTTTTCTTTATAGAATCTGTAATTCTGAAACAATCGCTTTGAAATTTGGGACATTCATAGTATATAGTATGCCTAACCGATCGATGGTATCAGCAATTTTTTATCATTATTATTTGTATGAGTTTTTGACTCCCCGCTTCCGGCTCCGCTTCCGGACTGTATTTTTAAATTCTCGATATCTTGGAAAATATCCTCCAGATCCAATTTTGTTCTCTAGATTCGTTATCTACATGAATGGAACTATATGATTTCATGCCAAACTCAAAATAATTGGGATCAAAAAAATTTAATTTTTTATCATGGCTCACTCTTCGATTTGAATTCAGGATTTTGCCTATTCTGAGTTTTTTCTTTATAGAATCTGTAATTCTGAAACAATCGCTTTGAAATTTGTGACATTCATAGTAAATAGTATGCCTAACCGATCGATGGTATCAGCAATTTTTTATCATTATTATTTGTATGAGTTTTTGACTCCTC
Organism: Dromius quadrimaculatus; assembly: GCA_963989225.1. Classification (NCBI taxonomy): domain Eukaryota; kingdom Metazoa; phylum Arthropoda; class Insecta; order Coleoptera; family Carabidae; genus Dromius; species Dromius quadrimaculatus. The sequence goes on along the minus strand of OZ022327.1, from coordinate 65,761,102 downwards.
GCTTCCGGCTCCGCTTCCAGACTGTATTTTTAAATTCTCGATATCTTGGAAAATATCCTCCAGATCCAATTTTGTTCTCTAGATTCGTTATCTACATGAATGGAACTATATGATTTCATGCCAAACTCAAAATAATTGGGATCAAAAAAATTTAATTTTTTTATCATGGCTCACTCTTCGATTTGAATTCAGGATTTGGCCTATTCTGAGTTTTTTCTTTATAGAATCTGTAATTCTGAAACAATCGCTTTGAAATTTGGGACATTCATAGTATATAGTATGCCTAACCGATCGATGGTATCAGCAATTTTTTATCATTATTATTTGTATGAGTTTTTGACTCCCCGCTTCCGGCTCCGCTTCCGGACTGTATTTTTAAATTCTCGATATCTTGGAAAATATCCTCCAGATCCAATTTTGTTCTCTAGATTCGTTATCTACATGAATGAAACTATATGATTTCATGCCAAACTCAAAATAATTGGGATCAAAAAAATTTATTTTTTTTATCATGGCTCACTCTTCGATTTGAATTCAGGATTTTGCCTATTCTGAGTTTTTTCTCTATAGAATCTGTAATTCTGAACCAATCGCTTTGAAATTTGGAACATTCATAGTATATAGTATGCCTAACCGATTGATGGTATCAGCAATTTTTTCTCTACATTATTTGTATGAGTTTTTGACTGCCCGCTTCCGGCTCCGCTTCCAGACTGTATTTTTAAATTCTCGATATCTTGGAAAATATCCTCCAGATCCAATTTTGTTCTCTAGATTCGTTATCTACATGAATGGAACTATATGATTTCATGCCAAACTCAAAATAATTGGGATCAAAAAAATTTAATTTTTTATCATGGCTCACTTTTCGATTTGAATTCAGGATTTTGCCTATTCTGAGTTTTTTCTCTATAGAATCTGTAAATCTGAACCAATCGCTTCGAAATTTGGAACATTCATAGTATATAGTATGCCTGACCGATCGATGGTGTCAGCAATTTTCTATCTCCATTATTTGTATGAGTTTTTGACTCCCCGCTTCCGGCTCCGCTTCCGGACTGTATTTTTAAATTCTCGATATCTTGGAAAATATCCTCCAGATCCAATTTTGTTCTCTAGATTCGTTATCCACATGAATAAAACTATATGATTTCATAACAAACTCAAAATAATTGGGATCAAAAAAATTTAATTTTTTTATCATGGCTCACTCTTCGATTTGAATTCAGGATTTTGCCTATTCTGAGTTTTTTCTCTATAGAATCTGTTATTCTGAACCATTCGCTTTGAAATTTGTAACATTTATAGTATATAGTATGCCTAACCGATCGATGCTATCAGCAATTTTTTATCTCCATTATTTGTATGAGTTTTTGACTCCCCGCTTCCGGCTCCGCTTCCGGACTGTATTTTTAAATTCTCGATATCTTGGAAAATATCCTCCAGATCCAATTTTGTTCTCTAGATTCGTTATCTACATGGATGGAACTATATGATTTCATAACAAACTCAAAATAATTGGGATCAAAAAAATTTAATTTTTTTATCATGGCTCACTCTTCGATTTGAATTCAGGATTTTGCCTATTCTGAGTTTTTTCTCTATAGAATCTGTTATTCTGAACCAATCGCTTTGAAATTTGGAACATTTATAGTATATAGTATGCCTAACCGATCAATGCTATCAACAATTCTTTATCTCCATTGTTTGTATGAGTTTTTGACTCCCCGCTTCCGGCTCCGCTTCCGGACTGTATTTTTAAATTCTCGATATCTTGGAAAATATCCTCCAGATCCAATTTTGTTCTCTAGATTCGTTATCTACATGAATGGAACTATATGATTTCATAACTAACTCAAAATAATTGGGATCAAAAAAATTTAATTTTTTTATCATGGCTCACTCTTCGATTTGAATTCAGGATTTTGCCTTTTCTGACTTTTTTCTCTGTAGAATCTGTAATTCTGAACCAATCGCTTTGAAATTTGAAACATTCATAGTATATAGTATGCCTAACCGATCGATGCTATCAGCAATTTTCTATCTCCGATATTTGTATGAGTTTTTGACTCCCCGCTTCCGGGTCCGCTTCCGGACTGTATTTTTAAATTCTCGATATCTTGGAAAATATCCTCCAGATCCAATTTTGTTCTCTAGATTCGTTATCTACAAGAATGGAACTATATGATTTCATGCCAAACTCTAAATAATTGGGATCAAAAAAATTTAATTTTTTTATCATGGCTCACTCTTCGATTTGAATTCAGGATTTTGCCTATTCTGAGTTTTTTCTCTATAGAATCTGTAATTCTGAACCAATCGCTTTGAAATTTGGAACATTCATAGTATATAGTATGCCTAACCGATCGATGCTATCAGCAATTTTTTATCTTTATTATTTGTATGAGTTTTTGACTCCCCGCTTCCGGCTCCGCTTCCGGACTGTATTTTTAAATTCTCGATATCATGGAAAATATCCTCCAGATCCAATTTTGTTCTCTAGATTCGTTATCCACATGAATGAAACTATATGATTTCATGACAAATTCAAAATAATTGGGATCAAAAAAATTTAATTTTTTTATCATGGCTCACTCTTCGATTTGAATTCAGGATTTTGCCTATTCTGAGTTTTTTCTCTATAGAATCTGTAATTCTGAACCATTCGCTTTGAAATTTGGAACATTCATAGTATATAGTATGCCTAACCGATCGATGCTATCAGCATTTTTTTATCTCCATTATTTGTATGAGTTTTTGACTCCCCGCTTCCGGCTCCGCTTCCGGACTATATTTTTAAATCCTCGATATCTTGGAAAATATCCTCCAGATCCAATTTTGTTCTCTAGATTCGTTATCTACATAAATGGAACTATATGATTTCATAACAAACCCAAAATAATTAGGATCAAAAAAATTTAATTTTTTTATCATGGCTCACTCTTCGATTTGAATTCAGGATTTTGCCTATTCTGAGTTTTTTCTCTATAGAATCTGTAATTCTGAACCAATCGCTTTGAAATTTGAAACATCTATAGTATATAGTATGCCTAACCGATCGATGCTATCAGCAATTCTTTATCTCCATTATTTGTATGAGTTTTTGACTCCCCGCTTCCGGCTCCGCTTCCGGACTGTATTTTTAAATTCTCGATATCTTGGAAAATATCCTCCAGATCCAATTTTGTTCTCTAGATTCGTTATCTACATGTATGGAACTATATGATTCCATAACAAACTTAAAATAATTGGGATCAAAAAAATTTAATTTTTTTATCATTGCTCACTCTTCGATTTGAATTCAGGATTTTGCCTATTCTGAGTTTTTTCTTTATAGAATCTGTAATTTTAAACCATTCGCTTTGAAATTTGGAACATTTATAGTATATAGTATGCCTAACCGATCGATGCTATCAGCATTTCTTTATCTCCATTATTTGTATGAGTTTTTGACTCCCCGCTTCCGGCTCCGCTTCCGGACTGTATTTTTAAATCCTCGATATCTTGGAAAATATCCTCCAGATCCAATTTTGTTCTCTAGATTCGTTATCTACATGAATGGAACTATATGATTTCATAACAAACTCAAAATAATTAGGATCAAAAAAATTTAATTTTTTTATCATGGCTCACTCTTCGATTTGAATTTAGGATTTTGCCTATTCTGAGTTTTTTCTCTATAGAATCTGTAATTCTGAACCAATCGCTTTGAAATTTGGAACATCTATAGTATATAGTATGCCTAACCGATCGATGCTATCAGCAATTTTTTATCTCCATTATTTGTATGAGTTTTTGACTCCCCGCTTCCGGCTCCGCTTCCGGACTGTATTTTTAAATTCTCGATATCTTGGAAAATATCCTCCAGATCCAATTTTGTTCTCTAGATTCGTTATCTACATGAATGGAACTATATGATTTCATAACAAACTGAAAATAATTGGGATCAAAAAAATTTAATTTTTTTATCATGGCTCACTCTTCGATTTGAATTCAGGATTTTGCCTATTCTGAGTTTTTTCTCTATAGAATCTGTAATTCTGAACCAATCGCTTTGAAATTTGTAACATTTATAGTATATAGTATGCCTAACCGATCGATGTCATCAGCAATTTTTTATCTCCATTATTTGTATGAGTTTTTGACTCCCCGCTTCCGGCTCCGCTTCCGGACTGTATTTTTAAATTCTCGATATCTTGGAAAATATCCTCCAGATCCAATTTTGTTCTCTAGATTCGTTATCTACATGAATAAAACTATATGATTTCATAACAAACTCAAAATAATTGGGATCAAAAAAATTTAATTTTTTTATCATGGCTCACTCTTTGATTTGAATTCAGGATTTTGCCTATTCTGAGTTTTTTCTCTATAGAATCTGTTATTCTGAACCATTCGCTTTGAATTTTGTAACATTTATAGTATATAGTATGCCTAACCGATCGATGCTATCAGCAATTTTTTATCTCCATTATTTGTATGAGTTTTTGACTCCCCGCTTCCGGCTCCGCTTCCGGACTGTATTTTTAAATTCTCGATATCTTGGAAAATATCCTCCAGATCCAATTTTGTTCTCTAGATTCGTTATCTACATGAATGGAACTATATGATTTCATAACAAACCCAAAATAATTGGGATAAAAAAATTTAATTTTTTTATCATGGCTCACTCTTCGATTTGAATTCAGGATTTTGCCTATTCTGAGTTTTTTCTCTATAGAATCTGTAATTCTGAACCAATCGCTTTGAAATTTGTAACATTTATAGTATATAGTATGCCTAACCGATCGATGCTATCAGCAATTTTTTATCTCCATTATTTGTATGAGTTTTTGACTCCCCGCTTCCGGCTCCGCTTCCGGACTGTATTTTTAAATTCTCGATATCTTGGAAAATATCCTCCAGATCCAATTTTGTTCTCTAGATTCGTTATCTACATGAATGGAACTATATGATTTCATAACAAACTTAAAATAATTGGGATCAAAAAAATTTAATTTTTTTATCATGGCTCACTCTTTGATTTGAATTCAGGCTTTTGCCTATTCTGAGTTTTTTCTCTATAGAATCTGTAATTCTAAACCAATCGCTTTGAAATTTGGAACATTTATAGTATATAGTATGTCTAACCGATCGATGGTATCAGCAATTTTTTATCTCCATTATTTGTATGAGTTTTTGACTCCCCGCTTCCGGCTCCGCTTCCGGACTGTATTTTTAAATTCTCGATATCTTGGAAAATATCCTCCAGATCCAATTTTGTTCTCTAGATTCGTTATCTACATGAATGGAACTATATGATTTCATGCCAAACACAAAATAATTGGGATCAAAAAAATTCAATTTATTTTATCATGGCTCACTCTTTGCTTTGAGTACAGGATTTTGCCTACTCTGAGATTTTTCTCTATAGAATCTGTTTTTTAAACCAATCGCTTTGAAATTTGAAACGTTCATAGTATATAGTATGCCTAATCGATCGATGCTATCAGCAATTTTTTATCTCCATTATTTGTATGAGTTTTTGACTCTCCGCTTCCGGCTCCGCTTCCGGACTGGATTTTTAAATTTTCGATATCTTGGAAAATATCCTCCAGATCAAATTTTGTCTTCTAGATTCGTAATCTACATGAATGAAACTATATAATTTCATGCCAAACTCAAAATAATTGGGATCAAAAAAAATTAATTTATTTTATCATGGCTCACTCTTTGCTTTGAGTTCAGGAATTTGCCTATTTCGAGATTTTTCTCTATAGAATCTGTAATTCTGGACCAATTGCTTTGAAATTTGGAACATTCATAGTATATAGTATGCCTAACCGATCGATGCTATCAGCAATTCTTTATCTCCATTATTTGTATGAGTTTTTGACTTCCCGCTTCCGGCTCCGCTTCCGGACTAGATTTTTAAATTTTCGATATCTTGGGAAATATCCTCCAGATCAAATTTTGTCTCCTAGATTCGTGATCTACATGAATGGAAACTATACAATTTCATGCCAAACTCAAAATAATTAGAATCAAAAAAAATTAATTTATTTTATCATGGCTCACTCTTCGCTTTGAGTTCAGGATTTTGCCTATTCTGAGATTTTTCTCTATAAAATCTGTAATTCTGAACCAATCGCTTTGAAATTTGTAACATTCATAGAATATAGTATGCCTAACCGATCGATGCTATCAGCAATTTTCTATCTCCATTATTTGTATGAGTTTCCGACTCCCCGCTTCCGGCTCCGCTTCCGGACTGGATTTTTAAATTTTCGATATCTTGGGAATTGACCTAGAGATCAAATTTTGTCCCCTAGATTCGTAATCTACATGAATGAAACCATATAATTTCATGCCAAACTCAAAATAATTGGGATCAAAAAAATTTAATCTATTTTATTATGGCTCACTCTTCGCTTAGAGTTCAGGATTTTGCCTATTCTGAGATTTTTCTCTATAGAATCTGTAATTCTAGACCAATCGCTTTGAAATTTGGAAAATTTATAGTATATAGTATGCCTAACCGATCGATGGTATCAGCAATTTTTTATCTCCATTATTTGTATGAGTTTTTGACTCCCCGCTTCCAGCTCCGCTTCCGGACTGTATTTTTAATTTCTCGATATCTTGGAAAATATCCTCCAGATCCAATTCTGTTCTCTGGATTCGTAATCTACATGAATGAAACTATATGATTCCATGCCAAACTCAAAATAATTGGGATCAAAAAAATTTAATTTTTTTATCATGGCTCACTCTTCGATTTGAATTCAGGATTTTGCCTATTCTGAGATTCTTCTCTATAGAATCTGTAATTCTGAACCAATCGTTCTGAAATTTAAAACATTCATAGTATATAGTATGCTTGACCGATCGATGGTATCAGCTATTTTTTATCTAGATTATTTGTATGAGTTTTTGACTCCCCGCTTCCAGCTCCGCTTCCGGACTGTATTTTTAATTTCTCGATATCTTGGAAAATATACTCCAGATCCAATTTTATTCTCTAGATTCGTAATCTACATGAATGAAACTATATAATTTTATGCCAAACTCAAAACAAATGAGATAAAAAAAAAAAAATTTTTTTGTCATGGCTCACTCTTCGATTTGAATTCAGGATTTTGCCTATTCTGAGATTCTTCTCTATAGAATCTGTAATTCTGAACCAATCGCTTCGAAATTTGGAACATTCATAGTATATAGTATGCCTGACCGATCGATGGTATCAGCAATTCCTTATCTACATCACTGGTATAAGTTTTTGACTCCCCGCTTCCAGCTCCGCTTCCGGACTGTATTTTTAATTTCTTGATATCTTACAAATATCCTCCAGATCCAATTTTGTTCTCTAGATTCGTAATATACATAAATGAAACTATATGATTCCATGCCAAACTCAGAATAATTGGGATCAAAAAAAATTATTTTTTTTATCATGGCTCACTCTTCGATTTGAATTCAGGATTTTGCCTATTCTGAGATTCTTCTCTATAGAATCTGTAATTCTGAACCAATCGCTTTGAAATTTGGAACATTTATAGTATATAGAATGCCCAACCGATCGATGGTATCAGCAATTTTTATTTCCATTATTTGTATAAGTTTTTGACTCCCCGCTTCCGGATCCGCTTCCGGACTGTATTTTTAATTTCTCGATATCTTGGAAAATATCCTCTAGATCCAATTTCGTTCTCAAGATTCGTGATCTACATGAATGGAACTATATAATTCCATGCCAAACTCAAAATAATTGGGATCAAAAAAATTTAATTTTTTTATCATGGCTCACTCTTCGATTTGAATTCAGGATTTTGCCTATTCTGAGATTCTTCTCTATAGAATCTGTAATTCTGAACCAATCGCTTCGAAATTTAGGAACATTTATAGAATATAGTATGCCTGACCGACCAATGGTATCAGCAATTTTTCATCTACATTATTTGTATGAGTTTTTGACTCCCCGCTTCCAGCTCCGCTTCCGGACTGTATTTTTAATTTCTCGATATCTTGGAAAATATCATCCAGTTCCACTTTTGTTCTCTAGATTCGTTATCTCTATGAATGAAACTATATATTTCCATGCCAAACTCAAAATAATTGGGATCAAAAAAATTTATTTTTTTTATCATGGCTCACTCTTCGGTTTGAATTCAGGATTTTGCCTATTCTGAGATTCTTCTCTATAGAATCTGTAATTCTGAACTAATCGCTTTGAAATTTGAAACATTCATAGTATATAGTATGCCTGACCGACCGATGGTATCAGCAATTTTTGACCTCCATTATTTGTATGAGTTTTTGACTTCCCGCTTCCAGCTCCGCTTCCAGACTGTATTTTTAATTTCTCGATATCTTGGAAAATATCCTCCAGATCCACTTTTGTTCCCTAGATTCGTGATCTACATAAATAAAACTATATAATCCCATGCCAAACTTAAAATAATTGGGATCAAAAAAATTAAATTTTTTTATCATGGCTCACTCTTCGATTTGAATTCAGGATTTTGCCTATTCTGAGATTCTTCTCTATAGAATCTGTAATTCTGAACCAATCGCTTTGAAATTTGGAGCATTCATATTATATAGTATGCCTGACCGACCGATGGTATCAGCGATTTCTTATCTACATTATTTGTATGAGTTTTTGACTCCCCGCTTCCAGCTCCGCTTCCGGACTGTATTTTTAATTTCTCGATATCTTGGAAAATATCCTCCAGATCCAATTTTGTTCTCTAGATTCGTAATCTACATGAATGAAACTATATAATTTCATGCCAAACTCAAAATAATTGGGATCAAAAAAATTTAATTTTTTTATCATGGCTCACTCTTCGATTTGAATTCAGGATTTTGCCTATTCTAAGATTCTTCTCTATAGAATCTGTAATTCTGAACCAATCGCTTTGAAATTTGAAACATTCATAGTATATAGTATGTCTGACCGATCAATGGTATCAGCAATATTTTATCTCATTATTTGTATGAGTTTTTGACTCCCCGCATCCAGCTCCGCTTCCGGACTGTATTTTTAATTTCTCGATATCTTGGAAAATATCCTTCAGATCCAATTTTGTTCTCTAGATTCGTAATTTACATGACTGAAACTATATAATTTCATGCCAAACCCAAAATAATTGGGATCAAAAAATTTATTTTTTTTTATCATGGCTCACTCTTCGCTTTGAGTTCAGGAATATGCCTATTCTGAGATTTTTCTCTATAGAATTTATAATTCTAGACCAATCGCTTTGAAATTTGGAACATTTTTAGTATATAGTATGCCTAACCGATCGATGCTATCAGCAATTTCTTATCATCATTATTTGTATGAGTTTTTGACTTCCCGCTCCCGGCTCCGCTTCCGGACTGGATTTTTAAATTTTCGATATCTTGGAAAATATCATCCAGATCAAATTTTGTCTCCTAGATTCGTAATCTACATGAATGAAACTATATAATTTCATGCCAAACACAAAATAATTGGGATCAAAAAAATTTAATTTCTTTCATCATGGCTCACTCTTTGCTTTGAGTTCAGTATTTTCCCTATTTTGAGATTTTTCTCTATAGAATCTGTAATTGTAGTCCAATCGCTTTGAAATTTGGAACATTTATAGTATATAGTATGCCTGATCGATCGATGCTATCAGCAATTTGGTATCTCCATTATTTATATCAGTTCTTGACTCTCCGCTTCCGGCTCCGCTTCCGGGTTAGATTTTTAAATTTCCTATATCTTGAAAATTATCCTCTTGATTCAATTGTGCTTTCAAGATTCGTAATCTACATGGATTGAACTATATAATTCCATGCCAAACTCAAAATAATTGGGATCAAAAAATTTAATTTTTTTTATCATGTCTCACTCTTTGATTTGAATTCAGGATTTTGCCTATTCTGAGATTTTTCTCTATAGAATCTGTAATTGTGGCCCAATCGCTTTGAAATTTGGAACATCCATAGTATATAGTATGCCTGATCGATCGATGCTATCAGCAATTTGGTATCTCTATTATTTATATCAGTTCTTGACTCTCCGCTTCCGGCTCCGCTTCCGGGTTGGATTTTTAAATTTCCTATATCTTGAAAACTATCCTCTAGATTCAATTGTGTTTTCAAGATTCGTAATCTACATGGATTGAACTATATAATTTCATGCCAAACTCAAAATAGTTGAGATCAAAAAATTTAATTTTTTTTATCATGTCTCACTCTTCGATTTGAATTCAGGATTTTGCCTATTTTGAGATTTTTCTCTATAGAATCTGTAATTGTGGTCCAATCGCTTTGAAATTTGGAACATTTATAGTATATAATATGCCTGATCGATCGATGCTATCAGCAATTTGGTATCTTTATTATTTATATCAGTTTTTAACTATCCGCTTCCGCTCCGCTTCCGGGTTGGATTTTTCAATTTTCTATATCTTGAAAACTATCCTCTAGATTCAATTGTGTTTTCAGGATTTGTAATCTACATGGATTGAACTATATAATTTCATGCCAAACTCAAAATAATTGGGATCAAAAAATTTAATTTTTTTTATCATTGCTCACTCTTCGATTTGAATTCAGGATTTTGCCTATTCTGAGATTTTTCTCTATAGGATCTGAAATTGTGGTCCAATCGCTTTGAAATTTGGAACATTTATAGTATATAGTATGCCTGATCGATCGATGCTCAAGCAATTTGGTATCTTTTTTATTTATATTAGTTTTTGACTCTCAGCTTCCGGCTCCGCTTCCGGGTTGGATTTTTAAATTTTCTATATCTTGAAAACTATCCTCTAGATTCAATTGTGTTTTCAAGATTCGTAATCTACATGGATTGAACTATATAATTTCATGCCAAACTCAAAATAATTGGGATCAAAAAATTTAATTTTTTTCATCATGTCTCACTCTTTGATTTGAATTCAGGATTCGGTAATTGTGGTCCAATCGCTTTGAAATTTGGAACATTTATAGTATATAGTATGCGTGATCGATCGATGCTATCAGCAATTTTTTATCTCTATTATTTATATAAGTTTTTGACTCCCCGCTTCCGGCTCCGCTTCCGGGCTGGATTATTAAATTTCTGATATCTTGGAAATTATCCTCCAGATCGTATTTTGTTCTCAGGATTTGTAATCAACATGAATGAAACTATATAATTCTATGCCAAACACAAAATAATTGGGATCAAAAAAATTTAATTTTCTTTATCATGGCTCACTCTTCGATTTGAATTCAGGATTTTGCCTATTCTGAGATTTTTCTCTATAGAATCTGTAATTGTGGTCTAATCGCTTCGAAATTGGGAACATTCATAGTATATAGTATGCGTGATCGATCAATGCTTTCAGCAATTTGGTATATTGATTATTCATATGAGTTTTTGACTCCTCGAAAATACGATTTCTAGTAAATGCGTGAATAGATTTCAAGTTTTTTAACATTTTTAGAATCTACAGAGTTGAATTGATATAATTATATACACTTTAATTTCTCCAATTATAAATTGAGGTCTGTTCGAAGGGGTAGAAAATATAGAAATTTGCCAAACTCTGATTTTGGACGTTCAAAACAATTATTTTGGAATATTTCGGAAACGTGTTGAGATATTTGAATTCTGTTTGCAGATTTTGATTCTACGCGTGAATTTGCATAGATATAGATACATTTCGAATCTGTAGAGGATAATTTAGGGTGAAAAATAGAGCATTGTCACTTTTTTTGTAAAATTCCAAAAGTAAAAACTTCAAACCTCGATATCTCGATGAGTATTTGGAGGAATTTCGCAAAAATAACAAAATTCTTCGTCCCCTGAAATTACCCCTGTAAAACCATATACGTAGCATCTAATGGTATAGGTTTCATAACCGTAGGACGTCAATTAAAGAAAATAGATTTTTTGATGTGTAATTTTACGACACTAAAAAAAATCGAAGTGGTTTCCATATTAGTGTTTGCAAAAGCCTATGTATATTAGAAATTTCAGCATTGTTGTATGTACCGTTTAGAAGTTAGAGTGTGTAGCATAATAGTAGTAAAACTCTTCTTTCCTCCCACTCCCATTCCCATTCCTATTCCCATTCCCATTCCCATTCTTAGAATCTTTTTTGGATAAATTCAGCCGTGGGAATTTTATATTTGATTATCGTATTATTAAAATTTGAATTTATTTTTTCATATTCTGTTTCCACAGATCAAAAATATAAAAATATATTTGATTCGCAAGTCAACACCAGCTATTCTATTGCATACTTTTCTAGCGGGAGCTCAATCAGGCTCACTGGCGAACGACGCGTAGCTTGCCGGCATTGTATTTATCTAAATAACTCTTGAATCACTACCTGAATAATGAATATGTAGGCAAATATTCCCACTAGAATTTGATAAAGAGTATATTGTTGATCAAAAATAATTCATAAATCATTAAATAAGCTGGGAATATTCCTTTTTATTTATGTCAACACCAATACACTTGAATAGGTAATAGTTTGCTAAGTTTGTCAGAGATGGCAGCACCTAGCACGTTTTGGAATAAAAATTTTTAAAAAGCGAAAAATAGTGACTATTTGACATATTTATTCATACCAGAGATTTTAGAATATTTCATTGCAATGATATTTGATACTTTTGAATGATTGGAATGGCAAAAAAATATTATTTAGAAAATAATTTTTTGGTAGCAGCTATTGACAGATGCTGCCGCTAGCGGAGAATTTTTGAACTTTACACCTGACGTTTGACTTTAAACAAGAATAAAATACAAACAAAATTTATTGTAATTATATTTAAATTTCAACAATACAATTCATATTTACTTCAAAAATTAAATATACAGGACTTAAAATTATCTTACAAACTAATTAACGAATTATAATTAAGTCTGAAAACAATTCAAATTGTATTTACATCAAAAATAAAAAATACAAACTATTATTGAATTTAATTTATTTTGCAAACTATTTAACAATACATTTATTCTTCTAACTACACCTGAAAACAATAAAAATAGGTTTTAGAAATAAAACAATTGTAAATTTGTGGAAATGATTTTATTTTGGGAATAAGGAAAGGGTATAGAGGATCGAAGATTAATTGTTGATTACTCGATGCTGTTGTCTTGTTGGAAGTCTTGTCCGCGATGCTGTTGCGTTGTTTTGAGCCTTGTTCGCCCCCAGGCAATGACTAAGGGGAAAGAGACGAACTCTTCTCCGGGAATTCTCCCTTTGGGCCTAGGAAAACCCCAGCGAAACCTAGACCAGAGAAGTGGCTTCTTCGCTCGCTGCAACTGAAACAACAAAATAATTATTACAAGTCGGAAAATTTGGAAAGGAATTGAACTCACTTGAACTTTGCAAGCGGCGGGTTGAAATTAATTAGTTGGCTTCTTTAAAGTTGAATCTGGACACATGAACAGCTGATATTGATGTACTGATCTTCTGCAATTACTGGAGGACTTCTTTAACGGCTGCTGGGCTCTGATTTTGCTGCTGGGCTCTGATTTTGCTGCTGGGCTCTGATTTTGCTGCTGGGCTCTGATTTTGCTGCTGGGCTCTGATTCTGCTACTGGGCTCTGAAGTCTGGTAGTTACTGCAGCTGCAAGTTGCCATCTGCTGGACTCTAAATTAAAATTATAAATTCAAATATTAGACAAATAATTTTGGCAGTAGCTAAAAACAGTTATATAATGAGCAATATTATATTACCTAGTTGATGATGCGATGATGTTATGAAGATCCACGGCCGGCGACCTGAAACAGAAACTTAAAACAAATTTTGGTGAATCACATTCAACAAAACAAATATTGAGAGTTGATTTTGGCTGCTGGGCTCATCCTCAGCTCCTCCCACGATGTCCATTCCCACGATGTCCATTCCCTCGTTGTCCACCTCATCAGCTGGGCTCATCCTCAGCAAATGATCTGCAAAAATACAAATTAATTAGAAATCTGCGAAAAAACAATACAAAATAGCTGAAAGAAAAATTGATTAGAACCTGAAAAGCAAAGTTTATTAGTCAACTTACGTCCTGTTGTTAATTTGTTGGAGGTGATGATGATGAATTGAAGAAGCTGAAAGGGAATTTTTTATTAAATACATTCATTCAACATTCGTTCAACATTCAAAAGTGTTTTGTGTGTGTGTTTTGTTCGAAGAGTTAGCTACGCGATTGATTGTTGCTTTATTACTTCGCGAGGTTACTTAAAAGTGCTCGGATATATTTATGCTACTGATTGACTCTACTTTACTACCCCAATGAATGCCTGAGCGCTCAGACACCCAGCACCGGTGTGCTCGTCGTTTGCAAAAAAAAAATATGTTGTTTGAATACGTGGCCAATGCATATTCCGAGGCCCGCGATACCGCCTAATTACGCGATATGGTAACCTTAAGTATCGGTCTCAGCTAATGTCGTTTCTTGAACTTAATCAAGGACCCCCGCCAGCTACCATATTTTCCCGACTTCCGATAGGTACATATCGAGAGTATGCCATTACTCCCTAATTAGATCGCTCGTTCGCCCTAGAACTCATTGCAACCCCACGCGGTGGTGTTCATCAGGGGGGGTGCCTCTCGTAGCGGTACCTACGTGTGCACCGATTCCCACGTTGGACCTTTCATTACAGGCCTTTGCAAAAAAACCAAGACATTTTATTTATTTATTACATAATAAAAGCAAAGACTAACATCGCAAATACGTGCCCCTAACGGACACGCAATGCGGAACCAAAATCCCAATTTACATATTTAAATATACAAAATTTTGATCTCTACGTTAATAAGCAAAATTCACAACCCCAAATATAACACTTGAACACTTTTAAAGTACTTTAAATCAACGATTTGATCACGAGTTACGCGGCGTAGATGCTAACAGTACGAATTGTGAAGCAACAGTGCTAGATAAACGCATATACAAAGCATTGAACACCTGCAGCCAAGCGAGTTGAAACTTCGTTACTTAATAGAACCAAATGAAACAAGAATGTTTTAATCAATAAATTTGTATACAAATGTACTTTTAAAATAAAATAGCCAATATATGACCTCCCGTTCTTAATATTTAGCAATATATTTCTTAATATAAAATAAATAAGGGGTGAAATCAATTTGAAAATAATTTTTAGGGAGTAAAATATCTTCTAAAATGTTATAATAATTAATTCCTTAGAAATAATGGAAATTTTATTCCCATGTTAATATTTTACGGACAAAAAGATATTTTTCATGGGGTGGAACACCCCTTCGAATAAAATTCATGAATGGCTTCCTAAAATATGAAAATATCATTCCTAATTTATTCCTGAACTATATCCCTTGGAGAAATTAAAATTACACCACTGTACCCAATTTTAACCCTTAAATTAAGGGTAGAAATGAATACAAATACAAATAGTCAATTGTAATTTATTGCATCATTCGAGATTGAATAATTGTTTATGCCTAAAACCAGAGGTGCCCAAAATTTTCAAATTGTGTGTAGGTATTTAGGAAGGATGGTAGTTTATTGAAAAATAATATCAATTACTTATTTAGATTGGCGTACGAGTTACAGACTTGCGAATTTGATATTAAAAAAACCAGTTACCGCTTAAAACAAATTAATTAATTTTGGGTAAACCAGTGGTTCAAGAAAACTCAAATTCAGGATAAGAGCTTAGAAGGGATGTAGACTTATCCAAAAATAATATAAATTACCAATTGTTATTGGTGTACGAGTTGCAGGCCTGCGAATTTATTATTTAAAAACCAGTTACCACTTAAAACAAATTATTTATCTCTGCATAAACCAGAGGCTCAAAAAAATCAAAATTTTGGGTATGAGCCCAAAAGGGATGTAGACTTATGCAAAGATAATTTGCAGCGTTTGGATCAATATTTTACGATTATCATTTTGGGTGATACAAGCTTGGAAAGTGTGACAAATTTTCGTTGCATCATCTAAACTGACATGACTGAAATAAAGAGAGTTAGAATTGGTTTTATAATAAATAATAAAACAACTGAAGTGGCACATTTTGGTTGCAATATTTGATCCCCTAATCTAATAGAGTTGAAACTGATTCTATAATAAATGGTATTATATAATCTTTTAAATAGCATTTGGTTCATTATTCTGCAATCACTATTTTAGGAGTTACAATCTTTTGAATTGTAACATATTTTCGTTGCAACATTCAACTCCCTAATCCGGTTGAGCTGGAAGATCAAAGCTTCAAACTGGTTTTATAATAAGCGGTATTATATAAGGTTTCAATTAGCGATTGGTTTATTACTTTACGATTATTATTTCAGTAGATACAGGGTTTTAAGTGTGATAAATTTTGGTTGCTACATTCAACCCCCTAAGCCCACAGGGTAGAAATATAAAGGGTTGAAACTAGTTTTATAATAAATGATACTGTATAAAATTTTAATTAGCATTTGGTTTATTATTTTACTATTATTAATTTAAGATATACGAGCTTTGAAAATGTTCTGTTATATTTTTGCCAATTGAAACTATCAAATAAATCATGACAAAAATCAATATTGTGACAGCCAATCAATCTATGAAACAAAAATCACTGAAATCAATCAAAAATTGTGACCTGTAGCGTGTCTCATACGTACAAGCCACAATAAGGTAATGCTTGTCATTTTTCAGATGAATAAAAACTAGTCTATTGAAAATAACATATTGAAAATCAATAGGATTATATATTGTAATCGACTGAGAAAGTATGACTAAAATCGGTTAAGAATTGCGACATGTAGCGTGTCCCATACGTACAGACAAAAAAAGGTATTACATATCATTTTAAAACTGTATAAAAATAAAAATGTTCAACAAATTATGACAAAAATTAATAGAGTTTTACTCTGATACATACTTAATAACCAAAAAAAAGAATCACTAAAATCGGTCAATAATTATGACTTGTAGCGTGTCCCATACGTACAGACAAAAATAAGGTACTACATATCATTTTAAAACTATATAAAAATTAAAATATTCAACTAATCATGATGAAAATCAATAGAGTCCTACTCTGTCACCTACTTAATTAATTAAAAAAAGAATCACTGAAATCGCACAAAAATTACGACCTGTAGCACGTCCCATACGTACAGACAAATAGAGGACAACATAATTATGTCACTTTCCAAAGTTTTTATAGAAAACATTCATGAAATTTCGCACTGTTAATATTTATAAACGAAATTCAGGTTATGTTCTTCTATCAGTTAGGAATATTATACATTTATTTTGAATTTTGACACAAGACTTGCAAGAATGAGTCATGTAGTGCCATCTATACGGTAATCGCGCAACTACACTGCAATATTTTGCACATTATTGATTATTTGATCTAATTGACATACTATTTCAAATATTCCAGGTATTTTTTAATAATATAGTCAATTAATATTCGCAGCAACACAAAATTATCCGATTGTATTTGTGAAGTAGATATTAGACAGTTGGCAACATTGATGATTATTGGCGTTGACAGTTAGATCATTCAAAAGTTTGAAAATAAAGTAATATACGAATATATTCTCATGGTAAATATGCTGTAATATATTTTAATAATAAAACCAATTAAAATTCGCAACAATTTAATATTTAATTACAATATTTAACAAAAAGTTGTCCAGTCTACCTGTAGATTATCTGTGTTATTCTTAACTGTCAAACAGTCAAATTAAAGTTAATTTTGAAACAGAAAAGTCATGAATTTTATTGTGTGGATTGTCTAATTGTAATAATTAATCATGAAATGAATTAATCAAGCTCGAATATTTCGTCAAAATTCTAGTTTTTAGTTTGTTGTCACAATATTTGACGTAAAGTTGTCCAATCTTTTTGTAGATTATCTGTGTTGTTCTAATCTGTTGTAATAGATGGCGCCACAATTTAGCTGCAATATTTAGCACGAAGTTGTCCAGTCTATTTTCTAACCTTACTGTCAGCTAACTATCAAAGTGACATTTAAATTAGATTTGTATTAGAAAATTATGGATTTTTCTAGACCATGTGGTTGCAAAGCGTATCGTACCTGTTTAATATGCGAAAAAAGTTATGGGCTTTCAAATTTAATAAGTATAAATAAAGTGAGATAATTAGTAGATTAATTAGCAGTGATTACAAAATGTTATTGCAGGATAATGGTACATACATATTTTGCCCTTTGTGTAACAAAGCGTGGCCGGGATGGCACATAAATGATTACGAAAATCATCCAAATCATGTTGGAAATCCTATTGAATTTCCAGGAGTATATATACAAATGAATTATTTGAATGACGATGAAGAGGAAGATTTAATGAAAGGTATTGATGATATGCCGTGGGATTTATCTCAAAGCGGTAGGAGAAAGCAAAATTTCGGGCCTAAATGTAATTTTAAGAAGCAGAAACTTAAGGTTGGAGATTTTAGAGGATTTCCTAAGTTTACTAAATTTGTACAAGAAAAATTTAGACAAATTCCGATTTTACGTGATTATCAGACAATTGAGCAATGTTCGTTGGAATATGATCCTGCGAGAGGGGCTTCTATTGATCCTCACGTGGATGATTGTTGGATTTGGGGAGAGAGGATTATAACAGTTAATTTGGCAGCAGATTCAGTGCTTACAATGACAAAATTTATTGGAAATGATTGTAAATATAATTTGAATTGGGTGGAAAAGTATCCAGCTGTTGTAAATGAAAATCAAAGTGAGGATTGCTATAAATTGTGCAGAAATGGTGATAACAAACCTGTTGTAAGAATACCAATGCCTAGGTAAATTTCTGTAATATTTTATTTTAAAATAATACAGAGATTAATATTTACAGGAAATCTTTGTTGGTTATGTACGGAGCGGCTCGATACGATTGGGAACACCAAATATTGCGGGAAGATATAACAAAACGAAGAGTTTGCTTGGCATATCGAGAATTCACGCCCCTTTATTTGCCAGGTGGTTCCAGGCATGAATTAAGCAAAGAAATATTACAAAAAGCTGTACATTTTTTTGAATAAATTGTAAATATTAAATAAATCTTTTTTGAACATCACATAATTAATTTACAGATTGAGGTGAACTATTTTCCGGAGTGTAAGTTACTGGGGCGGTTGTTTTGTCTTGTCCGCGAGCAAGTTGCAAGTATAATTCTTGACGTTGCCATTTATGGGCGGCTCTTTCAGTTTTGACACGACGAATCGATTTTGCCAACATAACTGCAAACGCAATGCCTAGAACCTGAAAAAAGCAATTAACTCCAATTTTATTAATTGGTTTTGAGTTTTTACCTGCACAAGTGCGATGCATAAAGCTCCAGTTCCCAACATGATTGCGCTTTCTTTAATAATAAAAGACAAAGCGTTCAAACAACCCATGTCACTTGTTTTGACGTACCACTCTTCTTCGCTGTGGACTCCGCAACAGTTAAGCTACAAATTATTATGACAATAAATCAATTTTAAACATTAGTTTGTTACTTACTCGATATTGTAGAGCATCAACGGCCTCTTTTGTTGCTTGATCCGATCCATAATTCATCATTGCATCTTTCATTCGGTCTTCCATGTAAACTTCAATATTGGCCCTCATACTATAGGCCGCAATACAAGCAGCCACTTCCAGAATAAGGACAAGGAATAATAGTAAAGCGTACTGCAATAAAATATGTTTCACTTCAAGGAAAAAAAAATATTTAAATTCGTACCATGTTGACCATGCAGGTGCTTTCTTTTACAGCCGCTGCACATCCAAATGCTGCTATTAATAAAATAATTACACCAATTGCAACAACTAAAATTGTTGGCGAAAAATAGTGATCCTCCATGAATATTTCAAAATCATAATAAATCGCTTTTATTGTGCTTCCGAAGGAGATTAGTAGCACTCCCACTAGCTAAAACAAACAAAAATAATTATAATTAACAAACGAATCATAATAATTGTAAAAACTGAACTATTCAATGAATCGTACTGAAAATCAATAGGGTACTACTTTGAAGATTAAAAAATCGATAAAAAAAAAAATTACTGAAATCGGCAGAAAATTGTGACTTACAGGGTGTCCCATACGTACAGGCTTTTAAAAAGAAGCTTTTATAGATAATTATTCATAAAAACTAAAGTAGTCAACAAATATTGATGAAAATCAATAGGTTCCTATTTTGATTATTATCCAATCGGTACAAAGAATAATTATTAGAATTGGTCAAAAATTAGGACCAGCAGCGTGTCCCATACGTACAGATTAAAGGACGAAAATACATGTCACCTTTTAAATTGATTATAAAAATCAAATTATCCAACGAATCATACTGAAAATCAATTTAATGGTTAAACAATGAACAAAAAAATAATTACCAAAATCAACCCAAAATTGCGACTTACAGGATGTCCCCTTCGTACAGACTAAAGGACAGTCGTTTTTAGAAGAAGTTCTTGTAAAAAATTGCTCATAATAATTGAAGTACTCAACGAATCATAACAAAAATCAATTAGGTGTTGTTTTGATAGTTAACAAATCGATCAAAAAAATAATTATCAAAATTGGCCAAAAATTGCGACTTACAGGTGTCTTATACGTACAGACCAAAGGACGAAAATGTATTTTACTTTAAGAACTGTTTATAATAATCAAATTATCAAACAAATCATACTGAAAATCAATAGGGCTCTATTTTGATGATTGAACAATCGATAAAAAAATAATCACTGGAATGGGCCAAAAATTGCGACTTATAGATTGTCCCATACGTACAGACTGAAGGACAGTCGTCTTGAAAATTATTTTTTTCTTGAAAATTGCTCATAGTAATTAAAGTATCCAATGAATCCAAACTAAAATCAATAGGGTATTGCTTTGATAGTTAATCAATCGATTAAAAAAGGAATTATGAAATTGGCTGAAAATTGTGACTTGCAAAGTGTCCCATACGTACAGACCAAAAGACGAAAATGTATGTTACTATATGAACTGTTTATAATAATCAAAATATCAAACAAATCATACTGAAAATCAATAGGGCTCTATTTTAATGATGGAACAATCGACAAAAAAATAATTACCAAAATCGGCCAGAAATTGCGACTTACAGGATGTCCCATACGTACAGACTAAAGGACAATCGTTTTGAAAAAAAAGTTTTTGTAGAAATTTGCTTATAATAATTAAAGTACTCAACGAATCATAACAAAAATCAATAGGGTGTTGTTTTGATCGTCAACTAATCGATCAAAAAAATAATTGTTAAAATTGGCCAAAAATTGCGACTTACAGATGTCCCATACATACAGACTCAAGGACAAAAATATATGTCATATTTTGAATTGCTTATAAAAAATTAACTATCCAACGAATAGTTCTAGAAATCAATAGGGTACTATTCTGATAATTACAGAATCGATAAAAAATAATTATTGAAATCAGCCAAAAATTTCGATTTACAGGTTGTCCCATACGTACAGACTTTTAAAAACGAGCTTTTATAGAAAATTGTTCATTAAAATTAAAGTACCAAACAAATCATAGCAAAAATCAATAGAATATTGCTTTGATAGCTAACCAATCGATCAAAAAAAGAATCATCAAAATTGGCTGAAAATTGCGACTTGTAAAGAGTCCCATACGTACAGACCAAAAGATGAAAATGTATGTCACTTTATGAACTGTTTATAATAATCAAATTATCAAACATATTGTGCTGAAAATCAATAGGGCTCTATTTTGATGATTGAACAATCGAAAAAAAAATAATCGCTGCAATGGGCCAGAAATTGCGACTTACGGGTTGTCCCATACGTACAGACTAAAAGACAGTCGTTTTTAAAATTATTTTTTTTTGAAAATTTCTTATAGTAATTAAAGTACCCAACGAATCGTAACAAAAATCAATAGGGTATTGCTTTGATAGCTAAACAATCAATCAAAAAAAGAATCATCAAAATTAGCTGGGAATTGCGACTTACAGAGTGTCCCATACGTACAGACCAAAAGACGAAAATGTATGTTACTGTATGAACTGTTTATAATAATCAAATTATCAAACAAATCATACTGGAAATCAATATAATTTTATTTTGATGATTGAACAATCGACAAAAAAATAATCACGGGAATGGGCCAAAAATTGAAACTTACAGGCTGTCCCATAAGTACAAACTGAAGGATAGTCGTTTTTAAAAAAAAGTTTTTGTATAAAATTGCTCATAGTAATCAAAGTACTGAACGAATCATGACAAAAATCAATAGGGTACTGTTTCGATAATTAACCAATCGATCAAAAAAATAATCATCAAAATTGGCTAAGAATTGCGACTTACAGGATGTCCCATACGTACAGAACAAAGGACGAAAATGTATTTCACTTTAAGAACTGTTTATAATAATCAAATTATCAAACAAATCATACTGAGAATCAATAGGGTTGTACTTTGATGATTAAACAATCGATAAAAGAAATAATCATAAAATCGGTCAATAATTGCGACTTACAGAGTGTCCCATATGTACAGACTGAAGGACAGTCGTTTTTTAAAAAATGTTTTTGTTGAAAATTGCTCATAATAATTAAAGTACTTAACCAATCATAGCAAAAATCAATAGAATTTTGCTTTGATAGTCAACCAATCGACTGAATAAAAAATCATCATAATTGGCTGAAAATTGTGACTTACAGAGTGTCCCATACGTACAGACCCAAGGACAAAAATGTATGTCATATTTCGAATTGCTTATAAAAAATTAATTATTCAACGAATCATTCTGGAAATTGATAGGATATTATTTTGATGACTATACAATTCATCAAAAAATAATCACTGGAATCGGCCAAAAATTCCGACTGTCAGGCTGTCCCATACGTACAGACTGAAGGACAGTTGTTTTTAAAAAAGAGTTTTTGTAGAAAATTGCTCATAATAATTAAAGTACTAAACAAATCATGACAAAAATCAATAGGGTGTTGTTTTGATAGTTAACTAATCAACCAAGAAAAAAAATATTAAAATTGGCTGAGAATTGTGACTTATAGGGTGTCCCATACGTACAGACCAAAGGACGAAAATGTATGTCACTTTAAGAACTGTTTATAATAATCAAAGTATCGAATAAATTATACTGAAAATCAATAGGGCTCTATTCTAATGATTAAAAAATCGATTAAAAAATAAACTAGGGAATAGGCCAAAAATTGAGACTTACAGGCTGTCCCATACGTACAGACTAAATGACAGTTGTTTTTAAAAAAAGTTTTTGTACAAAATTGCTCATAATAATTAAAGTACTTAACAAATCATGACAAAAATCGATAGGGTGTTGTTTTGATAGTTAACCAATCAACCAAAAGAAAAATTATCAAAATTGGCTGAGAATTGCGACTTACAGAGTATCCCATACGTACAGACCAAAGGACGAAAATGTATGTCACTTTATGAACTGTTCATAATATTCAAATTATCAAACAAATCATACTGAAAATTGATATTTTGATGATTGAACAATCAATAAAATAATAATCACTGGATTGGGCCAAAAATTACGACTTACAGATTGTCCCATACGTACAGACTAAAGGACAGTCGTATTTAAAAAAGAGTTTTTGTAGAAAATTGCTCATAATAATTGATGTACCCAACAAATTATGACAAAAATCAATAGGATTTTGTTATGATAGTTAACCAATCAATCAAAAAAATTATTATGAAAATTGGCTGAGAATTGTGACTTACAGGGTATCCCATACGTACAGACTAAAGGACAGTCGTTTTTAAAAAAGAGTTTTTGTAGAAAGTTGCTCATAATAATTAATGTACTTAACGAATTATAACAAAAATCAATAAGGTTTTGTTATGATAGTTAACCAATCAACTAAAAAAGGAATTATGAAAATTGGCTGAGAATTGTGACTTACAGGGTGTCCCATACGTACAGACCCAAGGACGTTATGCAAATTCAGATCATAATAATTATTTTAAAAATTTAATCAACTGTTTCATGTTCAATTTAAGAGACGTACGTAAAATTTGGTGCCAACTCTTTCCAATAAATGCGACATCAGGGGCTCCAACAAGGTGAATTTATTTCTATCATAAAGATAACAAAAGATTATTTTCATTAAAATAAGATAAAACTGTCTCCTTTAATCGATTTTTTAAAATAATTGCTTATTACGGTTGGACTGAATTGTTTGTCAAAAGCAGTTCTTAGAACAGTTGGACGTACTTACCACAAACATGAAGTTCGAAATAAAAAGCATGTATTTGATACATTTCATCCCAACGTTTAAATCTTGGGCCATTTTCGGGCCGTTAATAAAATCACAATCTTAATATAGCACAAAATATCTGAATACACTACAGCGAACTGAACTTCTACCTGTTGAAACAAATAATGTCGATTCATTCTTATCATTTTGCGATAAGATTAGCCAGAAACTATTGTTTAGGTTCTTATCGCCAAGCTCTGAGCAACAGGTATTATTTTCAATTGAATTTAAATCTAAATTTAAATTGATTTCGATCGCAAATGGAGCTACCATCATTAATACACACAAGCATCACTCATTTGAATGTAAGATTTTCAGACATTAAATTTAAATAATAATATGATCCCTGTTTTTAAACGACTTGTGTAATTATCACACTGCTAATAGGGCATTATTTTTAATTGTTGACGTGTACTGAATTTGTAATTCGTTCACGCCCTTTGACGTCAAACAAATGAAAATTAATTCGTCCGTAAATTTTCTTAATAGCAGAATAACAAGATCAAAAAAATTATCATTTCTTTTCAAGACAGACAAAATAAAAATGTCATCTTAGTAGCAAACACAATTCGTTTGAAAATACTCATTCATCAACTTCAGTTTACATATTTATCGATCAATATGATTGATTATAATTTAATTCAATTCTGCAGTCATTTTTCAAACTACTTTTTGAGGTTTCTGATCAAAATAAAAATTATTAGAGTTTCATTTTAATCAGTCGACAAAATTGGTCAAAAATTGCGACCTGTAGCATGTCCCATACGTACAGACCAATTAAATGATTAAAGAAAATTTTTGTGGGAAATTATTAATAAAAAATTAATTATATGACAAATCCTGATGAAAATCAATAGGGTTATGAATTGATGGCTAGTCAGTCGACAAAAAATAAAATCATTGAAATTGGCCAAAAATTGCGACCTGTAGCGTGTCCCATACGTACAGACCAATCCAATTTTTAAAGAAGTTGTAGGAAATTATTGATAAAACTTTAATTATGTAACAAATCTTGATGAAAATCAATACGGTTGTGAATTGATGACTAGTCAGTTGACAAAAAATAGAATTTTTGGAATTGGCCAAAAATTGTGACCTGTAGCGTGTCCCATACGTACAGACCAAAGAAATTATTAAAGAAGTTGTAGGAAATTATTAATAAAAATTTAATTATGAAACGAATCTTGATGAAAATCGATATTCGTTTATTAATGGCTAGCCAATCGACCAAGAAGAGAATTAATGGAATTGGCCAAAAATTGTGACCTGTAGCGTCTCCTATACGTACAGACCAAAGAAATTATTAACGGAATTGTAGGAAATTATTGATAAAAATTTAATTGTGTAACAAATCTTACTGGAAATCAATTGGGTTGTGTATTGATGACTAATCAATCTACAAAAAAAGAAATCATTGGAACTGGTCAAAAATTGCGACCTGTACAGTGTCCCATACGTACAGACTAAATAAATTATTAAAGGAGCTGTAGGAAACTATTAATGAAAATTTAATTGTGTTACAAATCTTGCTGGAAATCAATAGGGCTGTATAATAATGACTGGTCAATCGACAAAAAAAGGAACCATTGAAATTGGTCAAAAATTGCGACCTGTAGCGTGTCCTATACGTACAGACCAAAGAAATTTTTGAAGGAGTTGTAGGAAATTATTAATAAAAATTTAATTATGCAACAAATATTAATGAAAATTAATAGAGTTGTGTATTGATGACTAGTCAATCGACACAAAAAGATTTTATTGAAATTGGTGAAAAATTGCAACCTGTAGCGTGTCCCATACGTACAGGCCAATGAAATTATTAAAGAAGTCGTAGGAAATTATTAATGAAAATTTGATTATGCAACAAATCCTGATAAAAATTGATAGGGTTGTAAATTGATGACTACCTAATCGACAAAAAGAAGAATAATTGAAATTGGCCAAAAATTGCGACCTGTAGCGTGTCCCATACGTACAGACCAAAGAAATTGCTAAAGGAGTTGTAGGAAACTATTAATAAATATTTAATTATGCAACGAATCTTGATGAAAATTAATAGAGTTGTAAATTGATAACTACTCAAACGACAAGAGAAGGGACCATTGGAATTGGTCAAAACTTGTGACTTGTACAGTGTCCCATACGTACAGATCAAAGAAATTATTAAAGAAGTCACAGGAAATTATTAATAAAAATTTAATTATACAATGAATCTTGATGAAAATCAATAGAACTGTGTATTGATGGCTAGAAAATGGACAAAAAAATGAATTATTGAAATTGGCCAAAATTGTGACCTGTAGCTTGTCCCACACGTACAGACCAAAGAAATTACTAAAGAAGTCGTGGAAAATTATTAATTAAAATTTAATTATTGTACAAATTTCAATGAGATTTAATACGGTTGTATACTAATGACTACTCAATCAAAAAAAGGAAGAATGATTGAAATTGGCCAAAAATTGCGACCTGTAGCGTGTCCCATACGTACAGACCAATGAAATTATTAAGGAGGTTGTAGGAAATTATCTATAAAAATTAACCAAGAGACCGAATTCTGATAAAAAGCAATAGGGTAGTATATTAATGGCCAGTCAGTCGACAAAAATAACAATGATTGGAATTGGTCAAAAATTGCGACCTGTATAGTGTCCCATACGTACAGACCAAATAAATTATTAAAGAAGTTGTGGGAAATTATTGATAAAAATTTAATTGTGTTACAAATCTTGCTGGAAATCAATAGGGCTGTATATTGATGACTAGTCAGTCGATAAAAAAATAAATTATTAAAATTGGCCAAAAATTACGACCTGTACCGTGTCCCATACGTACAGACCAAATAAATTATTAAAGAAGTTGTGGGAAATTATTAATAAGAATTTAATTATGCGACGAAGATTGATGAAAATTAATAGGGTTGTGTATTGATGACTAGTCAATCGAAAAAAAAAGGTTGTATTCAAATTGTTCAAAAATTGCAACTTGTAGCGTGTCCCATATGTACAGGCCGATAAAATTATTAAAGAAGTCGTAGGAAATTACTAATAAAAATTCAATTATACAACGAATTTTGATGAAAATCAATAGGGTAATATATTGATGGCTAGTCAATCGATAAAAGAAGAAATCTTTGGAATTGGCCAAAAATTGTGACCTGTAGCGTGTCCCATACGTACAGACCAAATAAATGATTGAAGGAGTTGTAGGAAATAAGTTATAAAAATTTGATTATGTAACGTATCTTGATGAAAATCAATACGGTTGTATATTGATGTCTAGTCAGTCGGCAAAAAAGAGAATAATTGAAATTGGCCGTAAATTGCGACCTGTAGCGTGTCCCATACGTACAGACCAATGAAATTATTAAGGAGGTTGTAGGAAATTATCTATAAAAATTAACCAAGAGACCAAATTCTGATAAAAAGCAATAGGGTAGTATATTAATGGCCAGTCAGTCGACATAAATAACAATGATTGGAATTGGTCAAAAATTGCGACCTGTATAGTGTCCCATACGTACAGACCAAATAAATTATTAAAGAAGTTGTGGGAAATTATTGATAAAAATTTAATTGTGTTACAAATCTTGCTGGAAATCAATAGGGCTGTATATTGATGACTATTCAGTCGATAAAAAAATAAATTATTAAAATTGGCCAAAAATTACGACCTGTACCGTGTCCCATACGTACAGACCAAATAAATTATTAAAGAAGTTGTGGGAAATTATTAATAAGAATTTAATTATGCGACGAAGATTGATGAAAATTAATAGGGTTGTGTATTGATGACTAGTCAATCGAAAAAAAAAGGTTGTATTCAAATTGTTCAAAAATTGCAACTTGTAGCGTGTCCCATATGTACAGGCCGATAAAATTATTAAAGAAGTCGTAGGAAATTACTAATAAAAATTCAATTATACAACGAATTTTGATGAAAATCAATAGGGTAATATATTGATGGCTAGTCAATCGATAAAAGAAGAAATCTTTGGAATTGGCCAAAAATTGTGACCTGTAGCGTGTCCCATACGTACAGACCAAAGAAATGATTGAAGGAGTTGTAGGAAATAAGTTATAAAAATTTAATTATGTAACGTATCTTGATGAAAATCAATACGGTTGTATATTGATGTCTAGTCAGTCGGAAAAAAAGAGAATAATTGAAATTGGCCGTAAATTGCGACCTGTAGCGTGTCCCATACGTACAGACCAATGAAATTATTGAAAAAGTTATAGATAATTATTAATAAAAATTTAGTTATGTGACGAATTTTGATAAAAATCAATGCGGTTGTATATTGATGATTACACAATCGACAAAAAAAGGAATAATTGAAATTGGCCAAAAATTGCGACCTGTAGCGAGTCCCATACGTACAGACCAATGAAATTATTAAAGAGGTTATAGGAAATTATCTATAAAAATTACCCAAGAGACCGAATTCTGATGAAAAGCAATAGGGTAGTATATTAATGGCCAGTTAGTCGACAAAAAAAAGAATGATTGGAATTGGTCAAAAATTGCGACCTGTACAGTGTTCCATACGTACAGACTAAATAAATTATCAAAGGAGTTGTAGGAAATTATTGATAAAAATTTAATTGTGTTACAAATCTTGCTGGAAATCAATAGGGCTGTATATTGATGACTAGTCAGTCGATAAAAAAATAAATCATTGAAATTGGCTGAAAATTTCGACCTGTAGCGTGCCCCATACATACAGACCAAAGAAATTATTAAAGGAGTTTTAGGAAATTATTGATAAAAATTAATTTATGCAACGAATCATAACAAAAATCAATAGAATTGTATATTAATGGCTAGTCAGTCAACAAAAAAAGGAATCATTGAAATTGGCCCAAAATTGTGGCCTGTAGCGTGTCCTATACTTACAGACCAAAGAAATTATAAAAGGAGTTGTAGGAAATTATTATTAAAAATTTAATTATGTAACGAATCTTGATGAAAATCAATAGGGTTGTATATTGATGAGAAGTTGGTTGATAAAAAAAGAAATCATAGAAATTGGCTAAAATTGCGACCTGTAGCGTGTCCCATACGTACAGACCAAAAACATAATAGAAAGCTGTAGGAAATTACTAATAAAAATTTAATTATGTAACAAATCTTGATGAAAATCAATAAGGTTATGTATTGATGGCTAGTCAGTTGATGAAACAGGAAATTATTGAAATTGGCCAAAAATTGCGACCTGTAGCGTGTCCCATACGTACAGACCAAATAAATTATTAAGGGAGTTGTAGGAAATTATTGATAAAGATTTGATTATTCAACAAATCTTGATGAAAATCAATAAGGTTGTGTACTGAAAACTAGTCAATACAAAAAAATAGGCATTATTGGAATTGGCCAAAAATTGTGGCCTGTAGCGTGTCCCATACGTACAGAACACCGAAATTAATAAAGGAGTTGTAGGAAAATATTAATAAAAATTTAATTATGTAACAAATCTTGATGAAAATCAATACGGTCGTATATTAATGGCTAGTCAATCGATAAAAAAAAAAATAATTAAAATTGGCCAAAAATTTTGACCTGCCGCGTGTCCCATACATACAGACCAAAGAAGTTGTAGAAAATTAGCAATAAAAATTTTATTGTGTAACCAATCTTGAAGAAAATCAATAGGGTTGTATATTGATGGCTAGTCAATCGACCAAAAAGGGAATTCATGAAATTGGCCAAAAATTGCGATCTGCAGAGTGTCCCATACGTACGGACCAAAGAAATTAATAAAGAAGTCGTAGGAAATTATTAATAAAAAATTAATAATGTAACGAATCTTGACAAAAATCAATAGGATTATATATTGATGGCTAGCCAGTTGACAAAAAAAGGAATCATTGGAATTGGCCAAAAATTGCGGCCTGTAGTGTGTCCCATATGTACAAACATAAAAAACGGTCTGAACGATATTTAATTACTCGTAAAGATTGTATTATTCAACGAATCGTGATGAAAATCAATAGGGCTTTATTTCAATTGATATTTCATCGATAAAAGAAGAAATTATTAAAATTGGTCAAGAATTGCGAGCTGTCCCATACGTACAGACTACAGGATAAAACTGCAGTTAATTTTTTTAAGTTAGTCAACTCGTAATTTAAGAATGTATTGCGGATTGCTAACTGCGCCTGAAGGCGGTTCGGGCAAAAATAGTCAAATTATTAAGCTGGGTGGAAAATGATAATTACGTGCACCCTGTAAATGAACTACCCACTTGTTACGTTTTCCATTGAGTAGAAGTTTGGCGGGATGTTTGACGAACAAGCACGTGGGCACAAGGGTGGAGACTACACGACAGATAGTGGGGATGATGTCGAGATAAGGGTAGCATGTTCTGAGCTCCTTCATTCGCACGCGATACCACAAGCAACACACATCATTGAACACGTTCGAAGCGGAAGCGCTACTACGTCAGTGACCGAGTGTGTCAGCCACTTGTGTCCAAGCCGTAGACGACCATTCTTCAGGTAGGATTGAAAATTAGGCAACTTAAAATTCATTCTTGTATTGCAAGTTGATAATAAACACTTTTGAATGATTAAAATTGAATTTTTCGGAAATGGGAGTAGAAAATTACGGAATTGCGTGTAGATAATTTTAGGTATGGTTTTCCAATTAAAGATTCGTTATCAGCCAATCATATTAATGTCAAATGCTGGTGTAAGCAAATGGACACTCATGAGATGAATTAGATCTGATAAAACAGACAAATTATAAAGCTCCATTATTTTTTTGCTTGATTAAAAAACTGGACTAACAGTTTTGTAGAAAATTATTCACAAAAACTTGACTGTGCAACCGATCTTGATGAAAATCAATAGGGTTTTATTTTGATGGTTAATCAATCAGTAAAAAAATAAATAATCAAAATTGGTCAATAATTGCGAGTTGTAGCGTGCCCCATACGTACAAACATTTCATCCAAATTTACCAACAATATTTTTTAAATAAAATTTTGATTGCAGGATGTTCGGATGCTGGATTTTGGTGGTCGTGACTATCGTTGCTTGTCTATGCGTCCCGCCCAGTTATTCGACTAGAGACGCTTGGGAAAAGCCCGGATGCCATAAAGTTGGTAAGTTATATTTAATCCGCTTATAAATATGTTTCATAATTTAAAATATGCATTACATATCCATAAGAACCGAAAAATAGTTTTTAAAATAAATTCAACCAGTAAAAACATGTAAAAGCTGTTTTATATAATGACAAAAAAAGTTTCCTTTCTAGGTAATTGTAAAAAATGACGTTGTTCATGAAAGAAATGAATCTCTAAAAGATCTTTGAAACTTTTCATATTAATTGGTGACATAATGTCTACAAACTGAAACAATTCTGTTTGAGTTTGCTGAAAGGCAATGTATGAAATGTCTTCAAATATTAAGGTGTGATTTATTCTTGTACTCCAAGCCATAAATTCCGCATATTTGAAAACTCCATTACAGAAGATAAACTCTGTAAAAACTACTTAATAATGCAGTGAATATTTTCTGTGAAATTAACGAGACCACTGCGCAACAAGTTGAGAGCTATATTACAATATTACAACTAGCTTGAAAAGAGGTCATCCACCTTCGTAATAATTAATTTATCAATTCCAATAGACAAGCACATTTTTTTTTGTTAGTATTAACGTGTCATTAGCTCTTATAGTGAAAATAATACCAATAAAATTGAATTTACTAATGAATTTTTATGGGGTAGTAAAACTCCCACATCGCGCCGTTAATCTGCCTAATCTAATAACCTTTCAGCTGAAATAATTTAGTCAGACCTGTGGTTTTATATTTTCAATGTTTTTTTTTATATATATTCGTTTGTGCTTCACATTATTTGTTGGGTAATTAAATTTTTATGAACAATTTTCTACAAGAACTACTTTTAAAAAGTCTGTACGTATGGGACATGCTACAGGTCGCAATTCATGGTCAATTTTGGCAATTCTATCTTTTATCAACTGGTTAACTATTCTAGTAAAACATTATTGATTTTCATTACAATTTGTTCAATAATTCAATTTTTATGGACAATTTTTTACGAAAACACTCTTCAAAAAATAGCTTGCATCACTCTCCTTTTGTCTGTACGTATGGGACACGCTACAGGTCGCAATACATGATCAATTTCGGCAATTCTATTTTCTATGAATTGGTCAACTATTCCAGTGAATAATTTTCTACAAGAACTACTTTTAAAAAGTGCTTCATATCGTCGTCCTTTGGTCTGTACGTATGGGACACGCTACAGGCTGCAATTCTTGGTCAATTTTAGCAATTCTATTTTTTGTGAATTGTTTAACTATTCCAGTAAAACCGTATTGATTTTTATCATGATTTATTTAGTGGTTTAATTTTTATGAATAATTTTCTACAAGAACTACTTTTAAAAAGTGCTTCGTATTGTCGTTCTTTAAACTGTACGTATGGGACACGCTACAGGTTGCAATTCTAAATCAATTTGAGCGACTTATTCTTTTATCGATTACTTAACTACTGTTTTAGAGTTCTATTGATTTTTATCGTGATTTGCTTGGTAACTTCATTTTTATAGACAATTTTCTATAAACAATTATTGTCTTTTGGTCTGCACGTATGGGACACGCTACAGGTCGCAGTTCTTCATCAATTTTGGCAATTATATTTTTCGTCAATTGCTCAACTATTATACTGTGATCCCATTGATTTCCATCATGATTTGTTTTGTTATATAATTTTTATGAACAATTTTCTACCAAAACACTCTTTGAAAAATAGCATGCATCACTCTACTTCTGTCTGTACATATGGGACACGCTACAGGTCGCAATTCTTGATCAATTTCGGCAATTCTATTTTCTATTAATTGGGTAACTATTGCAGTGAAATTCTATCGATTTTCATCAAGATTTGCTCAGTGGTTTAATTTTTATGAATAAATTTCTAGAAGAACTACTTTTAAAAAGTCTGTACGTATGGGACAGGCTACAGGTCGCAATTCTTGATCAATTTTAGCAATTCTACTCTCCATTAATTGGGAAACTATCACTTGAAAACTCTATTGATTTTAATCACGATTTGTTCTGTAATTAAATATTTTTTTTCTCATACATATCATCATCCTTTGGTCTGTACGTATGGGACAAACAACAGGTCGCAATTCTTAGTCAATTTCAATAAATCAACTGTTCAAGTAGAATCCTATTGATTTTCATCACGATTTGTTCAGTAATTTGATTTTTATCAATAATTTTCTACAAAAATTCCCTTTCAAAAGATAGCTTATATCACCGTCCTTTATCTGTACGTATGGGACACGCTGCAGATCGCAATTCATGGTCAATTTTAGTTATTTTATTTCTCATGAATTGACTAAGTATTCTAGTGAAACCCTATTGATTTTCATGATGATTTGTTTGGTGGCTTAGTTTTTATGAATAATTTTCTACAAGAACTACTTTTAAAAAGTGCTTCGTACCAACGTTCCTTAGTCTGTACGTATGGGACACGCTACAGGCTGCAATTCTTTAACAATTTTAGCGATTATAGTTTCTATCAATTGGTTAACTATTATAGTGTAGTCCTATTGATTTTTGTCACAATTTGTTTTGTAATTTGATTTTTATAAACAATTTTCTACAAAAACACTCATACATATCATCATTCTTTGGTCTGTACGTATGGGACAAACTACAGGTCGCAATTCACGGTCAATTTTAACATTTTTGTTTTTTATAAATTTGTCAACTATTTCAGTGGAACCTCATTGATTTTCATCATGATTTGTTTGGTGATTTAATTTTTATGAATGATTTTCTACAAGAGCTACTTTTAAAAAGTGCTTCATATCGTCGTCCTTTGGTCTGTACGTATGGGACACACTACAGGCTGCAATTCTTGATGAATTTCGGCGACTCGTTTTTTCATTGATTGTTCTACTAATGCTTTAGAGCTCTATTGATTTGTTTTGTAACTTCATTTTTATAGACAATTTTCTATAAACAATTATTGTCTTTTGGTCTGTACGTATGAGACACGCTACAGGTCGCAGTTCTTCATCAATTTTGGCAATTATATTTTTCGTCAATTGCTCAACTATTATACTGTAATCCCATTGATTTTCATCATGATTTATTCTGTTATATAATTTTTATAGACAATTTTCTACCAAAACTCACTTTTAAAAATAGCATGCATCACTCTCCTTATGTCTGTACGTATGGGACACGCTACAGGTCGCAGTTCATGGTCAATTTTAACAATTTTATTCTCTATAAATTGGTTTACTATTGCAGTACAATTCTATTGATTTTGACTACGATTTGTTTAGTAACTTAAATTTGATGAACAATTTTCTACAAGAACTACCTTTAAAAAGTGCTACGTATCATCGTTATTTGATCTGTACGTATGGGACACGCTATAGGTTGCAATTTATGATCAATTTTGGCAATTCTTTTTTATATAAATTGGTTAACTATTACAGTGAAATCCTACTGATTTTCATCATGATTTATCTGGTGATTCAATTTTTATAGCAAATTTTCTACAAGAACTACTTTTAAAAAGTCTGTACGTATGGGACACGCTACAGTTCGCAATTCTCGATCAATTTTAGTAATTCTATCCTTTGTCAATTGGGAAACTATTGTTGTGAAATCCTATTGATCTCAATCACGATTTGTTTTTTTTATAGACAACAAAAAGAATAGCGTGCATCACTCTCCTTTTGTCTGTACGTATGGGACACGCTTCAGGTCACAATTTATAGTCAATTTTGGCAATTCAATTTTTTATCAATTGGATAACTATTGCAGTAGAACCTAATTGATTTTTATCATGATTTGCTTGGTGGTTCAATTTTTATGAACAATTTTCTACAAAAAAATTCATACATATCATCATTCTTTGGTCTGTACGTATGGGACAAACTACAGGTCGCAATTCATGGTCAATTTGAGCAATTTTATTTTTTGTCAATTGGTTAGCTCTTACAGTTAAACTCTATTGATTTTCATCAAAATTTGTTTAGTGGTGTAAGTTTTATGAAAAATTTCCTACAAGAACTACTTTTGAAAAGTGCTTCATATCCTCGTCTTTTGGTCTGTACGTATGGGACACGCTACAGGCCGCAATTCTTGATCAATTTCGGGAACTTGTTTTTTCGTTGATTGTTCCACTATTGCTTCAGAGCTCTATTGATTTTTATTGTGGTTTGTCCAATAACTTAATTTTTATAGACAATTTTCTACAAAAAATCGTTGTCTTTTGGTCTGTACGTATGGGACACGCTACAGGTCGCAATTTATGGTCAATTTTAAAAATTCTATGTTTTATAAATTGATCAACTATTGCAATAAGATCCTATTGATTTTCATCATGATTTGTTTGGTGGTTCAGTTTTTATAAATAATTTTCGTACCAACGTTCCTTAGTCTGTACGTATGGGACACGCTACAGGCAGCAAATCTTTTACAATTTTGGCAATTATAGTCTCCATCAATTGGTTAACTATTATAGTGTAGTCCTATTGATTTTTATCATGATTTGTTTGGTAATTTGATTTTTATGAATAGTTTTCTACAAAAATACTCTTAAAAAAAACATGCATTACTTTCCTTTTGTCTGTACGTATGGGACACGCTACAGATCGCAATTTATAGTCAATTTTGCCAACTCCATTTTTTAAAAATTGGTTAACCATTGCAATAAAACCCTATTGATTTTCATCATGATTTGTTTGGTAATTCAATTTTTATGAACAATTTTCTATAAGAACTACTTTTAAAAAGTCTGTACGTATGGGACACGCTACAGGTCGATATTCTTGATCAATTTTGGCAATTCTATTCTTAATTGATTGGAAAACTATCACCCTATTGATTTTAATCACGATTTTTTCTGTAGTCTTATTCTTATATACAATTTCCTATAAAAATACTCATACATATCATCATCCTTTGATCTGTACGTATAGAACAAACTACAAGTCGCAATTCTTAGTCAATTCAAAAAAATCAATTTTTTATCAATTGGTTAACTATTTATGTGAAATCCTATCGATTTTCATCACGATTTGATAAGTAATTTGATTTTTATAAACAATTTTCTACAAAAACACTTTTTAAAAAATATCATGCATTACCTTCTTTTTGTTTGTTCGTATGGGACACGCTACAGGCTGCAATTTTGAATCAATTTCAGCGATTTTATTTTCATTCAATTACTCAACTGTTACAATAAAACCCTATTGATTTTCATCATAATTTGTTTGGTGGTTTAATTTTTATGAACAATTTTCTGCATAACTACTTTTAAAAATCTACGTATTATCGTTCTTTAGTCTGTACGTATGGGACACGCTACAGGTCGCAATTCATGATCAATATTGGAAATTTTATTTTGCAAAAATTGGATAACTATTTTAGTGGATTTCTATTGATTTTCATGTTATTTTGTTTGGTGGTGTAATTTTTATGAACAATTTTCTGCAAGAACTACTTTTAAAAATCTACGTATTATCGTTCTTTGGTCTGTACGTATGGGACACGCTACAGGTCGCAATTCTTGGTCAATTTAAATGATTTTATTTTCTATCAATTGCTTAACTATCACAGTATAATTCTATTGATTTTCTCTATGATTTGATTTGTAATTTAATTTTTATAGACAATTTTCTACAAAAACAGCCGTGACACGTATGTCTTTTGGTCTGTACGTATGGGACACGCTACAAGTCGTAATTCTTTGTCAATTTTGGCAATTACATTCTCCATCAATTGGTTATTGATGGTTATCTCATGAACTTCATTCCAGGAACGCTCTTTAAATAACTGTAATTTAGAACAGATATCACTTTATAATTTAATAATTATCTCATGAACGTCATTCCGGGAACGCTCTTCAATTGACCATAAGTTTTTTTCAACATAGTACAAAAGCTGAGTTTTTGTAATCCACAAAGTCTAGCGTCGCCACTGAATTTGAATTTTATAGACAATTCTACAGAAACACCTTTTGAAAAATAGCATGGATCACTCTTCCTTTTGTCTGTACGTATATGGAACACGCTAATACAGGACGGAATTTCATTTTCATTCAATTGATTAACTATTGCAGTGAAACTCTATTGATTTTCATGATGATTTGTTCGGTGGTTTAATTTTTATGAATAATTTTCTACAAGAACTACTTTTAAAAAGTCTGTACGTATGAGACACGCTACAGTTCGCAGTTTTCAACAAATTTTGATGAATTTTTTTTTAGTCAATTGCTTAACTATTACTGTGAATTCCTATTGATTTTTGTTATAATTTGTTTAGTAATTCAATTTTTATAAACAATTTTCTACAAAAACGTCATGTCTTCTTTTTTTAAATAATAAAAATTCTCAAAATCAACCCTTGTCTAAAGAAGAGGCTTTCAGGTATACTAGGCGCAGCATCATTAAGACATTATACATTATTAAATTGATTGTACCATTAATTTTGCGTTACAACATTACCTACTTTGTTTAAAAGTAATGCGTGCATAGTTTGCTAATGCATAAGGGCCATATAATTAGTAAAAATAAGTAAAAATAGTGGCAAATTTTAAATGGAAAAGAAGATGAAGAAGCTTGTAGAATGCAATCGATGAAATAGTACATAAATATTTTATATGTCCATCATGCAGTCCGAATATAGAAGAAATCCCAATAGACTCCAACAAAAAATAAATGTTCTATTTCAAACTGTAATTGAATCAACAGATTTGGAAGAATGTGAGATAGATTTCTGTTCTTTTTTCTCAAAAACATCGTTCAATTCAAATACTTTGAAGACGTAGTTTGCATAATTTTAAAGTTAATGAATGGAAATCAATTAAAAGTTATAAATACTGCAAATGTTAAATAAAATGAGTAATGGATTTGCAAGGTTCAAATCAAATGGACTATTGTCATGCAAAAAGGTTCTTTTATATACCCACTACATGTTTTGAAATTTTTCATTTTATACTTCCCTTTCGCGATTTTTCATCTGTAATTGATTTAGCCTGAAGACTCTTCAGAGGAAAATCTCTTTAAATGTGATTTTTGACAGTTGACAGTTGTCACACGAAATGATGTAAATATGAAATGTTTTTCCAATAAAACTCTGTAAGTGAAGTTAATCATCCAAAAAATCCTGGTGGGAAAAGAAAAAGACGGCATTAACAGGAGAAAATCCAATTTTGTTGTTCTATTCATATGTACAATACTCAAAGGCTTACTGCTTTATTAGTATAGGAGTTTGTCATTGATTGGGTGAGGTTAAGACCCAAGCAAACTAAATCAAATTAGCAATCAAGTACCTCACTACATTACTGTACAGTTGCGTACTCATTATTTCAAAAACAATTTCTTTAAAATATGGAAGTTTGCTTTTAGCAAATAGAAATAAAAGTTTTCTGTTTCTCCATTGCCAAGTTTTCCCATTAAATAATATATAAAGTACATTTATGTTTTCTTTGCAGGGCATACTAGAAAAATTAGTATACCAGGATGTGTGGAATTCCATATGACGACAAACGCTTGCCGAGGCTTCTGCGAGAGTTGGGCCATCCCATCAGGTCCTAAAGGAAATCCGGAACAACCCGTCACTTCCGTTGGACAATGCTGCAACATCATGGACACGGAAGATGTAAGTTACACCATTTACACTTTAACTGCAACTTCAAAAAGCTTTAGTTTGAATTAGGACGGTGGTTGATTGCTATTTACTTAAAACATTGAAAGACAAAAATTATACTAAAAAGAATCTAAACAGTTTACTTCTTGTGGCGAATCAAGCTCAGGATTATTCCAGGATAATTTAAAAGGCTACAGCTTGTTTAAAAATGCTTCAGAATGTATTGCAACGCTCTAGGATATTTTAGAATGCTCTAGAATGTATTAAAATCGTTCCAGGATGTTTCAAAAGGCTTCAGAATTTTTTTGAATGCTCCAGAATATTTCAGAACGCTCCACAATAATTCAGGACGCTTCAAACTATTCTAGAATACTTCAGAATGTATTGTGATGCTACAGAATATTTCAAAACGCTCCAGAATATTTGAGAACGTTCCATGCTATTTTACAACGCTCAATAATGTTTAGGAACAATCCAGGATTTATAAAAACGCTTCATTTTATTTTTAAACTCTTCAGGATGTTTCAGAACACCCCATATAATGTTTCAGAATGTTTTAAAAAAACTTCAAAATATTTCAGTACACTCCAGACTATTTTAAAACGCTACAAGATGTATTTGAAATGCTCCAGAATTTATTGGAACGCTTCAAAATGTTTCCTTATGCTTCAAGCTGTTTTAGAACACTTCAAGGTGTTCTAGAAGGCTCCACGATATATGGGAACACTCCAGGATATTCTAGAACGTTCCAGGATACATTGGAAGGCTTCAAAATGTTTTAGAATACTCTAGGATATTTTGAAACGCTTCAGAATGTTTCAGTCTATTAAGGAACATTTCAGGGTGCTCCACGATGTATTGGAATGCTTCAGGATGTTCCAAAATACTCTAGGATATATTGGGATATATTTTGAAACGCTTCAAAATGTTTCAGTACGCTTCAGGCTACTTTATAACACTCCAAGGTGTTCTAAAACGCTTCACGATATATTGGAACGCTTCAGGAAATTCTAGAACGTTCCAGGATACACTGGAAGGCTCCAAAATGTTGAACAATATTCTAGGATGTTTTGAAACACTTCAGAATGTTTCAGTACGCGTCAGGCTATCAAAGAACACTCTAAGGTTCTAGAATGCTTTACGATGTATTGGAACGCTTCCGGATGTTCCAAAATACTCCAGGATATATTGGAACGCTTCAGAATATTTTACAATATTCTAGGATACTTCAGAACGTACAAAAAAATCTTAGAACACTTCTGGATGTTTCAGAATGTTTTAAAAAGGTTCCAAAATATTTCAGTACTCTCCAGAATAATTTAGAACGCTACAGAATGTTTTTGGAATGCTCCAGGCTGTAAGAAAATGCTCTAGAATTTATTCGAATTTAGAATATTTCAGTATACTTCAGGCTATTTTAGAACACTCTACGATGCATTGAAACGCTTCAGGATGTTCCAAAACACTCCAGAATAAATTTAAATATTTCAGAAAACACAATAGTATTTATAAATGCTCCAAAAAAATTTCGAACACTTCAGGATGTTCCAAAATGTTTTAAAAGTGCTCCAAAATATTTAAGGATACTCCAAGTCATTTTTAAACGCTTCAGGATAAATTTAAATGTTCGAAGATGTTTATGTACACTTCAGGCTATCTAAAAACGCTCCAGGATGTTCTAGAACACTTCACGGTATTTTAGAACGCTTCAGGATATAATGGAACACTTCAGAATGTTTGAGTATGCTACAGAATGTTTCAAAACGCTGCAGGATTTTTTAGAATGCTCCAGAATGACTTAAAATGCTCCAGGATGTTTTACAATTCTGTAGAATGTATTGGAACGCTTCAGGATGTTCCATAACGCTTCAGGACATTTTAGAACATTCCAAAATATTTTAGAAAGCTCCAGGATGTTTCAAAAAGTTTTAAAACGTTGTAGAATATTTCAGGACGCTCTATGCTATTGTAGAACGCTACAGGATATTTTAGAACGCTTCAGGATATATTGGAATGTTTCAGAATATTTAGGAACGCTACAGGATGTTTTTTAATCCTTGAGGATGTGTTAGAACACCAAAAAAAAAAATTGGAAAGCTGCAGGATGTTTCAGAATTCTCCAAAAAATTTTAGAACACTTTATGATGTTTTAAAATGTTTTGAGAGAGCTCCAAAATATTTAAGGATACTCCAAGTCATTTTACATCGCTTCAGGATGAATTTGAATGTTTGAAGATGTTTATGTATACTTCAGGCTATTTTAGAACACTGCTGGATGTTCTAGAATACTTCACGATATCTTAGAACGCTTCAGGATGTTCCAGAACGCTTCAGAATATATTGGAACACCTCAGAATGTTTGAGCAAGCTCTAGAATGTTTCAAAACGCTACAGGAAATTTAGAATGCTGCAGAATGACTAAAAATACTCCAGAATATTTAACAATACAATGCTCAAGGATGTTTCATAACGCTTCAGGATATCTTAGAAC
Organism: Dromius quadrimaculatus; assembly: GCA_963989225.1. Taxonomy (NCBI): domain Eukaryota; kingdom Metazoa; phylum Arthropoda; class Insecta; order Coleoptera; family Carabidae; genus Dromius; species Dromius quadrimaculatus. The sequence continues at coordinate 65,719,711 of OZ022327.1, read as the reverse complement.
ATTCCAAAATATTTTAGAGAGCTCCAGGATGTTTCTGAAAGTTTTAAAACGTTGTAGAATATTTCAGGACGCTCCATGCTATTTTAGAACTCTACAGGATATTTCAGAACGCTTCACGATGTATTGGAACGCTGCAGGATGTTTTATAATGCTTGAGGATTTTTTAAAACACTTCAAGACATTTTAGAAAGCTGCAGGATGTTTCAGAATACTTTAAGACGCTCCAGAATATTTCAGGGCGCTTTTGGCTATTTCAGATCGCTACAGGATATTTTAGAACGCTTCAGGATATATTGGAACGCTTCAGAATGTATTGGAACGCTTCAACATGTATTGGAACGCTTCAGGTTATTTTGGAACTCTCCTGAATGCTTTATAATACTTTAGGATGTTTTGGAACGCTCTGGGATATTTTTCAATGCTTCAGGATATTTTAGAATGCTTCAGAATGTTTTAGAACGCTTCAGGATATAAAGGAATACTCCAGAATGTTTAAGTATGCTCTAGAATGTTTCAAAACGCTTCAGGATTTCTTAGAAAGCTCCAGGATGTTTTAGAAAAATTAAAAACGTTTTAGAATATTTCAGGACGCTCCATGTTATTTTAGAATGCTACAGGATATTTCAGAACGCTTCAGGATGTATTCAAATGTTTCAGAATATTTTAGGATATCTTAGAACGCTTTGGAATGTTCAAGAATGCTTCAGAATGTTTTAGAACGCTCCATAATATCTCAGGGCGCTTCAGGATATTTTAGAACGCTTCAGGATGTATTGGAACGTTCCCGGATGTTTTATAATGCTTGAGGATGTTCTAGAACACTCTAAAATATTTTAGAAAGCTGCAGAACGTTTCATAATACTTTAAAACGCTCCAGAGTATCTCAGGATGCTCAAGGCTATTTTAGAACCCTACAGGATATTTTAGAACGCTTCAGGATGTATTGGAACGCTTCAGGATATTTTGGAACGATTCTGGATGTTTCATAATACTTTAGGATGTCTTGGAACGCTCTGGGATGTTTAGATTGCTTACGAATATTTTAGAACATTCCAGGATGTTTCAGAATGTTCCATAATGTTTTAGAACGCTTCGGTATGATTTAGAACGCTCCGGAATGATTTAGAACGCCTTAGAATATTTTAGAACACTTCTGAACGTATTGGAACGCTCAAGAGTGTTTTAGAACAGTCCAAAATATTTCAGGACGCTCCTGAATATTTCAGGATGTTCCAGGACATTTTAGAACACCATTGAATGTATTGGAATGCTCCAACATGTTTCGAAACACTTCAAGATGTTTTGGAATGTTTCATGATTTTCTAAAACGCTCTGGGATGATTTAGAACACTGCAGGATGTTTTAGAATGCTCAAAGATGTTTTGGAATGCTTCAGGATGTTTAAAACGCATCAGAATATTTTAGAAAGCTTGAAAATGCTTTAACTGATTGTCTCGAAAAAGAACCAAAGAACAGTTCAAACAGTAAAGTATTGCAGGCGAATCGAAGCCGAACAAAGTTTATGACGTAAAAATTAATTATTGTGTGGCCCTCAAATAACATACTTTATTATGAAACGTTTCAATTCACTGAGATTACATCACTCAATATTATGCTTTACATAACAGTGACTGTAGGTAAAAAGTAATGTCAATTCATTTGACTGACAGCATTTCAAATTTAAATATCAGTACGTATCATCATTTTTTGAGTTTTTTATTTATTAGCCAATGAATAAATGTCAATCACACTTGTGTAGAAATAAATAATTTGAGTGAGTGAATTTTTATTTTCAGGTGGAGGCGCGCGTTTTATGCGTGGATGGAGTGAAAACACTAACATTCAAATCGGCCACCAGTTGCTCTTGCTACCACTGCAAAAAGGACTGAATTCTCAACCCCTGATCTTTGGCCACTGCACCTAACTTTGTACATACACCCTACACGTGTGATCCATTCAAATGATACTTCAAATCGTTCAAATACACTGTATAAAAATCAATAAAGAGTTGTTTGTTTCTATAACTCTCAGGTGTGTAATTTTTATGTGCAAAGTGTTTACGTGAATTGCAGTGCATGATTTTGAAGCCAATTATAACTTGCAGTAATTAGTATTCTACACGTGCACAATTTTTACAGTAAAACTTTTCTTGTTTAAATTAATTACTTTCGATTTTCATCTGGAACTGTGAATCATACTTTTGTTGGTGTTTCTGTGAGAATATTTCAAGAGCTTTTTAGAGTCAACAATCAAGAAATTATACAACAACAAAAGGTGAGTTCTGATTATTTTATTCTGTAGTTAATAATAAAATTGAATTGCTGCAGGCTAAATCTTATTGCCTACTTTTCTTATGTTTTCTTTCTCTTAATTGATATTAACCTTAAAATAACAGACATTTTTTGCGAATACGAGCAATCTTCTGACAAATGAGGTTATGTTTAATATTTCAAATATGATTTCCAATGTGATTCTATTTTTATTTTGATACATGAACTAAAAGCAACTGTGTTATATTGTGCATTGAAAATTTGAATATGTAACAGAAACTTTATTGAAAGCATAAAACAATGACGGATTTTTCATTTACGTTTCTACATACAGCTAAAAATAATTCCTAACCTTATTTGTGGAAAGATTGAAAATAGATTTACTAATAAGCTCGTTCAAGAACATAACGAATTGAACTAACACTTAACGTTTAATTGCAGCCAAATGCAAATTAAAAGCGCATTACTTACCGCACCTCCAAATTCACCCCATTTGAATAATTAAAATGCTTTTGCACGCAATGTCGCGAAATACTTCCCCAAGAATTAATTACATCTATAGTTATCTACCATTAATTACCTGTACTATTCATTTCGATCTATTGTTTCTCTTAGGCTGTTGTTATTTCTGCTCCAGACCATCTAAGAAAGTAAGAACAATCAATGCTTCGACCTATATTTGTAATATTAATTAAAGTTAAGGCTTCATTTTTAATTTGGGCCACCAATTATGCAAAAGCAACAAAATTGAATCAAAGTTCCCAACCTCCCACGATTTCAGATAATACAATAAAGGAGACCATTATTCATACAAGATGTGAATTGTGTTTCTAAGGGCCAACTCCATATATTCATCCCAGTTTGCTTCGCTACGCTTTTACTAGTTAAATACTATTAGTCAGAGTGATTACAAAGGACAGATATTTCACAATATATTATAAACAAAGAGGGATATGTTTAATGCTACAACCGTGCTGCCCTTTAATTATTTTGTTGTAATAAAAAGCCTTTACAAACTATTATTTAACCTAAATTTACTAATACATATCTAAAAGATGGAATAACATTTTTAAAAAACTCAATTGCCTTCAATATTAGATTTCCAAGGGTTAGGATTTATGAATCGCACTGAAGCAGTCGGTTTTTGAGCTGAAACAATTTATTTTCAATAAATATATAATCGCAGTTTAATCTGAAACTACTAACTCTCCGAATTTCTCCTGGAAACCACTTGCTTTGGTTTTGATTTAGAATTCCGCAACCATAAATAATAAGCCAATTCACTTTCCTGCTTCCTTATTTTATGTGCCTTCTCTTCTCTGATTTGTAAAAATATTTCATTGATTTTTTTAACTATAACAACAAAATTTAAATAATTAAAATGGTAATTAATACAAAGATCCTATGTGTCCTCTTTAGCTAAATTATTAAATACTGACTAGACTAGCAAGTCTGAACAATTGAAAATAAAAATACTGACTGAGGAAAGATGTACGGATAATAAACTGACGATAAAATAACATCCTAATTTTTTTTACACACAATTATAATGTTCAAATGATATAATAATCCTCTGGAAATAAACAATTGAATTCTGACTAAACTAGTGACTGAAAAGAATTGAAACTTTGTATTATGACTAAGGAAGGATGTACAAATTGTACACTGAAGACATAATTACTTTATTTCATTATTTTACACAATTATAGTGTACAAAACTGAAAATGGTAATAAATACAATAATCCCATTTGTCCTCTTCAGCTAAATTATTAAATACTGACTAGACTAACAAATCAAAACAATTGAAAATAAAAATACTGACTAAGGAAAGATGTACGGATGATAAACTGACGATAAAATAACTTCCTAATTTTTGTACACACAATTATAATGTTCAAAATATATAACAATCCTATTGAAATAAACAATTGAATTCTGACTAAGCCAGTGACTAAAAAAAATTGAAACTTTGTACGGTGACTAAGAAAGGATGTACAAATTGTACATAATTACGTTTTTCCATTACTTCATTCAATTATAGTGTACAAAACTCAAAATGGTAATATATACAATAATACCATTTGTCCACCTGAGCTGAATTATTAAATTCTGACTAGATTAGCAAATCAAAACAATTTAAATTGAAAATACTGACTGAGAGAAGATGTACGGATAACAAACTGACAGTAAAATAATGTCTTCAATTTTTTATACACAGTTATAATGTTCAAAAGATATAATAATCCTCTAGAAATAAACAATTGAGTTCTGACTAAGCCAGTGACTCAAAAAAATTGAAACTTTGTACGATGACTGAAGAAGGATGTACAAATTGTACACTGCAGACATAATTACTTTATTTTATTACTTCACACAATTATAATGTACAAAACTCAAAATGGTAATAAATACTATAATCCTATTTGTTCTCTTCAGCTAAATTATCGAATACTGACTAGACCAACAAATCAAAACAATTGAAATTGAAAATACTGACTGAGAGAAGATGTACGGATGATAAACTGACGATAAAATAACGTGCTAATTCTCTCAAACACAGTTATAATGTTCAAAAGATATAATAATCCTCTTGAAATAAACAATTGAATTCTGACTAAACCAGTGACTAAAAAAAATTGAAACTTTGTATGTTGACTAAGAAAGGATGTAATTGTTGTACATAATTACGTTTTTTCATTACTTCACACAATTATAGTGTACAAAACTCGAAATGGTAATAAATACAATAATCCTATTTGTCCTCTTCGGCTAAATTATCGAATACTGACTAGACTAGCAAATCAAAACAATTGAAATTGAAAATACTGACTGACGGAAGATGTACGGATGATAAACTGACGATAAAATAACGTCCTCATTTTTTTACACACAGTTATAATGTTTAAAAGTATAATAATCCTCTGGAGATAAACAATCGAATTCTGACTGAACCAGTGACTAAAAAAAATTGAAATTTTGTATGATGACTAAAAAAGGATGTACAAATTGTACATATTTACGTTTTCACATCACGTCACACAGTTATAGTGTACAAAACTTAAAATGGTAATACATACAATAATCCCATTTGTACTTCTGAGCTAAATTATTAAATACTGACTAGACTAGCAAATCAAAACAATTGAAATTGAAAATACTGACTGAAGAAAGATGTACGGATAATAAACTGATGATAAAATAAAGTCTTCATTATTTCACACACAGTTATAATGTTCAAAAAATATAATAATCCTTTCGAAATAAATAATTGTATTCTGGCTAAACCAGTGGCCACAAAAAATTGAAACTCTGTATGTAGACTAAAAAAGGATGTACAAATTGTACATAATCACCTTTTTCCATCACTTCAAACAATTATAGTGTACAAAACTTGAAATGTTAATATATACAATAATCTTATTTGTCCTCTTTGGCTAAATTATCAAATACTGACTAGACTAGCAAATCAAAACAATTGAAATTGAAAATACTGACTAAGGAAAGATGTACGGATGATAAACTGACGATAAAATTACGTCCTAATTTTTGTACACACAATTATAATGTTCAAAAGATATAACAATCCTTTTGAAATAAACAATTGAATTCTGACTAGACCAGTGACTAAAAAAAATTGAAATTTTGTACGTTGACTAAGAAAGGTAGTACAAATTGTACATAATTACGTTCTTTCATCACTTCACACAATTATAGTGTACAAAACTCAAAATGCTAATAAATCAAATAATCTCATTCGTCCTCCTGACCTAAATTATTAAATACTGACTAAACGAGCAAATCGAAACAATTGAAATTGAAAATACTGACTGACTGAGGAAAGATGTACGGATGATAAACTGACGATAAAATAACGTCCTCATTTTTTCACACACAGTTATAATGTTTAAAATATATAATAATCCTCTCGAAATAAACAATTGAATTCTGGCTGAACCAGTGACAAAAAAAATATTTTTGTACGATGACTAATGAAAGATGTACAAATTGTACACCAAAGATATATTGACGTTTTTCTATCACTTCACACAATTATAGTGTACAAAACTCAAAATGACAATAATTACAATAATCCCATTTGTCCTCCTTAGCTAAATTATTAAATACTGACTAGACTAGCCGATCAAAACAATTGAAATTAAAAACACTGACTGAAAAAAGATGTACGGATTATAAACTAACAATAAAATAACGTCCTCATTTTTTCACGCACAGTTATAATGTTCAAATGATGTAATAATCCTCGGGAAATAAACATTTGAATTCTGGCTAAACCAGCGACTGAAAAAAATTGAAACTTTGTATTTTGTCTGAAAAAGGATGTACAAATTGTACACAATTACGTTTTTTATTACCTCACACAATTATAATGTTCAAAACTCAAAATGATAATAAATACAATAATTCTATTTGTCCTCTTGAGCTAAATTATCAAATACTGACTAGACTAGTGAATCAAAACAATTGAAATTGATAATATTGACTGAGAAAAGATGTACGGATAATAAACTGACAATAAAATAACGTTTTAATTTTTTCACACACAGTTATAATGTTCAAAAGATATAATAATCCTCTGGAAATGAACAATTGAATTCTGACTAAACCACTGATTAAAAAAAATTGAAACCTTGTACGTTGACTGAGAAAGAATGTACAAATTGTACATAATTACGTTTCTCCATCACTTCACACAATTAAGCCCGCCGCACACGAGGCAATTTTCTATGCAATTTTGTTCACTTGGCGCCGCACTGAGTGCCACGCTTGCTCCGTTGCAAGAAATTTGGTGCGATGCTGGGTACTAGACTTACCACGAGACTTGTTTTACAAGATAGGTTCGGTGCTATTTTTCACACTTGCTGCGCCGCTGGCTGCTATCCACAGCCAATCAGAACGGACAACTATATCACGTGACTACATCACTGACTTGTTTATCGCATCAGCACGCTGTGTCGCACTAGTGCATTGTGTTTTGTTGTATTTTGACATACAAAATCGCAACGAACTTGATATCATGAACGAATTTACATTAATCGACAAAAGTAAATGTACTTTAATAATTTTTTTTTTCATGAATTTATAGATCTGGAAGACTTATAGATTTGCACAGATGGCCCTAGTATCTTAAAGAGTGAAAATATACTTTTATGAGTAATAATACATAAATATCCTATGATGTATTTTTTCCAGACAAATATCAGAAATTCCCTGACGATTCCATGATATTTCCAGTTTATCTAAATTCCCTGACATCTCCAGGTTTTTTACGTTTGGTATTCACCCTACTAGCTCGTCAAACAAAATGTTGAAAACTCTGCGGCCTTGATTCCTTCTCAAAAGTCACTCTCTTGACCAAAGTTTTTTCTTCTTTTTTTTTTCTGTCTCGTAATTCGCAAGCTATAACTGCAGCAAATGCTCCTGCTCTTCTCCGACGATTAGTTTTGGCAACATCCATACTTGTAATGTGAAAATCTACCAAGTCTACGTTCTAGTGTTAGAATGAGTGGCGCAGCTTGCATCGTGTGATGCGAGAATAAGTGTCACACTAAGTGTACCTCAAAGTGGCCCAGCGCGCAAAAAAACTTGCTGCAAATTAAGTGAACAAAATTGCATGGAAAATTGCCTCGTGTGCGGCGGGCTTTATAGTGTACAAAACTCGAAATGGTAATAAATACAATAATCCTATTTGTCCTCTTCGGCTAAATTATCGAATACTGACTAGACTAGCAAGTCAAAATAATTAAAATCGAAAATACTGACTGAGAGAAGATGTACGAATAACAAACTGACAATAAAATAACGTTCTCCTTTTTTCACACACAGTTATAATGTTCAAATGATATAACAATCCTCTGGAAATAAATTATTGAAGTCTGACTAAACCACAGACTGAAAAAAGTTGAAACTTTGTACGTTGACTGAAAAAGGATGTACAAATTGTACATAATTACGTTTTTTTATCATTTCACACAATTATAGTGTACAAAACTCAAAATGGTAATGAATACAATAATCCTATTTGTCCCCTTCAGCTAGATTATTAAATACTGACTAGACTAGTGGATCAAAACAATTGAAAATGAAAATACTGACTGAGGAAGGATGTACGGATAATAAACTGACGATAAAATAACGTCCTAATTTTTTTACACACAGTTATAATGTTTAAAAGATATAATAATCCTCTAGAAATAAACAATTGAATTTTGACTAAACCAGTGACTGAAAAAAATTGAAACTTTGTATGTTGACTAAAAAAAGATGCACAAATTGTACATAGCTACGTTTTTCCATCACTTCACACAATTATAGTGTACAACGCGTAAAATGGTAATAGATACAATAATTCTATTTGTCCTCTTGAGCTAAATTATTAAATACTGACTAGACTAGCAAGTCAAAACAATTGAAATTAAAAATACTGATTGAGGAAAGGTGTACGGATGGTAAACTGACGATAAAATAACGTCCTAACTTTTTCACACACAGTTTTAATGTTCAAAAGATATAACAATCCTTTCGAAATAAACAATTAAATTCTGACTAAGCCAGTGACTGAAAAAAATTAAAACTTTGTATGTTGACTGAGAAAAGATGTACAAATTGTACATATTTACGTTTTTTCATCACTTCTCACAATTATAGTGTACAAAACTTTAAATGGTGATAAATACAATAATCCTATTCGTCCTCTTCAACTAAATTATTAAATACTGACTAGACTAGCAAATCAAAACAATTGAAAATAGAAATACTGACTGGGGAAAGATGTACGGATGATAAACTGACGATAAAATAACGTCCTCATTTTTTTACGCACAGTTATAATGTTCAAAAGATATAACAATCCTGTCGAAATAAACAATTGAATTCAAGATAAACCAGTGATTACAAAAAATTAAAATTTAGTATGTTGACTAAGAAAGAATGTACAAATTGTACATGATCAAGTTTTTCCATCACTTCACACAATTATAGTGTACAAAACTCAAAATGGTAATAAATACAATAATCCTATTTGTCCTCCTGAGATAAATTATCAAATACTGACTAGACTAGCGAATCAAAACAATTGAAATTGAAAATATTGACTGAGGGAAGATGTACGGATAACAAACTGACGATAAAATAATGTTTTCATTTTTTTACACACAGTTATAATGTTCAAAAGATATAATAATCCTCTGGAAATTAACAATTGAATTCTGACTAAGCCAGTGACTGAAAAAAATGAAACTTTGTATGTTGACTGAGAAAGGATGTACAAATTGTACATAATTACGTTTTTCCATCACTTCACACAATTAAAATGTACAAAACTCAAAATGATAATAAATACAATAATCCTATTTGTCCTCCGAAGCGAAATTATTAAATACTGACAAGACTAGCGAGTCAAAACAATTGAAATTAAAAATACTGACTGAGAGAAGATATACGGCTAATAAACTGACGATAAAAAAACATCATAATTTTTTCACACACAGTTATAATGTTCAAAAAATATAATAATCCTCTGGAAATAAACAATTGAATTCTCACTAAACCGGTGACTAAAAAAAATTGAAATTTCGTATTATGACTAAGGAAAGATGTGTTAATAATAAACCGGAAACCAAATTACGTTATTGTTTTCCTTTAAACAATTATAGTGTTCAAAACACATATCATTAATAATAAAATAATCCTATTCATCCGCTTGAGATAAATGATTGATTACTGATTAAACCAGTGGTTCAAAAAATTTGAAATTGTAAGTGCTGACTGAGGGAGGATGTAGAAATAATATACTGAAGACAGAATGATGTTTCCGTTTAATATTTTACCAGCAAATTCTCGTTGTTTCTTTTGTAACCATTCTTGATATTTTGCTTGAGCAAGTAGTCTTCTTCTTTCCTGCTCCTGTTCGCTGTGTAACGCTCGTTCACAATTTAATTTTTCACCTACAAGAAATATATCTCATCATCATTAAAACAAACTTTTATTACAATCTCAATTTAATTAATTTGTCGGAGATAGGGCAGAAGTGATAATAAGTTACCACAAACTTGCTTTGCTTTTTTAGCCAACCATTCCTCATATTTTATATGCGAAAATATTCTCCTCATTTGACATATTTGCTCTTCAATTTCTTGTTGTTTGCCCTCCAGCTTTTTAGCTGCAAAAATAATGTGAAAGAAGATAGAAATTTACAGTAAATTTAAAAATTACTATTTTTAGTTTCTTTTTGTGCTAGCCACTCGTCATATTTTAATTTCGCAAGAGTTTTTCTTTTTATATTTTCCAGACACTGATGTCGTTCCCAATCGAGTTCTTGTTCCTCCTTTCGTCGCTTCAATTTTTCCTCACTCCGTTTCTTGTCCAGCCAACTTTCAAAATTCAATTTATCCTTCTCTGTATCTTCATTTATTCCGAATTTATCAATATTTAGCCTCAAAAATATTTGTTTTCTATGCATTATACATGACACATGTCATTCTTATCACTTGTTTCATTTCCAAATTAAAATTCTTTTTGAAACTTATTTTCACACTTGAATTGTGCAGCATTCATAAAACTTTTTAATCCAACAAAAGAACAGGTTGTAATCTATTGTTTGATTCCTACTCTTTGTCAGTTACAAATTACTTGAGTAGAATCAAACAAAATAAAATGATTAATTGATGATGGAACTTCTGGTGCATTGTCTTTTTTTATTCGCCAAATTAATGTGCCCTTAACCTTATTGGATGTATTCAGCAATCATTTTTGTAGTCGACACACAAACAGTTTTACTTTCCTTGAAATCCACCAATTTGTTATAGTTAAGTTATAAGCTCTACTCCCTCGCTCTAACATTACAGTTTTGTAGGAAAAATGCTTGTTACATTGTTTGTACGTGACAAATAACTTAATTTTTATTATTTTTGTAATAAAACGTTACTTTACAGATTATTAAAAGAAATATTTATCATTTTCGTTCGTGTTTTCGTTATATTTTGACAGCTGTCACTGTAACAGTATAGCCAACGTCAACTGACTTCAACACAATTCCCCCAGATTTTAACCTCAAAATCAACGTATTGTATTTAACAAATTTTAATGAAAATCAATAGATTTTTATTGTGATGATTGTTCAATCGATGAAAATTGGCAATAAATTGCAAACAGTAACAAAGATGCAGCAGATTTTTTATAAAAAAGCTTTTGCAGAAAATTGTTGATAAAAATTAAACCATCAAATAAATTACAATAAAAATTAATAGGTCTTTATTTCAATAGTTATTTGATCAACAAAAAAATAATTTACTAAAATTGGATGAAAATTATGACCTACAGCGTGTCCCATACGTACAGACAACAAAAATTAAAATGCATGGTATTTTTGTAGAAAATTATTCATAAAAATTGAACTATTGAACTATTTATGATAAAAATTGATAGGAATATATTTTAACAGTTGTTTAATCAATTGAAAAACAAATTACTAAAATTGTATAAGAATTGTGACCTACAGCGTGTTTCATACATAAACGTCAAGCGACTTCAACAAAATTCCCCCATATTTTAACCTCACAATCAAGGTATTTTATTAACAAATATTCTTCATTGGAATATACTTATTGGGAACCAAAAAATTTGATACAAATATTTTTCAGCACGTTAACTAACAAGAAACTCTGGTTTCTCACATAAAATTAGAAAATTATGTATATAAAATGAACTAGTCAACAAATCTTGATGAAAATCAATAGATTTTCATTTTGATAATTGTTCAATCGATTAAAAAAAGAATCATCAAAATTGGCAGAGAATTGTAAGCCGTAGAGTGTCTCATACGTACAGACAAAGATGCAGCAATTTTTTTAAAAAAGCTAGTGTGGAAAATTGTTCATAAAAATTAAACCATTAAACAAATGATAATGAAAATCAATAGGAGTCTATTTTAATAGTTATTTAATCAATAAAAAAATAAATTACTAAAATTGAATGAAAATTGTGACCTACAGCATGTCCCATACGTACAGACAACAAAAATTAAGATGCATGTTATTTTTGTAGAAAATTATTTATAAAAAGTAAACTATTGAACAATTTGTACTGAAAATCAATAGAAATTTATTTTAATAGTTATTTAATCAACAAAAAAATAGATTACCAAAATTGGATGTAAATTGTGACCTACAGCGTGTCTCATACGTAACGACTAATAAACATCAAGTGACTTCAACAAAATTCCCCCAGATTTTAATCTCAAAATCAAGGTATTGTATTAACGAATATTTTTCATCGAAATATATCTATTGGGCATCAAAAAATTCAATACAAATATTTTTCAGCACGCTAGCCATCGAGAAACTCTGGTTTTTTAAATAAAGTTAGAAAATTATTCATATAAAATGAACTATGCAACAAATCTTGATGAAAATCAATAGATTTTTATTTTAATGATTACTTAATCGATAACAAGAAGAATTAATAAAATTGACAAAGAATTGTAAGCCGTAGAGTGTTTCATACGTACAGACTATAAGACAAAAAAGCAGCAAATTTTATTAAAAAAGTTAGTGTATTAAATTGTTAATAAAAAGTAAACCATCAAACAAATTGTAATGAAAATTATTAGAGTTCTATTTCAATAGTTATTTAATCAATAAAAAAATGAATTCCTAAATTTGTATAAAAATTGTGATCTACAGAGTGTCCCATACGTACAGACAACAAAAATTAAAATGCAGGTTATTTTTGTAGGAAATTATTCATAAAAATTGAACTATTGAACTATTTATGATCAAAATTATTAGGAATATATCTTAATAGTTGTTTAATCAACAAAATAATAAATCACTAAAATTGTATTAAAATTGTGACCTATAGCGTGTCCCATACGTACAGGCTAACAAACGTAGAAATGACGTCAATGCAATTCCCCCCAATTTCAACCTCAAAATCAAAGTATTATATTAACGAATATTTTTCATTGAAATATACTTATTACGTACCAAAAAATTTAATACAACTATTTTTTAGCACGCTAGACATCAAGAAAGTCTGGTTTCTCAAGTAAAGTTAGAATTTTATGTATATAAAATGAACCAGTCAACAAATCTTCACAAAAATCAATAGATTTTTATTCTGATGATTGTTCAATTGTAAAAAAAAGAATCATTAAAATTGGCAAAGAATTGCAAACTGTAGAGTGTCTCATACGTACAGACTATAGAACAAAAATGCAGCAAATTTTTTTAAAAAAGTTAGTGTAGAATATTGGTAATAAAAATTAAACTATCAAACAAATAATGATGAGAATCAATAGGAGTCTATTCTCATAGTTTCTAAATCAATAAAAAAATAAATTATCAAAGTTGCATGAAAACTGTGACGTACAGCGTGTCCCATACGTACAGACAAAAAAAATTAAAGATGCATTGTATTTCTGTAGAAAATTACTAATAAAAATTGAACTATTGAACTATATATAATAAAAATTAATAGGAATATATCTAAATAGTTGTTCAATCACTAAAAAAATAAATTACTGAAATTTTATAAAAATTGTGACTTGTACAGACTAACAAACGTCAAGTACCCAGCAAAATTCCCCCAGATTTTAACCTCAAAATCAAGGTATTATATTAACAAATATTCTTCATTGAAATGAACTTATTGGGCACCAAAAAATTTAATACAAATATTTTACAGCACGCAGCTATCAAGAAACTCTGGTTTCTCAAATAAAGTTAGAAAATTATTCATATAAAATAAACTAGAGAACAGATCTTGATGAAAATCAATTGATTTTTATTTTGAAGATCGTTCAATCGACTAAAAAGAAAATCATCAAAATTGGCAGAGAATTGTAAGCCGTAGAGTGTCTCATACGTACAGACTATAGGGCAAAAATGCAGCAAATTCTTTAAAAAAAGTTGGTGTAGAAAATTGTTAATAAAAATTAAACCATCGTACAAATTAAGATGAAAATCAATAGAAGTTTATTTAAATAGTTATTCAATGAAAAAAATAGCAAGTTACTAAAATTGTATGAAAATTGTGGCCTACAGAGTGACCCATACGTACAGACAACAAAAATTAAGATGCATGTTATTTTTGTAGAAAATTATTTATAAAAAGTAAATTATTGAACAATTTGTACTGGAAAAATGGGAATCTATTTTAATAATTATTCAATCAATAAATGAACAAATTACTACAATTGGATAAAAATTGTGACCTACAGCGTGTCTCATACGTACAGACTAGCAAACATCAAGTGTCTTCAACAAAATTTCCCCAGATTTTAACCTCAAAATCAAAGTATTTCATTAACGAATATTTTTCATTCAAATATACTTATTGGGCACCATGAATTTACTACAAATATTTTTCAGCACGCCAACTAACCAGAAAGTCTGGTTTCTGAAATAAAGCTAGAAAACTATTCATATAAAATGAGCTAGTCAACAAATCTTGATGAAAATCAATAATTTTTATTTTGATGCTCGTTCAATCGATTAAAAAAAAAATAAGTAAAATTGGCAAGAAAATGTGAGTTGTAGACTGTCTCATACGTACAGACTATAGGACAAAAATGCAGCAAATTTTTAAAAAAAAGTTAGTGAAGAATATTGTTAATAAAAATTAAACCATCGAACAAATAATGATGAAAATCAATAGGAGTCTATTTTGATAGTCATTTAATCAATAAAAAAACAGATTACTGAAATTGTTTAAGAATTGTGACCTGCAGCGTGTCCCATACGTACAGGCAACAAAAATTAAGATGCGTGTTATTTTTGTAGAAAATGATTCACAAAAATTAGACTATCGAACAATTTGTGATGAAAATCAATAGAACTTTATTTTAATATCTATTTGATCAACAAAAAAATGAATTTCCAAAATTGGATGAAAATTGTGACCTACAGCGTGTCCCATACGTACAGATTAAAATGCAAAATGCACATTACATTGCAAAGTCTAATCTATTGACAAATTTAAGAATAGCAATGTAAAACACCAGACACGAACCTAATTTTATCAATTTTCATAAATAATTCTCAGGAGTACTTACTTGGTTACGGCAGATTTTAATCTTAGTACAAGCCAGACCTCGTGAAACCGCATATATTAACTCGAAGGGAATGGAAATAAGAATAAACTTTGATATGATTTGTAGATCAAAATTAGAAGCTGTAATAAAAATTAGGATCCTAAAATAAAGCACAAAGATAATTTATCACATACATTTATTAACATCCAATACATATTTATTCTATAATATTATCTTCATCATTTCCAAAACCGCCGTCATCATCGAGGGAAAGAAGTGTGACTGGCTGATTTCGATGTCCACGATAGCGCACTCCTTCACAACTTGTATCACTGGAAGAGCAAGCCTGGCAGCGGCATGCCTCGGCTTCTAAATAAACGTAGCGGTCAGTTCCGGGTGCCACTCCAGTTTCGCAGTGCCGAAGTTTGGCCACAGCTTTGGAGCGGCCTGCGTGCACGCACACTGGGTGATAGGAGCGCTTGTAAGGAAAACGCCAGTCGGAAATCTGCAACCAAAAGTTTATTTATAGAAACTCTAGTAGTTTATGAATATTAATTCTTTTAAAAGCAGGATTTTTCCGAAAGAAGTTTATTGAACGTGTCGTTGCATAACTAATTTATCAATCGCAATAGATAATGCGTGGTTAAGTACCGCATCTTGCAAAGCACTAGCACATTAGGGTAAGCACGGTTGTTCCATCAACGCGAACCGAAAATCGCATTAAAGCGACTGTCTTGATCATTAAAAGGGATTTTACCACAAACTATCCTTGCTCTTTTCAAAGAAACGTCAATCTCTGTTTCATGTCATGTTTAATACACGCCACATGTATTATTAAATTACTAATCACCGCTATGTGTTATATGTGTCTATTGGGAAAAAGATAATTACATATTTTCTCGTACAAATATTGTTACAATGTGTGCTTAAAAATCTCATTTGTTTGCAAATAACACTTCATTAAAACGTGATGAAAAGATTGTGAAATGTTTGCCCCTAAACAACATTTTCCTATTTGTTTCTCATTAACATTCTTTAAGTTTGTTTATATTTTATTGTTCATAAAATGAGTGCCGATAATCCAGAAATTTAATCAACAAATTATTTTCTACTACAGTAGTTAAAATTTATTGTTCCTATGAGAAATAATAAGTTTTTGAAATTATATACAAGCCATAATTCATCCTTGCCTTCACTTTTGTGTTACCATAAAACTGAGGCATTATTACACCTTCGTACTTATTTTTATGAGCACGTCAATATTTATTAATTAAAATTTATTTATATTCTTACAATTTAAAAACAATGATAGTGAGCACCAAATGATATTCAATGCAAAATAAATTCAAATGTGAGTACATTGTATTGTATTCCCTAGCCAATAACAAGCAAGTAATGAACAGATGCCCCAAAAGACGTAAAAGAGGGCATTATTGCGTGTATGATATCTGTATCTTTGTTCCACTTCTTTTATTGGTAAATGGCAATCCTTGAAAACAAGAATTTAATGTCTTTTCAGTATTGATGCGTCAATAGGCCACCTGCGAAACTCTAAATTGTGTGAATTCGTGTGAACTACCTGTCTTTACTTTTTAAAATTGATTTTTATTTACCTCATTGGAGTCACACCTTCCCCAGCACGACATGACGCTAAGAGTGTCCCAACACTGTTTGCCCTGGTCGTCACTTTGCGTCACTCTGTAGGTGTAAAGACGACGGTGACACTCCAGCGTCTCCTTGGCGTCCAGTACTACTATAACCTGCACCAGGGCTAAACTTAACGCCGTCCAGTTGATACCTACCATTATATTTGACAGAAAGAGGCTCTGGAACACAAATCAAACTATTTACTACAAAAACTATTTTTCCGTTCTTTGGCCTGATAGATGAGGAATCATTGTTTTTTAGTCTGTACGTATGGGACACGCTACAGGTCGTAATTCATGGTTAATTTTGGCAATTCTATTTTCTATAAATTGGTTAACTATTGCAGTAAAACTCTATTAATTTTCATTATTATTTGTTGGGTAGTTTAATTTTTATGAATAATTTTCTACAAGAACTACTTTTAAAAACTGCTACGTACTATCGTTCTTTGGTCTGTACGTATGGGACACGCTACAGGTCGTAATTTTTGACCGATTTTAGTATTTCTTTTTTTAATCAACTGAGTAACTATCATAATAAAGATTTATTGATTTTCAGGATGCTTTATTCGAAAGTTTAATTTTTATACACAATTTACTACAAAAATGCCTTTTTGAAAAATGACATGCATTACTGTTTTTTGGCCTGTACGTATGGGACAAGCTACAGATCGCAATTCTCAACCAATTTCAATGACTCTTTTTTTTTTTTGCTTCAATAGCTATTGAAGTATGATCTTATTGATTTTTATAATGATTATTTCAATAGTTCAATTTTTATAAGTAATTTAATACAAAATTTCTTTTTCGAAAAATGAGGCATTACTGTTCTTTGGCCTGTAGGTATGGGACACGCTACAGGTCGTGATTTTTGACCAATTCAAGTGTTTCTTTTTTTAATCGATTGAATAACTATCATAATAAAAACCTATTGATTTTAAGTATGATTTGATTAATGGCTCAATTTTTATAAGCAATTTTCTACAACAACTTTTTTCTAAAAGTGACGTGCATCACCATTTTTTGGCCTGCACGTATGGCACAAGCTACAGGTCACAATTCTCAACCAATTTTTAATATTCTTTTTTTTTTTGGATTCAATAACTAGTGAAGCATAAACTATTTAATTTTTAGTATGATTCGTTGAATAGTTAATTTTTTATAAACAATTTACTACAAAATCTTTTTTATTTGGTCTGTACGTATGGGACGCGCTACAGGTCGTAATTTTTGACCAACTTTTGTATTCTTTTTTCTATCGATTGAGTAACTATCATAATGAAGACCTATTGATTTTAGTATGATTTGACCAATAGCTCAATTTTTAAGATTAATTTTCTACAAAAACTTACTTTAAATAGTGACGTGCATCACTGTTTTTTGGCCTGTACGTATGGGACAAGTTACAGGTCGCAATTCTCAACCAATTTCAATGAGTCTTTTTCATTCAATTTAACAACTATTAAAGTATAAACTTATTGATTTTCAACATGATTCATAGAATAGTTTATATTTTATAAACAATTTACTACACAATCTCTATTTTTTTTTAATCTGTACGTATGGGACACGCTACAGGTCGTAATTTTTGACCAATTTCAATATTTCTTTTTTTTTTCAATTGAGCAACTATTCAAGTACAGCCTTATTCATTTTCAGTATGTTTCATTGAATAATTAATTTTTTATAAGCGATTTACTACAAAAAAACCTTTTTGAAAAATGATATGCATTACTGTTTTTTGGCCCGTACGTATGGGACAAGCTACAGGTCGCAATTCTCAATCAATTTTAATTATTCTTTTTTTTTTTATTCAACAACTATTGAAGAATGAACTTATTGATTTTTAGTATGATTCATCAAATTGTTTAGTTTTTATAAACAATTTATTACAAAAATTCCTTTTTGAAAAATGACATGCATTACTGTTTTTTGGCCTGTACATATGGGACAAGCTACAGGTCGCAATCCTCATCCAAATTTAATTATTCTTGCTTTTTCCGATTGAGTAACTATTCAAGTATAACCTTATTGATTTTCATCATGATTTATTCAATAGTTTGATTTTTATGAATTCCTTTTTGAAAAATGACAGTCATCACTGTTTTTTGGCCTGTACGTATGGGACAAGCTACAGGTCGCAATTCTCAATCAATTTCAATGATTCTTTCTTTTTTTGCTTCAATGACTATTGAAGTATGAGCTTATTGATTTTTAACATGATATATTTGATAGTTCAATTTTTATAAGCAATTCAATACAAAATTTCTATTTCGAAAAATGAGACATCATTGTTTTTTAGTCTGTACGTATGGGACACGCTACAGGTCGCAATTTTCAACCAATTTTAATGATTCTTTTTTTTTTTTGCTTCAATGACCATTGAAGTATAACCTTATTGATTTTTAGTATGATTTATTCAATAGTTTAATTTTTATGAGAAATTTATTACAAAATTTCTTTTTCGAAAAATAAGGCATTACTGTTCTTTGGTCTGTACGTTTGGGACACTATTGCAGTAAGACCCCTTATCAATTTTCATCATGATTTGTTCGATAATTTAATTTTTGTGAATAATTTTCTACAAGAACTACTTTTAAAAACTGCTACGTACTATCGTCCTTTGGCCTGTACGTATGGGACACGCTACAGGTCGTAATTTTTGACCAATTTTAGTGTTTTCTTTTTTAATCGATTGACTAGCTATCATAATAAAAACCTATTGACTTTTGTTTTGATTTGATCAATGGCTCAATTTGTACAAACAATTTTCTACAAAAACTTTCTTTAAAAAGTAACATGCATCACTGTTTTTTGGCCTGTACGTATGGGACAAACTACAGGTCGCAATTCTCAAACGATTTTAATTAATCATTTTTCTTTCAATTAAACAACTATTGAAGTATAAACTTATTGATTTTTAGTAAGATTCATTGGATAGTCAATTTTTTATAAGCAATTTACTACAAAATCTTTTTTATTTGGTCTGTACGTGTGGAACACGCTACAGGTCGTAATTTTTGACCGATTTCAGTATTTCTTTTTTTATCGATCAAGTAACTATCATAATAAAGACCTATTGATTTTTGGTATGATTTATCTAATAGTTTAATTTTTATAAATAATTTACTACAAAAATTCCTTTTTTAAAAATAACGTGCATTACTGTCTTCTGGCCTGTACGTATGGGACAAACTACAGGTCGCAATTCCAAACCAATTTCAAAAACTCCTTCTTTTTCCGATTAAGTAACTATTTATGTATAACCTTATTGATTTTTATCATGATTTATTCGATAGTTCAATTTGTATAAATTCATTTTTGAATAAAGTCATGCATCACTGTTTTTTAGCCTGTACGTATGGGACAAACTACAGGTCACAATTCTTGACCATTTTCAAAACTTCTTTTTTTTTTTTTTGATTCAGTAACTATTCAAGTATAATCTTATTGATTTTTATCATGATTCATTGAATAGTTTAATTTGTATAAATTCATTCTTGAAAAATGACATGCATCACTGTTTCTTAGCCTGTACGTATGGGACAAACTACAGGTCGCAATTCTTAACCAATTTCAAAAATTTTCTCTTTTTCCAATTAAGTAACTATTTAAGTATAACCTTATTGATTTTTATCATGATTCATTCAATAGTTTAATTTTTATAAATTCCTTTTTGAAAAATGACATGCAACACTGTTTCTTGGCCTGTACGTATGGGACACTCTACAGGCTGCAATTCTAAGCCAATTTCAATAATCCTTTTTGTTTTTTATTGAGTAATTATTAAAGTATAACCGTATTGATTTTTATTATATTTTGTTAGATAGTTCAATTTTAGAAATAATTTTCTACAAAAAAAACTTACAAGCTTTACCGTCCTTTGGTCTGTACGTATGGGACACGCTACAGGTCGTAATTTTTGACCGATTTTAGTGATTCTTTTTCTACGGATCAATTAACAATCATAATAAAGCTCAATTGATTTTCATAACAATTTTTGAAATTAGTTATGGTTCAAGAAATAAAATACTGCGAAGCACTATTTATCACTTTTTCAAATCACTCCCAAAATGCCTGTAATAAAAAGTACAGCTAATGAAAATAATTAAATTTTATTGCGTAATGAATAAATAATAAAAAACATGCTTGTTTAAATTTGGAATTAATTGTGAATCTGAAGCGGTCGCCATTAATGATTTTGATCACAACGACCGCAAAATCTTTAAAATTGCTTCACAAATGTATTAAATAGCGCAAAAAATATTTGAGAAGCTGTTTTTTCATAATGTTCTATAAATATTTGTGGTAAATCCCACCCTTACTGATCCGTTGATCTCA
Organism: Dromius quadrimaculatus; assembly: GCA_963989225.1. NCBI lineage: Eukaryota > Metazoa > Arthropoda > Insecta > Coleoptera > Carabidae > Dromius > Dromius quadrimaculatus. The sequence goes on along the minus strand of OZ022327.1, from coordinate 65,698,402 downwards.
GGTAAGCGTTATGAATAAAACATACCATAAAAAAAGCACACAAATGTATATTTACATATTTCTCAGCATAAATGATGCGTTCGCATTATTGGAGGGGAGACAAATACATTGAAAAACTGGAAGCAATTTCAAATGCAGAAATGATGTTACAAGTCATGAGGGAAATCAACAACCAAGAACTAATTTGTCGCTAAACTTTTATGAACATTTCTTTGAATTGCAAACATTAATTCAAAACTGTTGAAAACTTTTTATCATGCTGAGTACAACAAAGTGGGGTTGTAAATCATGAATACCTTGAGCGGCGGCAGGAAACCAGCAGCAGTGAAAGGATTTCAGGATGCGAACCAAGCAACGAACTTCATTATACTAGGAGTAAAGTATTGCGTATCGCAAGGATAATACCTGAATAGTGACGTCACGGGAGTAGGATACGACACGCAAAGCTTATTGGTGTGTTTAGGCGCCGACGCATATTACCACGTGTTTCACAAACGTCAAAAAAAAAACTGAATTTTTTGGGAATCTTTATTGGAATTCATCTTACAGTTCAGTTAACGGTCCACATTGTTGTTTTCATCTTGAGCTTCATCGATTTGCATTTCGTCCTGAGCGTTATCATTCAGTTGCTGAATTACATTCAACGGCATATTTTGAGCCTACAAAACAATAATAAATATCAAGCCAATCAAATTTAACAAGAATTTCACCTGTACGATTTGTATTCCGCCCACATGTGCTTGTATAGCAGAAACATTGTCAGTTGGGTTAGTTGCAAGCTGTCTCTGACTCTCTAGTGCCAACATTTTTTGCCGCTTCTCTTCCATTAGTCGTTCTCGATGTTTGTGGATGTAATCATGAACATTCGGTAACCCAATAATCACACATGCTGACAGTGCAGACCTAGAATACAAATTTAAATTGGTTGCTTTACTTGTTTTGGTAAAAGTAACTATAACGGAACACTTTTGCACAATTTAAATACATAATTTCCGATTTTCAAACATAAATGCATTATTTTATGTAATTTTTGTGGCTGTTGACATTTTCAATTTTAACCTTACGTCAAATAGGGAATTCAGTGCTTCTTTATAGTACCAACAGATGGCAACCCAACACATAGATAATATAAACAAGAACGGCAATATTCAATGTAAAAGTGTGACACAGTGTGACTCCCATTAGTAAAACAGAGATAACAATATGTTTCATCTCTTTTTATTCAAGCAAATATGTACCCAATTAAATTCAGGCGTTCTTTTATTTTGTTTATAGTTATCAATGGTTGCGCAAGCGCAAACAAAGGCAAAATTAGAAATGTCAAAACTAATTAATACAAATTAGAGGTTAATATTTCGAATGAACAACTTGAAGTGTTATAACATGAAATAGTTATTTGATTACAAATATATTTGCAAAATGTTTTATTTTGTGTCGAGGAATGAAAACGGTTAGTGTAATGATAATCAAAGCGCTGTAAATAGTTGAAGAAGTGTAACAGATTTAACTTCTCAATTGGCAAAAGGCTGGAAGATGAAGGATTATACCGGGTTTGATTATAAATGGTACTGCACAAGCTTTCTGTAAGTGTATGTTTGATTATTTTGTGTTTATTGTTTTAAAAAATGTCATAAAATAATAATAATACCTGTATATATTCATGTCAGTAGCTTCGTACCAATCGTTGGCTTTCTCATCGTAACATTCAACATGATAAATAGTAGTTACGCCATTGAATCCGCCAATAGCAAATATCATATCGTCTATAACCTCAATAGCAAAATTACTTCTTGGGTTGTACATATCCGGGATTTGGGACCAATTATTAGCTGCAGGATCATATTTTTCTCCGCTGCACATCCTTGATATGCCGTTGAAACCCCCAATAACATAAACCTTTTATTAAATTAAATTTTGTGATTAATAATAATTTGTAATAACAAAAAAAAAAAACCTACACATCCGTGGTACGCAATGCAAGAGACTCCAGATCTGCGAGAGCGCATCGCAGTGATGGCAGTCCATTGATTCACTTCCGGGTCATACACTTCCGCCGAATGCATACATTCTTGGCCATTAAAACCTCCAGTTATGTAAATTTTGTCTAAAAAACGAAAAAAAATATTCCTCAATCTTATTTTCTGTAAAAGTTGATGAATTTGAAATTAAATCATATTTTTTATTCAAATGTGGGAGTACGTTGGTGTCAAAGCTATAACGTTTGCAATAAGCTTTCAAAAATGAAAAAATTGAATTTATTTTGAGGTTATTTATTCGAAAACTATTGTTGATATGATTGTTGCCATAAATAGCCTCCATATTGTCATTTTATTTGTACGTATGGGACACGCTACAGGTCGTAATTCTTGATCAATTTCAGTGATTTGTTTTTCTGTTGATTAATCAATTATCACAACAGAACCCTATTGATTTTTATAATTTTTTGTTGCGTACTTAAATTTTTACAAGCAATTTATTTTTACTTGGTATATAACACGCTATAAGCTGCAAATAACAACCAATTCCAGCAATTATTTTTTTATCCATCGACTAACTATCACAAAAAAGTTTTATTGACTTTGGTAATTATTTAAGAACTCTTGAAACTGTTTTGGAACGCTTCAAAATGTTTTAGAACGCTCCAAACTGTTTTGGAACGTTTCATTATGTTTCAGATACGTTATAAAATGTTCCCAAACAATTAAAGATCCTTTAGAACTTCATATAAACACTTAATAACTTTATGCAATGTTTCAAACTATGTAAAAACTGTTTTGCAATGCTTCAGAATTATTTAGAGCGCTCCTAATTGTTCTAGAACGCTTCAGGATGTTTTAGAACGTTCCTAAACAATTGAGGACAATTTTAAAATGTCATACAATATTTCAGGATGTCACAAAACATTCTAAAATACTTCAAAATATTTTAAATATTTTAAAACGCTCCTGTACCTTATAAAATAAACACTCTCAAATATTCCAGGACGTAATATAGTGTTTCAAAATGCTTTTGAATGGTCTAAAAGACTTTAGAACTCTTCAAAACGCTTTAAAATGTCATACAATGTTCCAAAACGTACCCAAAGCATTGCAGAATACTTCAGAACGTTATAAAGAGTTTTGAAATGTTTTAAAATACTCTAGAATACGCCAAAAAGTTATGAAAGTATTTCAGGATGGCTTAAAATGCTTTAAAACGTTGTAAAATGTTCCAGAATACTTAATAACACTTTAGAATATCTTATAATATTTTAGGACGTCTCAAAACACTCTGAAACATTTTATGCAGAGTTTTAAAATATTCTAGAAAATCCTACAACGTTCCAGAATGTTTTAGAATACTTTAAAAGGTTATACAATGTTTCAAAATGCTTTAAAATATTTGAGAACTCTCCAAACTGTTTTGGAACGCTTTAGAATGTTTTAGAACGCTCCAAAATGTTTTGGAACGCCTTAGTATGTTTTAGAACGCTCCTGTACGTTATAAAATGTTCCCGAACAATTGAAGATCCATTAGAACGTCTTATTAACACTTCATAACTGCATGCAACGTTTCAAAATATTTAAAAACGTTGCAAACTGTTCTGGAATGCTTCGGAATGATTTAGAGCACTCCTAATTGTTTTGGAACGCTCCAAAATGTTTTAGAACTTTCTGTACGTTATAAAATGTTCCTAAATAATTTAGAATGTCATACAATCTTCCAGGACGTCTCAAAATATTCTAAAACACTTCAGAACAAGGTACAGGACCTTATAAAATATTCCCAAATAATTGAAAACACTTTAGAATGTTATACAAAGTTTTAGAACATTCCAAAGCATTCTAAAATATGCCAGGACGTAATATAATGGTCTTAAAAACTTTAGAACTCTTCAAAACGTATTAGAATGTCATACAATGTTCCAAAACGTACCCAAAGCATTTCAAAACACTTCAGAATTTTATAGAGTTTCAAAATGTTTTATAATACTCTAGAACACTCCAAAAAGTTATAAAAGTATTTCAGAATGGCTTGAAATGCTTCAAAGCGTTGTAAAATGTTCCAGAATACTTAATAACACTTTGAAATATCTTATAATATTTTAAGACGTCTCAAAACACTCTAAAACATTTTATGCAGAGTTCTAAAATGTTCTAGAAAGTCCTACAACGTTCCAGAATGTTTTGAATACTTTAAAAGGTTATACAATGTTTCAAAATGCTTTAAAATATTCATGAACTCTCCAAACTGTTTTTCAACGCTTTAGAATGTTTTAGGACGTTCCAAGCTGTTTTGGAACGCTTCAGTATGTTTCAGAACACTTCTGTACGTTACAAAATGTTCTAAACAATTAAAGACCCTTTAGAATGTCATATAAATACTTCATTACTGTATGCAATGTTTGAAAATATTTAAAAACGTTGCAAACTGTTTTGGAATGCTTCGGAATGATTTACAGCGCTTCTAATTATTTGGAACGCTTCAGAATGTTTTAGAACATTTCTGTACGTTATAAAATGTTCCTACACAATTTAGAATGTCATACAATCTTTCAGGACGTCTCAAAACATTCTAAAACACTTCAAAACGCTCCAGTACCTTATAAAATATTCTCAGACAATTGAGAACACTTTAGAATATCATAAAATGTTTTAGAACGTCCCAAAACACTTTGAAATATTCAAGGACGTACTATAGTGTTTCAAAATGCTTTTTAATGGTCTAAAAGACTTTAGAACTCTTAAAAACTCTTTAGAATGTCATACAATGTTCCAAAACGTACCCAAAGCATTTTAGAATACGTCAGAACTTAATAAAGAGTTCAAAATGTTTTAGAATATTCTAGAATACTCCAAAAAGTTATAAAAGTATTTCAGACTGACTTAAAATGCTTCAAAACGTTGTTAAATGTTCCAGAATACGTGATAAAACTTAAGAATGTCTTATAATGTTTTAGGACGGCTCAAAACACTTTAAAACATTTCAGAACACTTCAGAGCTTCATGTAGAGTTTCAAAATGTTTTAGAAAGTCCTACAACATTCCAGAATGTTTTAGAATACTTCAAAAGGTTATACAATGTTTCAAAATGCTTTAAAATATTTAAGAACTCTCCAAATTGTTTTGGAACACTTAAGAATGTTTAAGTATGCTTTAAACTGCTTTTGAACGCTTCTGTACGTTATAAAATGTTTCCAAACAATTTAAGACCCTTTAGAACGTCATATAAACACTTCATAACTTTATGCAATGTTCCGAAATATTTAAAAATGCTGCAAACTGTTTTGGAATGCTTCGGAATGATTCAGAGCGCACTTAATTGTTTTGGAACGCTCCACAATGTTTTAGAAAGTTTTTGTACGTTATAAAATGTTCCTAAACAATTTAGAATGTCATACAATGTTTTATAACATTCCAAAACATTCTAAAATATTCCAGGACGTAATATAATGGTCTAAAAGACTTTAGAACTCTTCAAAACGTTTTAGAATGTCATACAATGTTCCAAAACGTATCCAAAGCATTTCAGAATACTTCAGAACTTCATAAAGAGTTTAAAAATGTTCTAGAATATTCTAGAATACTCCAAAAAGCTATCAAAGTGTTTCAGAATGCTTTAAAATGGTCTAAAACGCTTTAGAATATTGTAAAGTGTTCCAGAATACTTCATAACGCTTTAGAATGTCATATAATGTTTTAGGACGTCTCTAAAACATTTCAAAATGCTTTAGATTAGTCTAATAGACTTTAGAACTCTTCAGAACGCTTTAAAATGTCATAAAATGTCCCAGAACGTACCCAAAGTAGTTTAAAATATTTTGGAACTTTATAAAGAGCTCCAAAAAGTTATAAAAGTGTTTCAGAATGCTTTAAAATAGTGTGGAACGCTTTAGAATGTCATATAATGTTCATGCAGAGTTTTAGAATGTCCTACAACATTCCAGAATGTTTCAGAATACTTCAAAAGGCTACGAAATGTTCAAGAACGCTCCAGAGCATTCTAAAGCTTTTCAAAATACTTCAGAATGTTTTAGAATGCTCCAGAAAGATTCAAGTGACAATATTTTTACCGTTGAGAGTGCAAGCGCTTGCATCAGACCTCTGCATGTTCATGGGAGCGATCATAGACCATTGGTTCGTCCTATAATCATACTTCTCAGCTGTATTTTGTCTATGATGTCCATCATATCCCCCCATCGCATAAATAATTTTATTTAAAGTGGTCACACTAACATAACATCTTCTGGCATTCATAGGGGCAACCTCCCTCCAATGCTTCGTCACAGCATTAAAACATCGACAGGAATTAAAATAATCCATTCCATCAAAACCACCAATAACATAAATAGAAAATCCAATAACTGCTGTGCCATGGTAGGCACGTGGTCCAGTTGGGTCTACTTCATCCACTTTCACCCAACGATCAGCTCTCGTGTCGTAAGTTTCAATGTAATTAGTTGGTGATCCGCCGCTCCAACCACCGATGGCAAAGAGCACTTCGTGGGGGACTCTAGGGCGCGCTATTTCCGGCGTTGGGACTTCTCCATTTTGATGGGTAATCATTTCCAGGTCGTAAAGAAACCGTAAAGTCTCTATTATCAATGGTCGACTGTCTTCAGAATTAGTTACATAAGGATGATCTTTCACGTGCTCCAAAAAAAATTGGGTGTCAAGAAGCCCAAGACGAATTGTCTGCATTAAAGTCACAATATGTTTCTTTCTATTTTCCGGGTCATAATCAATCCATCGCAGTATAGCTTCCCAAACTGTTTCTTCACTTTTGACGTTCAAATCGTCATTACTAACAATAAATTTAAAATCTTCCAAATTCAATTGGAGCAGCTCTTCACTTTGCGCTGCAACATCAGCGAAATTCCTCAACAAATACACTTCTGCAACTTTGGCTAAATCAGTACAAAAATGGTTTTTAGCAAACTGCATTATGCTAATGCAGTTTTTAGCAGTTAGTTGAGAGCGTAAGAAATCACAGCATATATCCAGAATCCCTAGTATGCTCAAATAATCCGCTGTTATTAATAATAAGTGAACATTATCGTTATTTACGTCAATTTGTCGAAGATAAGCGTAAGTTACTAATTGGTTCATTACTTCTTTAGATATTCCGGACAAACGGACGTCACGAACTTCTGCTCCGTGCAAGGATGTTGTAAACAGTGCCCTGTAAATAAAAATTTGTTAATTGTATCTGTAATCTAACCTTGCTTGAAGGTCAAATTAAAATTTTACTGCTCAACTTATTTCGGCGAAATTAATAGTATTTTAATACAAATATAAACAAATAATACGCTTTTATACAATTTAGACACGTAATCTGCCTACCTGTTTTAATTTTCAAACATAAATTCATTATTTTAAACGTAATTTTTGTGGCTGTTGACATTTTCAATTTTAACATTGAGTGCTTCTTTATATTACCAATAGATGGCAACCCAACACGTAGACAATATAAAAAAGATTGGCAACATTTACGGTAAAAATGTGTCACCGTATGATTTCCATTAGTAAGACAGAGAGAACGATATGTTTTATCTCACTTTATTTGAGACAATATTTACCAAATTAATTTCGAAATTCTTTTATTTTGTTTATAGTTATCAATGGTTTTCTAGGCACAAACAAAGGAAAAATTAGAAATGTCAAAACTGATTAATGGAAATTAGGGGTTAATAATTCGAATGCATGAAAAAATACAATTTGTGTTGATTTATGTTGACATTAAAACTTATTTTAGCACACATATTTGCTTGCCAACCAATTCCAGCAATTATTTTTTTCATCCATTAAGTAACTATCACAAAAAAGTTTCATTGACTTTGGTAATTATTTAAGAGCTCTTCAAACTGTTTTGGAACGCTTCAGAATGTTTTAAAACGCCTCAAGCTGTTTCGGAACGCTTCAGTATGTTTCAAATACGTTATAAAATGTTTCCAAACAATTGAAGACTCTTTAAAACTTCATATAAACACTTCATAACTTTATGCAATGTTTCAAAACATTTAAAAGCTATTTTGGAATGCTTCAGAATTATTTAGAGCGCTCCTAATTGTTCTAGAACGTTTCAGTATATTTTAGAACGTTCCTAAACAATTGAGGACAATTTAAAATGTCATACAATGTTTCAGGATGTCTCAAAACATTCAAAAACATTTCAAAATATTTTAAAACGTTCCAAACTGTTTTGGAACGCTCCTGTACCGTATAAAACATACCCAAACAATTAAGAACACTTTAGAATGTTTAAGAACACCCCAAAACACCCTAAAATATTTCAGGACGTAATACAGTATTCCAAAATGCTTTTTAATGTTCTAAAAGACTTTAGAACTTTTCAAAACGCTTTAGAATGTCATTCAATGTTCCAAAACGTACCTAATACTTCAGAGCTTTATATAAAGTTTCAAAATGTTTTAGAATATTCTAGAATACTCCAAAAAGTTATAAAATTATTTCAGAATGGCTTAAAATGCTTCAAAACGTTGTAAAATGTCTTAGAATGTCTTATAATGTTTTAGGACGTCTCAAAACACTTTAAAACATTTCAGAACACTTCAGAGCTTTATGCAGAGTTTCAAAATGTTTTAGAAAGTCCTATAACGTTCCAGAATGTTTTAGAATACTTCAATAGGTTATACAATGTTTCAAATTGCTTTAAAATATTCATGATCTCTCCAAACTGTTTTAGAACATTTGAGAATGTTTTAGAATTCTCAAAACTGTTTTGGAACACTTCAGTATGTTTCAAATACGTTATAAAATATTTACGAACCATTGAAGACTCTTTAGAACGTCATATAAACACTTCATAACTTTATGCAATGTTTGAAAATATTTAAAAGCACTGCAAACTGTTTTGGAATGCTTCAGAATTATTTAGAGCGCTCCTAATTGTTCTAGAATGCTCCAGAATATTTTAGAACGTTCCTAAACAATTAAGGACAATTTAAAATGTTGTACTATGTTTCAGGATGTCTCAAAACATTTCAAAATATTTTGAACTATTTTAAAACGCTCCAAACTGTTTTGGAACGCTCCTGTACCGTATAAAACATACCCAAACAATTAGGAACACTTTAGAATGTTTAAGAACACCCCAAAACACCCTAAAATATTTCAGGACGTAGTATAGTATTTCAAAATGCTTTTTAATATTCTAAAAGACTTTAGAACTTTTCAAAACGCTTTAGAATGTCATTCAATGTTCCAAAACATACCTAAAGCATTTCACAATACTTCGGAGCTTTATATAGAGTTTCAAATTGTTTTAGAATATACTAGAATACTCCAAAAAGTCATAAAATTATTTCAGAATGGCTTAAAATGCTTTAGAATGTCTTAGATTGTTTTAGGACGTCTCAAAACACTTTAAAACATTTCAGAACACTTCAGAGCTTTATGCAGAGTTTTAAAATGTTTTAGAAAGTCCTATAACGTTCCAGAATGTTTTAGAATACTCCAAAAGGTTATACAATGTTTCAAAATGCTTTAAAATATTCATGAACTCTCCAAACTGTTTTGGAATGCTTTAGTATGTTTTAGAACGCTCCAAGCTGTTTTTGAACGCTTCAGTATGTTTTAGAACACTCCTGTACGTTATAAAATGCTCCAAACAATTGAAGACCCTCTAGAACGTCGTATAAACACTTCATAACTTTATGCAATGTTTCAAAATATTTAAAAGCACTGCAAACTGTTTTGGAATGCTTCGGAATGGCTTAGAGCGCTTCCAATTGTTTTGGAACGTTCCAGAATGTTGTAGAACGTTTCTGTACGTTATAAAATGTTCCTAAACAATTTGGAATGTCATACAATCTTCCTCTATTATGTATAACAGCTCCAAGGTATGTGAAAGTTTCCACTTATTCTATCTTTCCCGTTCATTGTTACGTTTGCTTCTATGTCTTCTTTTGCTATTACCATTACTTTTGTTTCTATGTTCACTTTCATGTTGTGCTTTGTGAGTTCTTCATTCCACACGTTCAGGTTGTGTACTCTCTTTATTTAGCTCTTTATGTTCTTTATTATATTGTCCAGGAAAATTATAAATAGTATAGGGCTCTACGCTCCTTCTTTCCTAAGTCCATGAGCTGTAATAAATTCTGATGAGGTCTCATTTCCAGTTCTTATATAATTTGAGGCATTACTATATCGCATTTGTAAGTTCCTCACTTATTCCTCTCTTTCTTAATATTTCCCACATTTTTTTCTTGGGTTGAGTGTCCCTTCCTGAAGCCACTTGGCGCGGGTTCGATGTTTAATTCTATTTTTCTTCAGTCTGTTGGAATTTTTCCTGTTTTCCATATTTGGTTGAGCATTATTAATAATATTTGCTCTCCATGTTCCCCTACATACTTCAGCTGTTCTGCCTTTATCATGTCGTGACCTGGAGCTTGACCGTTTCTAAGTTTCTGTAGTATTGTCTTCATTTCGTCATGCGTGATATTTTCTATTTCGTTATTGATTTCGTTGTTTGATTCTTGATCTTCCTCTAATAGCTCTTGAAAGTGTTCTTTCCATCTTTCCATTATTAACTCATATTCTTTTAATATGTTTTCCTGTTTATCTTGTATTTTGTTTTTTGCATGTTTTCAATGTTTTTTAGAATAGTTTCTGGTTTTCCTTGTAGTTGATTACCATTATTTTTCCGAATTTTTCCCATGCCTTTAACTTGGATTGTTTTATAGTTTGTTTTACCTTTGTTCTTTGTATTTTAAACTCTTTCTAGTCTTCTCCCATTTTTGTTACTTCATTTTAATTACTTCTTTAACTTCTTTATTCCACCAGTGTGTCTATGTGATGTTTCTTGTGTTTTTATTAGTTCCGCATGTTTCTTTTGTTGCCTCTTGTATTATTTGTTTAAACGTTTTCCACATTTCTTCTATATTTTCTTGATTTGGCATTGGTGTTTTCATTATCAATTCGCCAATTTTATTTCGGTATTTCCTCCTTACTTCTACATTGTTCAGTTTATCCTCAATTTGACCGTGTTAATTTATTTCCAGATTTCTTTCTTTTTTTGGGTTTCATCTTGTTTTATTTTGACTTTAACATCATTTATGTTCTTTATTTGCGTTTTATTTGTGATAAAATAATCTATTATTGATCTTTCATTCCTACTTTTTACTTCTCGGATATATCTATGTATTTTCATATTTTCAGGCCATTTATTATGCAGAAATCGATTAATCTTCTTCCGTTGTTATTTTTAGTTTGTTCACCATATCTTCTCATTATTTCTTCTATTCCTTTATTTATATTACCCACTTTTGCATTAAAATCTCCCACTAAGTATATTGGTTCTTTTAGTTTTTCATATTCTAATTGTATTGTGTCCCAAAACTCATTTTTCGTTGATTTATCGTCATCATCATTTGGCCCATAGATTATCATGAAACTCATTATTGTTTTCTTAGTATCCTCAGTCTTAACAATCATTCATTTACACATTTCCAGTTCTTCAAAGTTTGTTCTATACTTTTGTGTAATATGCAACCTACGCCGCCTTTTGCTCTATCTTTTATTCCTACTCCACTGTAATGTAATGTTTATTGCTTGACGAAATCAGTTTGTAATTAAATATAAGTCACTTTTTAATAATTTGAACTTAAATAAGAGTTTTATTCTTCTTATGTCACTAATAACACTATATTTATTTATTTGTCACTTAATTCTAACTTAAACAAGGTCACAGATATTTATATTTCACTATTTATATACACTGTTCACTTCACTGTTCGATATTTATTTCACCAGTACTACTCTTATTATTATTCCCCCACACGTCTTTTGCTTGGCCTTATATAGAGAAATATCGTTTTCTCGAATTTTCCATTTCTCGACTCTTTCCAATTCTAGAAATCACTAGAGGCTTCCATTGGGAGGGGTGATGTGCTGCGACGCGGTGCGGCGTAAGCGACGACAAGAGGCTCCTCCCCATACTACGTCGTCTTCACGAGCTTCCCCCACTCTCACGCGTCACAATATTAAGAGTTTTTAGTGATCATTTCTATTAACTATTAGTTAATTGTTGAAAAGATTTTTGTAATAATTTGTTTGATAATTCAATTTCCACAAGCAAATTATTTTTACTTGAATAATGCATTTTCGTCTTGTACGTATGAGACACGCTACAATTTGATGATTCTTGTTTTTGTAGACTTGTTATTTATTAGAGTAGAATCTTTTTGATTTTTGTGATCATTTGTGGAATACTTCAATTTCTATAAACAATTTTGCGACCTTTGGTTTGTACGTTTGTGGTACGCTAAAAATATAAACCGATTTTAATGTTTTTTTTTTATCGATCAGTTAATAATAACAATAAGATACACAAATGCAACAAAATATATTTTTTTAATATTTATGTCAGCTAAGAAATTCATATCACGAGATAAATAGAATATTTTGCAACACCTCTCAACATAAATAATATTAATCAGCCAGCATGTAAACAAACTCCTTTTTTTAATGAATTAATTATCAGCTAGTGACCTACAGATATTTATATTTGCAATAGCATTGTTTTTGTATTGTTTTTTACGAGCCCCGTCTCATTAAAGTCGCTAGCACCAAATAATGATGACATAACTAAATAAAGATAAACTAAAAATAATCTTGACTGCATGAAAATATTAGAAATTACGTAAATAAAATTAATATAATGGTTCATTGAATACCTAATTTTATTTCATAAATTTTCATCATAAAATCAGAGAAAGAGCGTATTTTATCTATTTATGCAACCAGAAATACGAGCGCACCTCGCGAGCCACTCTGCTATATATTTAAAACGAATATCGACGCTTGAGGTGCAGATTTCTCGCCTGCACGGCGAGCGAGGTCTGTTTAGCATAGTCAGTATCGCTTGTTCTCTCTCGCTGTGTGCAGGCAGATTTCTGCACTTGGAGCTGAATACTCAACGTTTAGCTGAATTCTTTTTCAAACGCCTTTTATTAGTTTGTTTTAAATTAGTTGAAATATTGTTATTCGTTATTTAAGACAACAATATCCGATACGTTTCTTAGATTATTTATTTTTGTGAAATTATCATTTGTAGAATGACAACTGAAAATAGATCTATAATTTGTGATCTACTAGAAAATCCTATTAAAGAAAGTCACCGCACGCCACTGAAAAAATTGATTAAGCTAATATTGAATAAAATTTCATTACCGGAAATACAGACTACAGGCTGATAAAATGGCTCTATGAACATTGAACGTAGTTCCATCATCAAGTCTGACGACAGCATCGCAAAGTTGACAATTCTCCCTCAGTTCGTAAAGGGCTCGCATGGCTTGTTCGCTCATAGCCCGACCTTGTCCAAGACAAATTTCTTTTTTCGCAATTTCACTCCAATCCATGTTTTCACCGCGTCCCGCCATTTTTTATTTGAATTGACTACAACAAATTTTGATGTTTGATTGAAAGTTCTTGCAGAACTTTCCACTGAAATTTTTATTAAAATTGCCTAGATTGACGTTTCTGAAAATATCATGACAGACATTTTGACATTTGAAAATGTTTCTAAAATCATGACACACTTTGTTATTGTGGATAATGTGTTGATACGCCAAAAGTCCAACTCATCACCGTAAAAAAAAATTTGTGCATATAAATAAACATAAATGAAGGAAAAAATGCAAATTTTTATTATCATCCAAAGAATTGAAGTGAAAAAAAAGTAATTACGAACAAAAACTGCTTGCATATGAAATATCCATAAAAATGGAAAACAAGGACATTATTTTGCATTTGTTTGTATAATTACATTAAATACAAAAAATATAACTTATTTTATGTCTATTTGCATTGATATTGTTTTATTAGTTCAAACGAATTATACAAAAATCAATTTTTGAGTATTATTTTTAATTCTTAAATAAATATAGAAAAACTACAACAGATTAAAAATGGGGAGCAGTAAAATAAAATTATAGTTGAGGTAGGGTGTTCAGGCAGTAGCAGCTTCACTTTCTTTTAAATTCCGCACAGCAATTCGAAAACTGTCCCAAACGGACAACTCCTTGATTTGTTCGTGAATTAATTGCGTTTCTTCTATAGGAGAACATAACCGAAAAGTCCATGTAACCACTGCAAAACATGCAGCATTCGTTGGAAAAGCCCTCAGAATTGTAGAAGTCAACCCTCTGGACAAAAATCCATAACCTTCCGAACGTACACTCATCTTCAAACAATCCCACGCACTGGAATACTTTCCATCCACCTGAAGCCGTGATTTTATAACATCAATGGGATAAGTTATGACCCACGAAACTGTCCCAGCAAAACCACCAGCGAACAACATACAAGGAGTGGACACCGGAAGCCCGCTATCATTCCTCGTTAAATATTCGTACGTTAAAAAATAAGTTGAAAAGGCTGGTACTTCTCTTAAGACAGTTATGCCGTAACCTTTAAAAACTCCACGGTATCCTTCTTTTTTAGAAATATTTATTAGGCATTGTAAAGGGCTACCATTTCCAGCGATTTGTATTCGAGTTTTGACCAGCTCCATAGGGCTGGTAAGGAAGCTTTGAGCAAACCCTGCAACTGCGCCTGCGTAGAAGTGGGTCTTAAGTGCATCTGGATCAGGCATCCGCCGCTGCACGTTGCCGTACACACCAAAAACGACAGCGTTTATTGCGGCAACACCAGCTAAAGGACTGGACATTCCTCTGTACAGCCCTTTGATTCCATTTTGAGCAACTAGAGTACGCAAACAATGAAGGGTGCCTCGGTACAGTGGTCTATTTACATCTTGTGTTTGGAGATGGACTTTTATTGTATCGAAAGGGTGGCCAACTACGACGCCTGCGCAACCTACAATTCATAAATATTTTTAAAATCATCATAAATGAATAAGTAGCACAATTTTTGTGTGGATAAGGCGAATTTAGATAACCTTTAACGACTCTAACAAACATTAAAATTATCGTATATAACTTTGATAAGGCTTTTGCAATTTTGAAGAAACATGTGCTGCATCTATGAGAAAATAGACTTTATATATTCAAAATAAAACAAAATTAGAAGCTATATATTATTGGTGAGCAAAATATTTTTAGAAATTCGTGTATACATCAGATGAATTTTAATGAAAATAAATAGGATTATATTTCGATAGTCAATGAATTAACAAAAAGTAGAATTATTAAAATCGGTCAAAAATTTTGACCCGCAGTGTGCCCCATACGTACAGACTTTATTTTCTCAAAAAGAATTGTACATAATTGCTTATAAAAATTGATATACCAACCAAATCTTCATAAAAATCAATAGGATCATATTCCGATAGTTATTTAATTAAAAAAAAGTAGAATTGTCAAAATCGGTTGAATATTGCAACCTGTAGTGTGCCCCATACGTACAGACTCTATTTTCTCGGAAAGAGTCGTACAAAATTGCTTATAAATTAAAACTACCAACTGAGTCAGTATAAATATCAACAGGATCATATTCTGATAGTCAATAAATCAATAAAAAGTAGAATTGTCGAAATCGGTCATAAATTGCGACCTGCAGTGTGCCCCATACGTACAGACTTTATTTTCTCAAAAAGAATTGTACAAAATTGTTTATAAAAATTAAACTATCAATCAAATCTTTCTAAAAAGCAATAGGAATATACTCCGATTGTCAATAGATTATTAAAAAGTAGAATTGTCAAAATCGGTCAAAAATTGCGATCTGTAGTGTGCCCCATACGTACAGACTCTATTTTCTCAAAAAGAGTTGTTGTCTAAAATTGCTTATGAAAAGTAAACTACTAACCAAATAGATATAAAAATCAAAAGAATCATATTTCGATAGTCAATAAATTGATGAAAATTAGAATTATCAAAATTGATCAAAAATTTACAGGCTTTATTTTCTCAAAAAGAGTTGTTGTACAAAATTGCTTATAAAAATTAAACTACCAACCAAATCATTATAAAAATCAATAGGATCATATTTCGATAGTTGATAAATTATCAAAAAGTAGAATTATCAAAATTGGTCGAAAATCGCGATCTGTAGTGTGCCCCATACGTACAGACTTAGTTTTCTCAGAAAGAGTTGTACAAAATTTCTTATGAAAATTGAACTACCAGCCAAATCATTATAAAAATCAATAGGCTCATATTTTGATAGTCAATAAATTTATAAAGAGTAGAATTATTGAAATTGGTCAAAAATTGCGATCTGCAATGTGCCCCATACGTACAGACTTTGAAACATTAATGCAAGTATTTTTTCAAATAGAGTTGTTGTACAAAATTGCTTATAAAAATTTAACTACCAACCAAACCTTCATAAAAATCAATAGGACTATATTTCAATAGTCAGTAAGTTAGTAAAAAGTAAAATTATCAAAGTTGGTCAAAAATTGCGACCTGCAATGTGCCCCACACGTACAGACTTTATTTTCTCAAAAAGAGTTGTTGTACAAAATGGCTTATAAACATCAAACTATTCATCAAATTTTTCTAAAAATTGATAGGATTATAAATCAATAGTCCATAAATTATTTGAAAGTATAATTGTCAAAATCTGTCAAAAATTTCGACCTGTAGTATGTCCCATACGTACAGACTTTATTTTCTCAAAAAGAGTTGTACAAAATTGGTTATAAAAATTAAACTACCAACCAAATCTTAAATAATAGCGACAGAACTATATTTCGATAGTCAAAAAATTAATAAAAAGTAGAATTATCGAAATCGGTCAAAAATTGCGACCTGTAGTGTGCCCCATACGTACAGATTTTATTTCCTTGAAAAGAGTTGTACAAAATTGCTTATGAAAATCAAACTATCAATCAAACTATTATAGAAATCAATAGGATCATATTTCGATAGTCAATAAATTAATAAAAAGTGAAATTGTTAAAATCGGTCAAAAATTTCGACCTGTAGTGTGCCCTATACGTACAAACTTAGTTTTCTCAGAAAGAGTTGTACAAAAATGCTTATAAAAATTAAACTACTGATTAAATCATTATGAAAATCAATGAGATCATATTTCGATAGTCAATCAATCAACAAAAAGCAGAACTATCATAATCGGTCAAAATTTGTGATCTACAATGTGCCCGATACGTACAGACTTTATTTTCCCCAAAAAAAAGTTGTACAAAATTGCTTATAAAAATCAAACTATTAATCAAATCATTATAAAAATCAATAGGACCATATTTCGATAGTCAATGAATTGATAAAAGTAGAATTGTCGAAATCGGTCAAAAATTGCGATTTTTAGTATGCCCCATACGTACAGACTTTATTTTCTCAAAAAGAGTTGTACAAAATTGCTTATAAAAAGTAAACTACCAAACAAATCTTTATAGAATCAATAGGACTATGATTCAATAGTCAATGAATTAACAGAGAGTAAAATTGTCGAAATCGTTCAGAAATTGCGATCTGTAGTATGCCCCATACGTACAGACTTTATTTTCTCAAAAAGAGTTGTACAAAATTACTTTTAAAAATTGAAATACCAATCAAATCATTACGAAAATCAATCGGATCATATTCTGATAATCAATAAATAAATGAAAAGTAGAATTGTCGGAATCGGTCTGAAACTGCGGCCTGTAGTATGCCCTATATGTACAGACTTTATTTTCTCAAAAAGAGTTGTACAAAATTGCTAATAAAAATTGAACTATCAGCCAAATCTTTTTGAAAATCAATAGGAATTTATTCCAATAGTCAATAATTCAACAAAAAGTAGAATTATCGTAATCGGTCAAAAATTGCGACCCACAGTGTGCCCCATACGTACAGACTTCATTTTATTGAAAAGAGTTGTTGTACAAAATTGCTTATAAAAATTAAACTAGCAATCAAATCCTTTCAAAAATCAATAGAATTATATTTCGATATTCAATAAATTAACAAAAAATAGAATTATTAGAATCGGTCAAAAATTGCGACCTGTAGTATGCCCCATACGTACAGACTTGATTTTCTCAAAAAAAGTTGTACAAAATTATTTAACAAAATTAAACTACCAACCAAATCTTCATAAAAATCAATAGGAATATATTCCGATAATCAATGAATCAATACAAATTAGAATTGTCAAAATCGGTCAAAAATTGCGACCTGTAGTGTGGCCCATACGTACAGACTTTATTTTCTCAAAAAGAGTTGTACAAAATTTCTTTTGAAAATTGAACTACCATCCAAATCATTATTAAAATCGATAGGATCATATTTCGATAGTCAATGAATTAAAAAAAAGTGGAATTGGCAAAATCGGTCAAAAATTGCGACCTGCAGTGTGCCCCATACGTACAGACTTTGAAACAATAATGCAAGTATTTTCTCAAAAAGAGTTGTTGTACACAATTGCTTATAAAAATTAAACTACCAACCAAATCTTTCTAAAAATCAATAGGACTATATTTCGATAGTCAATAAATTGATAAAAAGTAGAATTTTTGAAATCGGTCGAAAATTGCGACCTGTAGTATGCCCCATACGTACAGACTTTATTTTTTCGAAAAGAGTTGTAGTACAAAATTGCTTATAAAAATTAAAATTCCAACCAAATTATCATAAAAATCAGTAGAATCATATTTCGATAGTTAATGCATTAATAAAAAGGAAAATTATCGAAATCGGTCAAAAATTGCGACCTGCAGTGTGCCACACATGTACAGACTTAATTTTCTCAAAAAGAGTTGTGCAAAATTGCTAATAAAAATTAAACTATCAACCAAATCTCAATAAAAATCAATAGAACTATATTTTGATAGTCAATAAATTGTTGAAAATTGAAATTATCGAAATCGGTCAAAAATTGTGACCTGCAGTGTGCCCCATACGTACAGACTTTATTTTCTCAAAAATAGTTGCTGTCCAAAATTGCTTATGAAAATTAAACTACCAACCAATTTATTATAAAAGTCAATAGGATCATATTTCGATGGTTATTGAATTAATAAAAAGTAGAATTATCAAAATCGGTCAGAAATTTTGACCCGCAGTGTGCCCCATACGTACAGACTTTATTTTCTCAAAAAGAGTTGTACAAAATTGCTTATAAAAATTTAACTACGATCCAAATCATTATAAAAATCAATAGGATCATATTTCGATAAATGATGAATCAATAAAAAGTAGAATTGTCGAAATCAGTCATAAATTGCGACCTGCAGTGTGCCCCATACGTACAGACTATAGTCGGCAATGCAAGTAATCTCTCAAAAGGAGTTTTTTTAGTAAATTGTTCATAAAAATTAAACTACTGGGCAAAATATGATGAAAATCAATAGAATTTTATTTCGATAGTCGATACATCTATGGAAGGCGAAGCACTGAAATCGGTCAAAAATTGTGACCAACAGTATGTCCCATACGTACAGATTTTGGAATAGTAATTAAAGTCATTTCAGTACAAAATTGCTTGTAAAATTAAATTACTGAGCAAATCATGATGAAAAAGTTATGAATTTGGAAAATATTTCCAGTTTTTCTACAAAAGTAGCGCCAAAAACTAGTACAATGTACTCCTATCTTTAATTTTTATTCAAGAATAATTGATTCATTGATATTTCATATCGTCTATCACAGCTGTTATTAATGACAGGAAAAATTTGAATGATTCATAACGCACGATAATAAGAATATCGAAAGCAAAACAAAAACAAAAATGTTTCAAACAAATAATATATTTTTTTTAATCAGTTAAAAAATTAGAAGTGAAATTAGTTGTCTTAATAAACTTACCGCCTAAACATCCGGCAACAAAATCAAGTGCCATTGTCAGATTTTCAGTTTTGAAATGGAAAAAATATCACACCTCTGTTACTTTGAATAAGTTTATGATAAATTTCGAATCCATGAACTTTTAAGCTGAATTAAAACCCTGCAAAATAATATAATAAATCCTTGAAAAATAATTAGCAATCAAACTTACTTTAGCCCCCAAAATCGCGAATTTTAATTTTTTTAATACAAAGTAATTCGTTAGACATAATGAAGAAAAATATTCAATTGAAAATTACTGTATACTCTTTGTTGTCAGTACAGAACTAAACTAAAATTATTTTGATAAAGATAGAAGAAATCTCCAAGAGGTCATTTGTTAACCCGGACTGCAGATAAAGCAAATGTCAATAAAGCGCACTTAATCAGCAACTTGATATTTTTTAAATTTCAGAGGTGTGCAAGTGATTTCGGGGACGTACTGTATGAGTAGTGTAGTTGCAGCGCGTGACGACATGTCGCTAGCGAATTGACCTATCAGGGATTCGAACCAAAACAAATTTTATTGATTAAATTATTATTAAAAATATTAAGTGAACTTTGGTGCATTGTCCATGCGCTTGACATGTGAACTTGTTTTAAAAAATTCTTTTGCAACGATGAAGCAACCAAATTACAAAATTAATCAATCGGCGCCACTGCCGTCGCCGCGCATGACCGTCGCGACGCTTCCTAAAAATACACAGCTGTTCATTTGTGCTACCATTTATGAGCGCAGTGCTACGCACAAGTGAATATATTAATGGTTAACTGATTTGTGTTAGAATATGGATATGGAATCCGATCAAAAAATGCTACGGGTGGAATTGACTCCCGGCAGGAATTTTGTGGCAGATGACGCCGTGTCAACGTGCCCTTTGTTGACCCCATCTCCTCCCACAAATGCTTTGGTAGATCCCATTTCGGGGCCACAAGAGCCGTCTTATATTATACGAAGTGATGAATTGGCCACAAAACTCAAACAAGTTGAAGGTTGGTGAATATAAAAAATTATTGGAAATGAATTTTGTGAGTAATAGTTTCGAAAACTGCCACAGGCCGCGCCGATATGAAATTTGCGCACCAATTCTTATTTTTTATTCTAATATAATTATTTTTTACAGATGAGCCGAACGCTGCTGATTCAACTTCATCCAACTCTTCAATTACAGCCGAACCGGCTTGTGTTCAATTATTAAACCATCACCATTATCATCATCTCACAAAAAATTCAGAAGACGGTAATATTCAGGTAAATAATAATTTAAATTTAAGCCTAAATACTGACTTTCAAGATTTTACGGCTAACAGTTGTGAATTTATGCGCAAAACTAAAATAAAAATCAGTTAAAGTGCACTTCCGGTTCAGTCAATTGTTATGAGAACAATAGACAATCATTCAGATGCTACAGCAGACTGAAATACTAAATTTCAATACTCTACGGTTGATCGTTTCAAATTTATGCCCAAAATTCTAAAAGGCTGTCAATCCAAAATTTGTATCCGAGTAAAAGGATTTGTAGGAGTTGAATTTTCCGTAGAGCTTATAGTTCACGAGTAAATCAAGAAAAACACTTTTCAAAAACTCCTGGATTTGCTCCTAAAAATTCTGCTCCCTTAATAAAAATTTCAAGTTTTCGAAGCAAATTTCTGACAAAATTCGATTTAAAAATCAAAATTTGTTACTAGGATAGCAGAATTCTTAGGAGTAAATTCAGGGTTTTGGAAAGTGTTTTTCCTGATTTACTCGTGAACTATAAGCCCTACGGAAAATTCAATTACATCATCGTACGCAACTATAAAAGGGCTATCTAAAAGGTAGATGGATTTGCACCTAACCCTTGAATTAAGGGTAGTAGCATATTGTTTCTCGAAAACCATGAGCCGTATAAAAAAAGTTTTTATATAAATCTTGTAGGGCGCTGAAAGTTATGTAACTTTTATTTGAAACATTTGTCCCTTTAGCCCTTAGTTTTCGAGAAAATCGCTTATCGATCTCTTAAAAACTTGAAAGAACTCCTACAAATCCTATTACCCGGATACAAATTTTTGATTTCTTGAAGACACAAATTTCATCACGCATGAGGCGCTGCACTCTGGCGGCACTTTTATGGAAAAGTTGAAAAATCCAAAATTTGTATCCGGATAATAGGATTTGTAGGAGTTCTTACAAGTTTTTAAGGGATTAATTAGCGATTTTCTCGAAAACTAAGGGCTGAAGGGACAAATATTTCAAATAAAAGTTACATAACTTTTAACGCCCTACAAGATTTATTTAATTTTTTTTTTATAGGGCCCATAGTTTTTGAGAAACATTATACTTTTACCCTTAATTTAAGGGTTGGGGAAAAAATCTTTTAACCTTTTAGATAGCCCTTTCAAAGCTGCATACGATAATGTAATTTAATCTTCCGTAGGGCTTATAGTCCACGAGTAAATCAGGAAAAACACTTTTCAAAAACCCTGAATTTACTCCTAAGAACTCTGCTATCCTAGTAACAAATTTCGATTTTTAAATCAAATTTTGTCAGAAATTTGCGTCGAAAACTTGAAATTTGTATTAAGGGAGCAGAATTCTCAGGAGCAAATCCAGTTTTTGAAAAGTGTTTTTCTTGATTTACTCGTCAACTATAAGCCCCACGAGAAATTTAATTACATCATCGCACGCAGCTATAAAAGAGCTATCTAAAAGGTAGATGAATTTTTCCTCCGGCCCTTAAATTAAAGGTAATAGCATATTGTTTCTCAAAAACTGTGAGCCCTATAAAAGAAATTTTAAATAAATCTTGTAAGGCGTTGAAAGATATGTAACTTTTATTTGAAACATTTGTCCCTTTGGCCCTTAGTTTTCGAGAAAATCGCTGATCAATCCTTTAAAAACTTGAAAGAACTGCAAATCCTACTACCCGGATACAAATTTTTGATTTTTTGAAGACACAAATTTCCTCACGCATGAGGTGCTGCACCCTGGTGGCACTTTTATGGAAAAGTTGAAAAATCCAAAATTTGTATCCGGATAATAGGATTTGTAGGAGTTCTTTCAAGTTTTCAAGGGATTAATTAGCGATTTTATTGAAAACTAAGGGCTAAAGGAACAAGTGTTTCAAATAAAAGTTACATAACTTTTAACGCTCTACAAGATTTATTTGAATTTGTTTTAATGGGGTTCATAGTTTTCGAGAAGCAATATGCTACTACCCTTAATTTGAGAGTTGGGGGAAAAATCTATTTACCTTTCAGATAACCCTTTCAAAGCTGCATACGATAATGTAATTGAATTTTCCATAGGACTTATAGTTCACGAGAAAATTTGAAAATGAGCCTATTGATAGAGTATAGTCAACAGCTAGATTGACCACAGTGATAATTCATTTAACTATCTTTGTTGATGATTTATTGATCATTAGATCTTGAATATACTAGATTTGTTTCTTCTTGGTTGATAAAAAAATCATCATCTCCTAAACCAGTAGCTCCAAAAATTTGAAAATGAGCATACTGATAAAGTATAGTCAACAGATCAATTGACTACAGTGATGATTTATTTAACTATCTTTTTATTGATTTATTGATCAATAGATCTTGAATATACTGAATTTGTTTGTTCTTGGTTGATAAAAAATCAATTATCTCCTGAACCAGTAGTTCTAAAAAGTTGGTAATGGGGCTACTGGTAAAGTATAGTCAACAGCTCAATTGACTACAGTAATGATTTTTTCATTCATTTCTGTCAATGATTTATGGATCAGTAGATCTTAAAAGACAAAAAATTCATTATCTGCTAAACCAGTTGTCCCAAAGATTTGAAAATGAGCCTACTGATGAAGTATAGTCAATAGATCAATTGACTTCAGAGATGATTTGTTCAACTATCTTATTAATGATTTATTGATCAATAGATCTAGAATACACCAAATTTGCTTGTTCTTGATAGATAAAAAAATCATTTTCTCCTTAACCAATGGTCCCAAAAATTTGAAAATAAGTCGACTGATAGAGTATAGTCAACAGATCAATTGACTACAGGGATGATTTATTCAACTATCTTTGTTGATGATTTATTAATCCATAGATCTTGGAAGACAAAAAAGCCATTATTATCTTAACCATTAGTTCTAAAAATTTGAAAATTAGTCTACTGATAAAGTATAGTCAACAGATCAATTGACTACAGTGATGATTCATTCAACTATCTTAGTTATTGATTTATTGATCAATAGATCTTGAATATACTAAATTTGTGTGTTCTTGGCTAATAAAAAATTCATTATCTTCTAAACCAGTGGCCCCAAAAGTTTGAAAATAAGTCGACTGATAGAGTATAGTCAACAGCTCAATTGACTTCAGTAATGATTTTTTCAACTATCTTTGTTAATGGCTTTTTGATCAATAGATCTTGAAAGACAAAAAAAGGATTATTTCCTGAACCAGTAGTTCTAAAAATTTGAAAATGGGGCTACTGGTAGAGTATAGTCAGCAATTCAATTGATGTAAGCAAAGATTTTCTTACTGTCTCTGTTGATGATTTATTGATCAATAGATCTTAAAAATACTGAAAATTCTTGTTCTTGGTTGATAAAAAATGTATTATCTGGTGAACCAGTAGCTCCAAAAATTTAAAAATGCAGCTACTGGTAAATTAAATTGCAACAATAGAATTCTGTAATTTTTATGTTGATACGCCCACAAATACCTGAGAAAATCAGATTCAAATGTTGGATGGTCGCACCCTTAGAGATCGCATCGATTTTGCTTCCATTTTAGATCATTTTGACTTGAAAATACGATTTCTCGTAAATGCGTGAATACACAATAATAATTTCAACTATTAATTGCTATTGGTTTACGAGCTGCAGGCTTTAGAATTGAATATTTGAATAACAAAAAATGTTTCGAGTAAAGTGCACTTCCGGTACAAACGATTGCAATCATAATGCGAGGTGCACAACTAGATGTTATAAAAGTGCTCAATACGAAATTTTAATATTCTACGATTGTTTTTTTGAATTTCGGCTCAACCAATTGGTACAAAAATAAAAGATAACCATTTTGGATTTATACCGTAATACAAGGTGCACAACTAGACCTTAAATACAAAATTTCAACAAATTTCGCTAAATAATCAGGATTTGAAAATGTTGGAACAGAATCAAAAAAAAATTAAAAGGACAATGGAGGTGCTTATTTAATGTTTTTAAAGAGAAAACAACTTTTATCGTCTCATTATTATTGGAAATATTCCGTTGTTCAAAATAACATGTTATTGCTATAAATCAAAAAAATATCATCAAGTTTATCTTCTTTTTAGGAGAATGGAATAAAACAGCAGTCGTTGCAACTATCCTGCGGCAAAGTGGGTGAAGAATACTTTTTCGTAAACTGGAATTGGCCAATAATCAGAAAATCCTGCACATGGTTGTTTTTATCAGGCATGTTTGCATGTGTGGCTCTAGTTGTTGCAATGATAGCCACATTGCCCAAAACTTGTAATCCGCCTGTGCAGTGGTACCAAGGCTCACTTCTGTACGAAATTTTCCCGGCAAGTTTTCAAGACTCAAATGGGGATGGAATTGGAGATTTGAAAGGATTGGCAAGTCGCGCTGATTATATAAGCTCGTTAGGTGTTGAAGGGGTCCGATTAAACTCAATATTTCCTGCACAGCATTATCCTGAAGGATATCACAACGTTACTACTTTTATGGGAATTGAACCGACGCTTGGATCTTTGAGTGATTTTGCTATTCTTGTAAATGCGTTACACTCTCGAAATATTTCACTGGTGTTGGATTTACCCTTATGGCCTCTTATAAAAGATCTTGGCCCTTCTAAAACAATTCAAACTTATAATAAAACTGACGACATGAATATGGTTGAAGAATATATAAAAACAAGCGATTATTACGATACTAATGATCCTATTGTAGATGCGATTGAATTTTGGATGCAGCGAGGTGTAGACGGATTTTATTTTAAAGGCCTGGAATATTATTCATCAAGCATTCATTTCGGCGATTCAATAAGAAATTGGAAACGTATATTGGGGCCTGACAGAGTTTTAATTATTAGTCACGACGTTCTAGAATCAGCCCCAGATAATGTAATCAATATTTTATTGAATAGGGTGGATTTAATAGACGTAAAACTCGAATTGGAAAACGGAGTTGACGCTATAAGGCACCAAATTGAGTCTATTCAAAACGGAACCCTTTTCAGTAAACTAGGAATGCCGTGGGTACATTGGAGCCTGGGAAATGTTGAAACTCGTAGATTGGCATCTCGATTACCGCACGGGAATGCAACTCTAGGCGCCACATTGCTGCAATTGATGCTTCCAGGAACTCAGAGTTTGTTTTACGGCGACGAAGTTGGATTACAAGATGTGTCAGATCCAGAAGGGGAACGCGAAGATGTTAAACACATTCATCAATTAGCGACAATGATGTGGGATAAAAATGAGAAACGATTTACCGATAGAGATGTTCTTCCGTGGATGCATGGAATGCCAACAAGCTCCACATTCTCACAAAGAAAATTAATTACTCAAATGATCAAATTGCGGGAGACTTCGCCCGCTATTTACGTGAATTCAATTGCTAAAGATGGAATAACTAAAGCTAATGCGGAAATCAAATACTCGGAGCAAGATATTATAATTATTCAACGGTGGTACCCTAGGAGGAATTCATACGTAATTGTTTCTAATTTAGGCGTTGATAAATTCAGTGCTGACCTTTCAAAGATTTTTTATACTGGAAAAGTTGTTGTCGGCCCTCGTGCCGATTCTGTTTCAGAAAGTATTTCTTTCAAAAGTTTATCTTTATGGCCAGGTGAATCGGTTGTGATAGAATTGCATTAAAATTGTATAAAATAACTAATAAATTTACATAAACTACCAATTTTTCCTTGATTATTTATTTGTCTGTTCGATAAAACTCCAATTGCGGTGAAATATTTAGCTGAAATTACATTTTAGTTATAACTTTGTCTTGCTCTTGGATGATGAATGATCCTGTCAAATGGAATTGCTGTGTCAACAAGGCTTTCTTTTACAGGAGAGAAATTGTGAGTAAATTTTAACATCTCTTCAACCCTAACGAATGAAAAGATTAAGTTAACAAATTAAGTTGTACAATATTTGGAGCAGAATTCAAATCAAAAGCTTTCAAGCTCTAAATTTTTAATATTGACCAAAAGTTATAACAAATATCACTTCAAAATTGTATACTAATCTTGTAAATGTCATTTTGAGGACGCTTTTCAAATGACCAAAATCTGGTTTAGGAAATAATGTATAATTTATATTCCAAGAATATAAAAAATCAATGGCAATAGCTATAAAATCATAGCTCTACTGTATTTATTAAGTAGAGTCTGTAGATCACAAATCTGTAATTTTTATGCTGATACACCCACAAATACCTGAGAAAATCAAATTCAAATGTTGGATGATCGCACTCTCTGAGATCGCATCGATTTTGCTTCCATTTTAGATCATTTTGACTTGAAAATACGATTTCTCGTAAATGCGTGAATAGATTTCAAGTTTTTTGACATTTTTATAATCTACAGAGTTGAATTGATATAATTATATACACTTTAATTTTTCCAATCATAAATTGAGGTCTGTTTTAAGGGGTAGAAAATATACGAATTTGCCAAACTTTGATTTTGAACGTTCAAAACCATTATTTCGGAATATTTCGGAAACGTGTTGAGATATTTGAATTCTGTTTGCAGATTTGGATTCTACGCGTGAATTTGCATAGATATAGAAACATTTTAAATTTGTAGAGGATGATTTAGGGTCAAAAATAGAGCATTGTCACTTTTTTTGGTAAATTCCAAAAGTAAAAACTTCAAAGCTCGATATCTCGAGTATTTGAAGGAATTTCGCAAAAATAAGAAAATTCTTCGTCCCCTGATATTACCCCTGTAAAACCATATGCGTAGCATCTAATGGTATAGGTTAGATAACCGTAGGGCGTCAATTAAAGAAAATCCATTTTTTCATATGCAATTTTACGACACTAAAAAAAATCGAAATTTTTTTTTGTTAATTTTTACACATTTTATTTACTTTATTCATTAAGTAGAGTCTGTAGATCACAAATCTGTAATTTTTATTTTGATACACCCACAAATACCTGAGAAAATCAAATTCAAATGTTGGATGGTCGCACCCTCTGAGATCGCATCGATTTTGCTTCCATTTTAGATCATTTTGACTTGAAAATACGATTTCTCGTAAATGCGTGAATAGATTTCAAGTTTTTTGACATTTTTATAATCTACAGAGTTGAATTGATATAATTATATACACTTTAATTTTTCCAATCATAAATTGAGGTCTGTTTTAAGGGGTAGAAAATATACAAATTTGCCAAACTTTGATTTTGAACGTTCAAAACCATTATTTCGGAATATTTCGGAAACGTGTTGAGATATTTGAATTCTGTTTGCAGATTTGGATTCTACGCGTGAATTTGCATAGATATAGAAACATTTTAAATTTGTAGAGGATGATTTAGGGTCAAAAATAGAGCATTGTCACTTTTTTTGGTAAATTCCAAAAGTAAAAACTTCAAAGCTCGATATCTCGAGTATTTGAAGGAATTTCGCAAAAATAAGAAAATTCTTCGTCCCCTGATATTACCCCTGTAAAACCATATGCGTAGCATCTAATGGTATAGGTTAGATAACCGTAGGGCGTCAATTAAAGAAAATCCATTTTTTCATATGCAATTTTACGACACTAAAAAAAATCGAAAATTCTTTTTTGTTAATTTTCACACATTTTATTTACCTTATTCATTAAGTAGAGTCTGTAGATCACAAATCTGTAATTTTTATTTTGATACACCCACAAATACCTGAGAAAATCAAATTCAAATGTTGGATGGTCGCACCCTCTGAGATCGCATCGATTTTGCTTCCATTTTAGATCATTTTGACTTGAAAATACGATTTCTCGTAAATGCGTGAATAGATTTCAAGTTTTTTGACATTTTTATAATCTACAGAGTTGAATTTATATAATTATATACACTTTAATTTTTCCAATCATAAATTGAGGTCTGTTTTAAGGGGTAGAAAATATACAAATTTGCCAAACTTTGATTTTGAACGTTCAAAACCATTATTTCGGAATATTTCGGAAACGTGTTGAGATATTTGAATTCTGTTTGCAGATTTGGATTCTACGCGTGAATTTGCATAGATATAGAAACATTTTAAATTTGTAGAGGATGATTTAGGGTCAAAAATAGAGCATTGTCACTTTTTTTGGTAAATTCCAAAAGTAAAAACTTCAAAGCTCGATATCTCGAGTATTTGAAGGAATTTCGCAAAAATAAGAAAACTCTTCGTCCCCTGATATTATCCCTGTAAAACCATATGCGTAGCATCTAATGGTATAGGTTAGATAACCGTAGGACGTCAATTAAAGAAAATCCATTTTTTCATATGCAATTTTACGACACTAAAAAAAATCGAAATTTTTTTTTGTTAATTTTCACACATTTCATTTACTTTATTCATTAAGTAGAGTCTGTAGATCACAAATCTGTAATTTTTATTCTAATACACCCACAAATACCTGAGAAAATCAAATTCAAATGTTGGATGGTCGCACCCTCTGAGATCGCATCGATTTTGCTTCCATTTTAGATCATTTTGACTTGAAAATACGATTTCTCGTAAATGCGTGAATAGATTTCAAGTTTTTTGACATTTTTATAATCTACAGAGTTGAATTGATATAATTATATACACTTTAATTTTTCCAATCATAAATTGAGGTCTGTTTTAAGGGGTAGAAAATATACAAATTTGCCAAACTTTGATTTTGAACGTTCAAAACCATTATTTCGGAATATTTCGGAAACGTGTTGAGATATTTGAATTCTGTTTGCAGATTTGGATTCTACGCGTGAATTTGCATAGATATAGAAACATTTTAAATTTGTAGAGGATGATTTAGGGTCAAAAATAGAGCATTGTCACTTTTTTTGGTAAATTCCAAAAGTAAAAACTTCAAAGCTCGATATCTCGAGTATTTGAAGGAATTTCGCAAAAATAAGAAAATTCTTCGTCCCCTGTTACCACCCTTGTAAAACCATATGCGTAGCATCTAATGGTATAGGTTAGATAACCGTAGGACGTCAATTAAAGAAAATCCATTTTTTCATATGCAATTTTACGACACTAAAAAAAATCGAAATTTTTTTTTGTTAATTTTTACACATTTTATTTACTTTATTCATTAAGTAGAGTCTGTAGATCACAAATCTGTAATTTTTATTTTGATACACCCACAAATACCTGAGAAAATCAAATTCAATGTTGGATGGTCGCACCCTCTGAGATCGCATCGATTTTGCTTCCATTTTAGATCATTTTGACTTGAAAATACGATTTCTCGTAAATGCGTGAATAGATTTCAAGTTTTTTGACATTTTTATAATCTACAGAGTTGAATTGATATAATTATATACACTTTAATTTTTCCAATCATAAATTGAGGTCTGTTTTAAGGGGTAGAAAATATACAAATTTGCCAAACTTTGATTTTGAACGTTCAAAACCATTATTTCGGAATATTTCGGAAACGTGTTGAGATATTTGAATTCTGTTTGCAGATTTGGATTCTACGCGTGAATTTGCATAGATATAGAAACATTTTAAATTTGTAGAGGATGATTTAGGGTCAAAAATAGAGCATTGTCACTTTTTTTGGTAAATTCCAAAAGTAAAAACTTCAAAGCTCGATATCTCGAGTATTTGAAGGAATTTCGCAAAAATAAGAAAATTCTTCGTCCCCTGATATAACCCCTGTAAAACCATATGCGTAGCATCTAATGGTATAGGTTAGATAACCGTAGGACGTCAATTAAAGAAAATCCATTTTTTCATATGCAATTTTACGACACTAAAAAAAATCGAAAATCCTTTTTTGTTAATTTTCACACATTTTATTTACCTTATTCATTAAGTAGAGTCTGTAGATCACAAATCTGTAATTTTTATTTTGATACACACACAAATACCTGAGAAAATCAAATTCAAATGTTGGATGGTCGCACCCTCTGAGATCGCATCGATTTTGCTTCCATTTTAGATCATTTTGACTTGAAAATACGATTTCTCGTAAATGCGTGAATAGATTTCAAGTTTTTTGACATTTTTATAATCTACAGAGTTGAATTGATATAATTATATACACTTTAATTTTTCCAATCATAAATTGAGGTCTGTTTTAAGGGGTAGAAAATATACAAATTTGCCAAACTTTGATTTTGAACGTTCAAAACCATTATTTCGGAATATTTCGGAAACGTGTTGAGATATTTGAATTCTGTTTGCAGATTTGGATTCTACGCGTGAATTTGCATAGATATAGAAACATTTTAAATTTGTAGAGGATGATTTAGGGTCAAAAATAGAGCATTGTCACTTTTTTTGGTAAATTCCAAAAGTAAAAACTTCAAAGCTCGATATCTCGAGTATTTGAAGGAATTTCGCAAAAATAAGAAAATTCTTCGTCCCCTGATATAACCCGTGTAAAACCATATGCGTAGCATCTAATGGTATAGGTTAGATAACCGTAGGACGTCAATTAAAGAAAATCCATTTTTTCATATGCAATTTTACGACACTAAAAAAAAATCGAAATTTTTTTTTGTTAATTTTTACACATTTCATTTACTTTATTCATTAAGTAGAGTCTGTAGATCACAAATCTGTAATTTTTATTCTAATACACCCACAAATACCTGAGAAAATCAAATTCAAATGTTGGATGGTCGCACCCTCTGAGATCGCATCGATTTTGCTTCCATTTTAGATCATTTTGACTTGAAAATACGATTTCTCGTAAATGCGTGAATAGATTTCAAGTTTTTTGACATTTTTATAATCTACAGAGTTGAATTGATATAATTATATACAATTTAATTTCTCCAATTATAAATTGAGGTCTGTTTTGAAGGGTAGAAAATATAGAAATTTGCCAAACTTTGATTTTGGACGTTCAAAACCATTATTTTGGAATATTTCGAAAACGTGTTGAGATATTTGAATTCTGTTTGCAGATTTGGATTCTACGCGTGAATTTGCATAGATATAGAAACATTTTAAATTTGTAGAGGATGATTTAGGGTCAAAAATAGAGCATTGTCACTTTTTTTGGTAAATTCCAAAAGTAAAAACTTCAAAGCTCGATATCTCGAGTATTTGAAGGAATTTCGCGCAAATAAGAAAATTCTCCGTCCCCTGATATTACCCTTGTAAAACCCTATACATAGCATCTAATGATATAGGTTTCATAACCGTAGGACGTAAATTAAAGAAAATTTATTTTTTCATATGCAATTTTACGACACTGAAAAAAATCGAAAATTCATTTATATATTGTATATGTGATATATTGTATAAATTGTATTTTTTGCATATATTGTATTGATTGTATAAATTGTTTTCACTGTATATATTGTATTATTTGTATTTATTGCACATATTGTATATATTGTATATATTGCATATATTGTATAGATTGTATATATTGTATTGATTGTATATGTTGTATATATTGTATATGTTGTATCCATTGTATATATTGTATATATTGAATATACTGTATATATTGTACATATTGTTTATTTTGTATATATTGTATGAATTGTGTTTATTGTATATATTGTATTTATTGTATATATTGTATATTAGGTATATCTTGTATATATTGTATATACAGTATCTATTGTATATATTGTATATCTTGCTAATATTGTATTGACTGTATGAATTGTATCCACTGTATATATTGTATTATTTGCATAAATTGCATATATTGTATAAATTGTATATATTGTATATATTGTATATATTGTATAGATTGTATATATTGTATATATTGTATATATTGTATATATTGTATATATTGTATATATTGTATATATTGTATATATCGTATATATTGTATATATTGTCTATATTGTATGTATTGTATATATTGTATATATTGTATTTATTGTATATATTGTATATATTGTATATATTGTATATACTGTATATATTGTATATATTGTATATATTGTTTATTTTGTATATATTGTTTATATTGTATATATTGCATGCATTGTATATATTGCATATATTGTATATACAATTTAATATTGTATTTTTTCATTGTGAAATGTATTGGACTATTCTTGCTAACACCCTGTATTTTTTACTATCAGAATAAATCTCCTTGTCAAGAATACCTGTTGTCTCATTCAAATTTATTACCTCATTTTACCTACAGATTTTTGAAATTAGTTCCAAAAATGACCACCAGGGGGCGACTGATGCGATGTTTAGTTGAAATCAATCAGAATCTGTCAAATTTGTATCCGGGGAACATGAATCGCAGGAGCAAAATCAGCCAATTAATTTTTTTCCCGCCAAAAAATAATTGAGTAAATTCACTCCTACAATTCCTGCTCCCCGGATAAAAAATGTGCGATGCTAAGCAAAAATTCATTGAAATCTGTCAATTTTGTATCCGGGGAACATGAATCGCAGGAGCAAATTTAACCAATTAAGTTTTGGCGGGAACAAAATTAATTGGCTGAATTTGCTCCTGCGATTCATGTTCCCCGGATACAAATTTGACAGATTTCGATGAATTTTTGTTTAGCATCGCGCATTTTTTATCCGGGAAGCAGAAATTGTAGGAGTAAATTTGGCCAATTATTTTTTGGCGGGAAAAAAAATAATTGGCTGAATTTGCTCTTGCGATTCATGTTCCCTGGATACAAATTTGACAGATCTTGATGAATTTTTGCTTAGAATAGCACCTTTTTTATCCAGGGAGCAGAAATTGTAGGAGTAAATTTGGTCAATTATTTTTTGGCGGGAAAAAAAATAATTGGCTTAATTTGCTCCTGCGATTCATGTTCTCCGGATACAAATTTGACAGATTCCAATGAATTTTTGCTTATCATCGCACAATTTTTCAGCCAACAGTAGCGCCTTCCAGTGGTCATTTTTGGAACTATCATCTTGATTGTTATTCAATTTCTTACTGCACTCATACTTATACAGGATGTATTTTATATATACTGTATATTTGGTATAGGTTGTATATATTGTATTTATTGTATATATTGTATATACTGTATAATTTGCATATATTGTATATGTTGTATATTTTGCATATATTGTATTTATTGCATATATTGTTCATATTGTATACATTGTATATATTGTATATATTGTATATATTGTATATATTGTATATATGGTATATATTGTATATATTGTATATATTGTATATATTGTATATATTGTATATATTGTATACATTGTATATATTGTATATATTGTAGATATTGTATATACTGTAAACATTGTATATTGTATATATTGTATTCACTGTATATATTGTATACATTGTTTATATTGTATATATTGTATATATTGTATATATTGTATATATTGTATTATTTGTATATATTGCATATATTGTATATATTGTATATATTGTATATATTGTATATATTGCACATATTGTATATATTGTATATATTGTATATATCGTATATATTGTATTCACTGTATATATTGTATACATTGTTTATATTGTATATATTGTATATATTGTATATATTGTATTATTTGTATATATTGTATATATTGCATATATTGTATATATTGTATATATTGTATATATTGTATATATTGTATATATTGTATATATTGTATATATTGTATATATTGTATATATTGTATATATTGTATATATTGTATATATTGTATATATTGTATATATTGTATATATTGTATATTGTATATATTGTATATATTGTATATATTGTATATATTGTATATATTGTATATATTGTATGTATTGTATATATTGTATATATTGTATATATTGTATATATCGTATATATTGTATATACTGTTTATATTGTATTTATTGTATATATCGTATATATTGTATGTATTGTATATATTGAATATTTTTTATATTATGTATATATTGTTTATATTGTACTAGTTCGTGAGGCAGGGCATAGATTTTTTGTTGGTTACCGCTCAGTGAAAACTTTGTGAGTGGTTTAACTGTAATGGAGTTCGATAACTTTTACATTTTGCAAATTTGTAGATTTGAGGGCGTTTTTCAGCGCGGGCTTATTCAACATGTCAAATTCAAGAAGCCTTGAATAAATATCACCTTCATATTGATCTTTACATTACTCTGAAGATTTTTTTGATTACAAAATGAAAAAAATATATATTGTCCGACATGAATATTTGGGCTAGCGGTGAGTCCGACAAGCCACTTTTCTCATGAGTACTAATATAGTTGGCTTAGGATCGCACTTTTTCATGCAAGTCTCAAGACCACCACCAAGAGGCAACACATTCGAATGAAAAAATATTCACTAATTAGAACTAATTAATTTCCGGCAAGAAAAAATTTAATTGATAGAAATTGCTCGTACGATTGATGTTCTCCGGATACAAATTTAACAGATTTCGATTGAATTTATCTAAGCATCGCATCATTTCTGGTCGACAGGAGCGCCTATTTTTGAAAATTAGGTAAAAAATTTTAATGAAACAACCGATATTCTTAACAAGTAGATTTATTTTTATGATAAAAGATACAGGGTGTTAACAAAAATAATCTCATACATTCTACAAACGACAAATAAAATGATATATTCAGAATATACAATATATACAAGTTATACAATGTATACGGCATAAACAATATATACAATATAAACAATATATACAATGTATACGATATATACAATGAAAACAACATATACAATATATACAACATATATAATATATACAATATATGCAATATATACAATATATACAGTTTATACAGTGAACACAATTTTTACAACATATACAATATCCACAGTATGTACAATATAAACAATATATACAATATATACAGTATTTACAATATATGCAATATATACAAATTATACAATTTATACAAATAGTACAATATATACAACATATAAAATGTATGCAATATATGAAATATATACAATATATATAATATATGCGATATATACATTATATACAATATATGCTATATAAACAATATATACAATATATACAATATGCACAATATATATACAGAATGAAAATAATAGTAAGAAAATCTAACAAAACAATCAGTACAAACACTTTTAGAAACATTCAAAGGGATGGAATGCTTCTGTTACAGTTTGAATTTGGTCATTTTAAGAGCGTTCCTGGAATGACGTTCCCGAGATGACTATCCAATCACCATAGTTATATCTGTCCTTAGAACTATTGGTCATTCCAAGGACGTTCCCAAAATGATGTTTCCGAGATGAGTATTCAATCACCAAAGTGATATATACAGATATATACAGTATATACAATATATAGAATAAATACAAAATATACAATATATGAAATATACAATATATGAAATATACAAAATGAACGGTATATACAATATAAACAATATATGCAATATATACAATATATAAAATACATACATAATATAATATATACAATATCCTGTATAGCAAAACGAGCTACTTCGAATAACTTCTATATTATTGAAGATACAATAAAATACTATCAGACAATCTTCTGCAGAACAATGGAGGGCAGCCATTTATTGAAGAATTTTTTTTTTTTGAACTAGTGCTTTTCAACCTATATTTTTTTAAATAAGATGCTATATTTTTTTTGGGTTCATCCAATAAACTATTTTCTTCTGAATTCAATTATGTACTCATTTCATATTCTTTCATGACAAAAATATTTAGAGAAATGGGGTTAAAATTCAAATAATCTTTATTTTCATAGTTATTTTTCAGTTGGCTATGAAAACAGAATCTACTATCTGTCAATTTGAATTATTAAATAATTCCTATCGTTGCAAATTGCTATAAAGTGTACTCTACAACAGTAACAACAGAATAAATTTTGATGGCTGGCGTAAGAGATGTGTGAGCTATTTTAACACCGAATGAAATTATATTGCTACTTTCGAATCAGTTAATAAAAAGATTTGAACTATGTTTAGAAAGTACAGGAAACCAGCTAGAAAACTATTTATGAAGTTATTAACAAATTATTCAATGTATTCATGTTACTCAATTGTTTATAGTCTACTGAAAAATAGCTATGGAAATAAAATTTATTCAAATTTCAATCGCATTTTCCTCAATATTTTCATGATGTAAGGATATAAATAGAATAGAACTTTGTATTTTAGCTCAAGAGCCATTTGTTTAGAAAAATATTTTTTCCAATGTTAGGTGTCGCCCTTGGTCCTCCATAAGATTGTCTTATAGTATTTTATTGTATCTTCAATAAAATAGGAGTTATTTGAAGTAGCTCGTTTCGCTGTTACATCCTGTATACAATATATACTATATATAGAATAAATACAAAATGTACAATATACAAAGTATACAATATTATACAATATACTCAAAATATACAATATGAACAATATATACAATGCATACAATATATATAATGTGATGATTATTGCTTGAGGAACTACTTATAATTAAAATAAAAGTCACTATTTAATAATTAAGAATGGAATAAAAGTTTTATTCTTCTGGATATCACTATCAACACTATATTATTTGTTTACCACTTAATACTAACTTAAATAAAGTCGCAGATATTTATATTTCACTAGTTATATACACTGTTCACTTCACTTTCAATATTCACTGTTCTAGATTCCCCATTACACTTGCCCTTATATATGAAAATTTCCATTTTTCGGCAGTTCTACCACATTTTGGAATATTGCTAGAGGCTTCCATCAAGAGGGGTGATGTGATGCGGCGCGGTGCGACGCAAAGAGGACGAAAGATTCCGCCCATGCAAAGTCATCTTTACGAGCCTTCCCACTCTCGCATGTTACAATAATATATACAATGTAATATTAATTTGACGAAACAATTATTACAAACATTTTTAGAAACATTCAAAGGAATGGAATGCTTCCCTTACAATTAAATAATTTGAGTTCTTAACAAGGAGATTTATTTTTATAATATAAAAAAATACAGGAAAATACCATTTTCTGTAAGAAGAGTGATGCCCGGCTGTTGGATAGCATTTTGAGGGAATTTTACTGGATTCAGGTACCTGGAATAATATGACTCAAAAAAATCTAGAATTGAGACAAAAAAAATAATGAATTATTCATGGAAGAAACAAAAAAAAAGTAATGGTGATAAAATTCATGAAGATTCTTAAGTCTGGATACTATAAAATCTATTATTTTGAATTCTTAACAGTGTCAAATAAAGTTACACAATCATCTAATATAAAATTGCTCCTAATTTACAGAAGACGAGCACGTAGCTCTAGAATTTTTTGGCAGAAGATGAGCTAGAAAGAACGAGTGCGTAAATAAATAAATGCAAAACAAAATACGAAAAATTCAGAGATAAAACAGATAAATCCTCCAGTTTTCAAAGTCATATTTATGATAAGATATAATTATCGGGTGTGACAGTCACAATTTGAGTGCACAATGATAGTTGATTGATATTTTTCAAGCAGTGGGGTGCGGTACCCAGTTGTCAGTTTTCGTGAAGAACCTGTGAAAATCATACTGACTTTTTGTCCGAATCTTGGATTGACCCTACGATCGTTGAATTATTTATATTATTCATTTCAAATTACTCACCGTGAATCAGAATACATGCAGATATATATTAGAAATCCGTATTGATTATTTATCCACCAAGGGCCTCCTAGTTCTTTATTTTATTCAAAAACCTTAGTGGTAAATCCATTTTTTAGTAAATTTTGTGCTGCGGCCCAACCAATGTTCCTACCACTACCACTACCACTACCACAAGCATTTAATTTTCAACTTTTATTCACCCTGAAATCATAATGCAGATCGCTTAGAAGACAATTTGAACAGATTTATGATAGTTTTTTAAAGGAAGTATTATCTTGTGCACGGTAACAAACTGAATGCACTTCTCTGTTGAATAAAACTGTGATGTCACACGATCATTAGCATTGTAATTAGTTCTGCAATTGATGTAATTATAATTTATATGAATTTGTGATAAGATAATTGTGGGCGCAGGACATTTTAAGCAATTATTTGTTGATTTTTCATAAAAAAGATTTTGGCATTTCTTATATTTTAGGTTTCAATAAATAGTATGGAAAGTGTGAATAATTTTTTCTCATTATTTCAGGGAATATGAGAGATACGCATTTACATTTGTCAATATATATTCAAATTTCCAAGACAATTGAAAACAGATATGAATTTTATAGACAAAAAACTGAAAATTGATCACTTCTGAATATATAAGGTTTGGCATGAGACTATGTAGTTTCATACATTTAGATTACAAATATCTAGAGAAATATTGTTTTGAAAGGTTAGTTTTCGAGATAACAATAATTTAAAAAATTTCAGCGGAAGCGGTGGTGGAAGCTGGGACTGGCAAAGTCATGAAAATAATAGGGAAACCTGAATTTAGATAGCAGTAATCGATAAGGCGTACTATATACTACTTGTATTCCAAATTTCAATGCGATTGAACAACAAGTACAGATTTTATAGGAGAAAATCTGAGAATAGGCATAATCTGAAATTTATGGCAGGAAGTAACCCTTGAAAAATATTGTTGAAATTTTCAAAGTAAAATATTATAAGTCTGGCATGAAATTATATAGTTTCATATATGTAGATTACAAAACTATGAAACAAAATTGTTTCGAGAGGTTAGTTTTCGAGATATCTGCAATTTAAAATTTATTAGCGGGAAGCGGTGGTGGAAGCGGGGACTGGAAATATATAAATAATAGAGATACATTGATGTCAATAGTATCAATTGATTGGGTATAATACATAATATGAGTGTTCCAATTTTCGAAGCGATTGAACAACAAGTACAGATTTTATAGGGGAAAATCTGAGAATAGGCATAATCTAAAATTTATTGCAAGAAGTAAACCTTGAAAAATATATTTTAAATTTTCAAAGTGAATTATTTTGAGTTTGGCATGAAATTATATAGTTTCATTCATGTAGATACCAAATCTTGAGAACAAAATTGGATCTGGAGGATATTTTACAAGATATCGGAAATTTAAAAATCCAGCCCGGAAGCGGAGCGGGAAGCGGGGAGTCAAAAACTCATATAAATAATGGAGATATTGAATTGCTGATGGCATTGATAGATCAGGCATACTATATACTATTAAATGTTTCAGATTTCAAAGCGATTGAACCACAATTACAGATTCTATAGAGAAGAATCTCAGAATAGGCAAAATCCTGAATTCAAATCGAAGAGTGAGACGATAAAAAAAATTGAATATTTCGATCCCAATTATTTTTAGTTTGGCTTGAAATTATATAGTTCGATTCATGTGGACTACGAATCTTGAAAACAAATTTCAAGACAATTGAGCGACAAATATTAATTTTATAGGCAAAAGATTGAAGATTGGTCATCTCTGAAAAATGATGGCAAGGCTATACCCTTCAAAAAATGTTGAAATTTGATAAAAAATATATTTTCGCATTTTTGATGTTTTTGGTGTCAAAATAAATACTATAACTCATTTAGATCACGAAAATAGCCTAAGAATTGCTGTACGACGCGTATTTTTCGAGATTTCGACGTTTTAAAAAAATGAATTTTTTAGTGGAATTGGCAGTTTTTTCATGAAATTTTTCTTCTGCAATTCTCAAGTTTTTAGTGTTTAAATAAATAATATGACTCTTCTAGATTACGAAAATAACCTTGGAATCGCTGTGCGATGAGTATTTTTCGAGATATGGACGTTTGAAAAAACATGTTTTTTTGCGCAAAAAATGCCTAAATTTTCCATTTTTTTCCATTTCTCCCCCATTATCTCTAGAAATATGACTGCTATGCAATTGGCAATTACTATAGTCGATCGGCTAGACATCTGGCAATCTATATTCCAAAATTCAAGACAATTGAGCAACAAATATTAATTTTATAGGCGAAAGATTGAAAATTGGTCATCTCTGAAAAATGATGGCAAGGGGTACCCCTTGCGAAAATGTTGAAATTTGATAAAAAAATCTTTTTTCGCATTTTTGATGTTTTTGGTGTCAAAATAAATACTATAACTCATCTAGATCACGAAAATAGCCTTAGAATTGCTGTACGACGCGTATTTTTCGAGATTTCGACGTTTTGAAAAAATGTATTTTTTAGTGGAATTGGCAGTTTTTTCATGAAATTTTTTTTTGCAATTCTTAAGTTTTCAGTGTTTAAATAAATAGTATGACTCTTCTAGATTACGAAAATAACCTTGGAATCGTTGTGCGATAAGTATTTTTCGAGATATGGACGTTTGAAAAAACATGTTTTTTTGCGCAAAAAATGCCTAAATTTTCCATTTTTTTCCATTTCTTTCTCATTATCTCTAGAAATATGACTGCTATGCAATTGGCAATTCCTATAGTCGATCGGCTAGACATCTGGCAATCTATATTCCAAATTTCAAGACAATTGAGCAACAAATATTAATTTTATAGGCAAAAGATTGACAATTGGTCATCTCTGAAAAATGATGGCAAGGGGTACCCCTTGCGAAAATGTTGAAATTTGATAAAAAATATTTTTTCGCATTTTTTATGTTTTTGGTGTCAAAATAAATACTATAACTCATCTAGATCACGAAAATAGCCTTAGAATTGCTGTACGACGCGTATTTTTCGAGATTTCGACGTTTTGAAAAAATGTATTTTTTAGTGGAATTGGCAGTTTTTTCATGAAATTTTTTTTTGCAATTCTCAAGTTTTTAGTGTTTAAATAAATAATATGACTCTTCTAGATTACGAAAATAACCTTGGAATCGCTGTGCGATGAGTATTTTTCGAGATATGGACGTTTGAAAAAACATGTTTTTTTTCGCGCAAAAAATGCCTAAATTTTCCTTTTTTCCCCATTCCTTCCTCATTATCTCTAGAAATATAAGTGCTATGCAATTGGCAATTACTATAGTCGATCGGCTAGACATCTGGCAATCTATATTCCAAATTTCAAGATAATTGAGCAACAAATATTAATTTTATAGGCAAAAGATTGGAAATTGGTCATCTCTAAAAAGTGAAATCAAGGCTTTACCCTTCAAAAAATGTTGAAATTTGATAAAAAAAAATTTTTTCGTATTTTTGATGTTTTTGGTGTCAAAATAAATACAATAACTCATCTAGATCATTAAAATAGCCTTAGAATTGCTGTACGACGCGTACTTTTCGAGATTCCGACGTTTTTAAAAAATGTATTTTTTAGTGGAATTGGCAGTTTTTTCATGAAATTTTTTTTTGCAATTCTCAAGTTTTCAGTGTTTGAATAGATAATATGACTCTTCTAGATTACGAAAATAACGTTGGAATCGCTGTGCGATGAGTATTTTTCGAGATATGGACGTTTGAAAAAACATGTTTTTTTGCGCCAAAAATGCCTAAATTTTCCATTTTCTGCCATTTCTTCTTCATTATCTCTAGAAATATGAGTGCTATGCAATTGGCAATTACTATAGTCGATCGGCTAGACATCTGGCAATCTATATTCCAAATTTCAAGACAATTGAGCAACGAATATTAATTTTATAGGCAAAAGATTGAAAATTGGTCATCTCTGAGAAATGATGGCAAGGGGTACCCCTTGCGAAAATGTTGAAATTTGATAAAAAATATTTTTTCGCATTTTTGATGTTTTTGGTGTCAAAATAAATACTATAACTCATCTAGATCACGAAAATAGCCTTAGAATTGCTGTACGACGCGTATTTTTCGAGATTTCGGCGTTTTAAAAAAATGTATTTTCTAGTGGAATTGGCTGTTTTTTCATGAAATTTTTTTCTGCAATTCTCAAGTTTTTAGTGTTTAAATAAATAATATGACTCTTCTAGATTACAAAAATAACCTTGGAATCGCTGTGCGATGAGTATTTTTCGAGATATGGACGTTTGAAAAAACATATTTTTTTGCGCAAAAAAATGCCTAAATTTTCCATTTTTTTCCATTTCTTTCTCATTATCTCTAGGAATATGAGTGCTATGCAATTGGCAATTTCTATAGTCGATCGGCTAGACATCTGGCAATCCATATTCCAAATTTCAAGACAATTGAGCAACAAATATTAATTTTATAGGCAAAAGATTGAAAATCGGTCATCTCTAAAAAATGATGGCAAGGGGTACCCCTTGCGAAAATGTTGAAATTTGATAAAAAATATTTTTTCGCATTTTTGATGTTTTTGGTGTCAAGATAAATACTATAACTCATCTAGATCACGAAAATAGCCTTAGAATTGCTGTACGACGCGTATTTTTCGAGATTTCGACGTTTTAAAAAAATGTATTTTCTAGTGGAATTGGCTGTTTTTTCATGAAATTTTTTTCTGCAATTCTCAAGTTTTTAGTGTTTAAATAAATAATATGACTCTTCTAGATTACGAAAATAACCTTGGAATCGCTGTGCGATGAGTATTTTTCGAGATATGGACGTTTGAAAAAACATGTTTTTTTGCGCAAAAAATGCCTAAATTTTCCATTTTTTTCCATTTCTTCCTCATTATCTCTAGAAACATGAGTGCTATGCAATTGGCAATTACTATAGTCGATCGGCTAGACATCTGGCAATCTATATTCCAAATTTCAAGACAATTGAGCAACAAATATTAATTTTATAGGCAAAAGATTGAAAATTGGTCATCTCTGAAAAGTGAAATCAAGGCTATACCCTTCAAAAAATGTTGAAATTTGATAAAAAATATTTTTTCGCATTTTTGATGTTTTTGGTGTCAAAATAAATACTATAACTCATCTAGATCACGAAAATAGCCTTAGAATTGCTGTACGACGCGTATTTTTCGAGATTTCGACGTTTTAAAAAAATGTATTTTTTAGTGGAATTGGCAGTTTTTTCATGGAATTTTTTTTCTGCAATTCTCAAGTTTTTAGTGTTTAAATAAATAATATGACTCTTCTAGATTACGAAAATAACCTTGGAATCGCTGTGCGATGAGTATTTTTCGAGATATGGACGTTTGAAAAAACATGTTTTTTTGCGCAAAAATTGCCTAAATTTTCCATTTTTTTCCATTTCTTCCTCATTATCTCTAGAAACATGAGTGCTATGCAATTGGCAATTACTATAGTCGATCGGCTAGACATCTGGCAATCTATATTCCAAATTTCAAGACAATTGAGCAACAAATATTAATTTTATAGGCAAAAGATTGAAAATTGGTCATCTCTGAAAAGTGAAATCAAGGCTATACCCTTCAAAAAATGTTGAAATTTGATAAAAAATATTTTTTCGCATTTTTGATGTTTTTGGTGTCAAAATAAATACTATAACTCATCTAGATCACGAAAATAGCCTTAGAATTGCTGTACGACGCGTATTTTTCGAGATTTCGGCGTTTTAAAAAAATGTATTTTCTAGTGGAATTGGCTGTTTTTTCATGAAATTTTTTTCTGCAATCCTCAAGTTTTTAGTGTTTAAATAAATAATATGACTCTTCTAGATTACGAAAATAACCTTGGAATCGCTGTGCGATAAGTGTTTTTCGAGATATGGAAGTTTGAAAAAACATGTTTTTTTGCGCAAAAAATGCCTAAATTTTCCATTTTTTTCCATTTCTTCCTCATTATCTCTAGAAATATGAGTGCTATGCAATTGGCAATTACTATAGTCGATCGGTTAGACATCTGGCAATCTATATTCCAAATTTCAAGACAATTGAGCAACAAATATTAATTTTATAGGCAAAAGATTGAAAATTGGTCATCTCTGAAAAGTGAAATCAAGGCTATACCCTTCAAAAAATGTTGAAATTTGATAAAAAATATTTTTTCGCATTTTTGATGTTTTTGGTGTCAAAATAAATACTATAACTCATCTAGATCACGAAAATAGCCTTAGAATTGCTGTACGACGCGTATTTTTCGAGATTTCGACGTTTTAAAAAAATGTATTTTTTAGTGGAATTGGCAGTTTTTTCATGGAATTTTTTTCTGCAATTCTCAAGTTTTTAGTGTTTAAATAAATAATATGACTCTTCTAGATTACGAAAATAA
Source organism: Dromius quadrimaculatus (assembly GCA_963989225.1). Lineage (NCBI taxonomy): Eukaryota > Metazoa > Arthropoda > Insecta > Coleoptera > Carabidae > Dromius > Dromius quadrimaculatus. Next base: position 65,653,536 of record OZ022327.1, on the reverse strand, counting down.
CCTTGGAATCGCTGTGCGATGAGTATTTTTCGAGATATGGACGTTTGAAAAAACATGTTTTTTTGCGCAAAAATTGCCTAAATTTTCCATTTTTTTCCATTTCTTCCTCATTATCTCTAGAAACATGAGTGCTATGCAATTGGCAATTACTATAGTCGATCGGCTAGACATCTGGCAATCTATATTCCAAATTTCAAGACAATTGAGCAACAAATATTAATTTTATAGGCAAAAGATTGAAAATTGGTCATCTCTGAAAAGTGAAATCAAGGCTATACCCTTCAAAAAATGTTGAAATTTGATAAAAAATATTTTTTCGCATTTTTGATGTTTTTGGTGTCAAAATAAATACTATAACTCATCTAGATCACGAAAATAGCCTTAGAATTGCTGTACGACGCGTATTTTTCGAGATTTCGGCGTTTTAAAAAAATGTATTTTCTAGTGGAATTGGCTGTTTTTTCATGAAATTTTTTTCTGCAATCTTCAAGTTTTTAGTGTTTAAATAAATAATATGACTCTTCTAGATTACGAAAATAACCTTGGAATCGCTGTGCGATAAGTGTTTTTCGAGATATGGAAGTTTGAAAAAACATGTTTTTTTGCGCAAAAAATGCCTAAATTTTCCATTTTTTTCCATTTCTTCCTCATTATCTCTAGAAATATGAGTGCTATGCAATTGGCAATTACTATAGTCGATCGGTTAGACATCTGGCAATCTATATTCCAAATTTCAAGACAATTGAGCAACAAATATTAATTTTATAGGCAAAAGATTGAAAATTGGTCATCTCTGAAAAATGATGGCAAGGGGTACCCCTTGCGAAAATGTTGAAATTTGATAAAAAATATTTTTTCGCATTTTTGATGTTTTTGGTGTCAAAATAAATACTATAACTCATCTAGATCACGAAAATAGCCTTAGAATTGCTGTACGACGCGTATTTTTCGAGATTTCGACGTTTTAAAAAAATGTATTTTTTAGTGGAATTGGCAGTTTTTTCATGAAATTTTTTTCTGCAATTCTCAAGTTTTTAGTGTTTAAATAAATAATATGACTCTTCTAGATTACGAAAATAACCTTGGAATCGCTGTGCGATGAGTATTTTTCGAGATATGGACGTTTGAAAAAACATGTTTTTTTGCGCAAAAATTGCCTAAATTTTCCATTTTTTTCCATTTCTTCCTCATTATCTCTAGAAACATGAGTGCTATGCAATTGGCAATTACTATAGTCGATCGGCTAGACATCTGGCAATCTATATTCCAAATTTCAAGACAATTGAGCAACAAATATTAATTTTATAGGCAAAAGATTGAAAATTGGTCATCTCTGAAAAGTGAAATCAAGGCTATACCCTTCAAAAAATGTTGAAATTTGATAAAAAATATTTTTTCGCATTTTTGATGTTTTTGGTGTCAAAATAAATACTATAACTCATCTAGATCACGAAAATAGCCTTAGAATTGCTGTACGACGCGTATTTTTCGAGATTTCGGCGTTTTAAAGAAATGTATTTTCTAGTGGAATTGGCTGTTTTTTCATGAAATTTTTTTCTGCAATCCTCAAGTTTTTAGTGTTTAAATAAATAATATGACTCTTCTAGATTACGAAAATAACCTTGGGATCGCTGTGCGATGAGTATTTTTCGAGATATGGACGTTTGAAAAAACATGTTTTTTTGCGCAGAAAATGCCTAAATTTTCCATTTTTTTCCATTTCTTCCTCATTATCTCTAGAAATATGAGTGCTATGCAATTGGCAATTACTATAGTCGATCGGCTAGACATCTGGCAATCTATATTCCAAATTTCAAGACAATTGAGCAACAAATATTAATTTTATGGGCAAAAGATTGAAAATTGGTCATCTCTGAAAAGTGAAATCAAGGCTATACCCTTCAAAAAATGTTGAAATTTGATAAAAAATATTTTTTCGCATTTTTGATGTTTTTGGTGTCAAAATAAATACTATAACTCATCTAGATCACGAAAATAGCCTTAGAATTGCTGTACGACGCGTATTTTTCGAGATTTCGACGTTTTAAAAAAATGTATTTTCTAGTGGAATTGGCTGTTTTTTCATGAAATTTTTTTCTGCAATTCTCAAGTTTTTAGTGTTTAAATAAATAATATGACTCTTCTAGATTACGAAAATAACCTTGGAATCGCTGTGCGATGAGTATTTTTCGAGATATGGAAGTTTGAAAAAACATGTTTTTTTGCGCAAAAAATGCCTAAATTTTCCATTTTTTTCCATTTCTTCCTCATTATCTCTAGAAATATGAGTGCTATGCAATTGGCAATTACTATAGTCGATCGGCTAGACATCTGGCAATCTATATTCCAAATTTCAAGACAATTGAGCAACAAATATTAATTTTATAGGCAAAAGATTGAAAATTGGTCATCTCTGAAAAGTGAAATCAAGGCTATACCCTTCAAAAAATGTTGAAATTTGATAAAAAATATTTTTTCGCATTTTTGATGTTTTTGGTGTCAAAATAAATACTATAACTCATCTAGATCACGAAAATAGCCTTAGAATTGCTGTACGACGCGTATTTTTCGAGATTTCGACGTTTTAAAAAAATGTATTTTCTAGTGGAATTGGCTGTTTTTTCATGAAATTTTTTTCTGCAATTCTCAAGTTTTTAGTGTTTAAATAAATAATATGACTCTTCTAGATTACGAAAATAACCTTGGAATCGCTGTGCGATGAGTATTTTTCGAGATATGGAAGTTTGAAAAAACATGTTTTTTTGCGCAAAAAATGCCTAAATTTTCCATTTTTTTCCATTTCTTCCTCATTATCTCTAGAAATATGAGTGCTATGCAATTGGCAATTACTATAGTCGATCGGCTAGACATCTGGCAATCTATATTCCAAATTTCAAGACAATTGAGCAACAAATATTAATTTTATAGGCAAAAGATTGAAAATTAGTCATCTCTGAAAAGTGAAATCAAGGCTATACCCTTCAAAAAATGTTGAAATTTGATAAAAAATATTTTTTCGCATTTTTGATGTTTTTGGTGTCAAAATAAATACTATAACTCATCTAGATCACGAAAATAGCCTTAGAATTGCTGTACGACGCGTATTTTTCGAGATTTCGACGTTTTAAGAAAATGTATTTTCTAGTGGAATTGGCTGTTTTTTCATGAAATTTTTTTCTGCAATTCTCAAGTTTTTAGTGTTTAAATAAATAATATGACTCTTCTAGTTTACGAAAATAACCTTGGAATCGCTGTGCGATGAGTATTTTTCGAGATATGGACGTTTGAAAAAACATGTTTTTTTGCGCAAAAATTGCCTAAATTTTCCATTTTTTTCCATTTCTTCCTCATTATCTCTAGAAACATGAGTGCTATGCAATTGGCAATTACTATAGTCGATCAGCTAGACATCTGGCAATCTATATTCCAAATTTCAAGACAATTGAGCAACAAATATTAATTTTATAGGCAAAAGATTGAAAATTGGTCATCTCTGAAAAGTGAAATCAAGGCTATACCCTTCAAAAAATGTTGAAATTTGATAAAAAATATTTTTTCGCATTTTTGATGTTTTTGGTGTCAAAATAAATACTATAACTCATCTAGATCACGAAAATAGCCTTAGAATTGCTGTACGACGCGTATTTTTCGAGATTTCGACGTTTTAAAAAAATGTATTTTCTAGTGGAATTGGCTGTTTTTTCATGAAATTTTTTCTGCAATTCTCAAGTTTTTAGTGTTTAAATAAATAATATGACTCTTCTAGATTACGAAAATAACCTTGGAATCGCTGTGCGATGAGTATTTTTCGAGATATGGACGTTTGAAAAAACATGTTTTTTTGCGCAGAAAATGCCTAAATTTTCCATTTTTTTCCATTTCTTCCTCATTATCTCTAGAAATATGAGTGCTATGCAATTGGCAATTACAATAGTCGATCGGCTAGACATCTGACAATCTATATTCCAAATTTCAAGACAATTGAGCAACAAATATTAATTTTATAGGCAAAAGATTGAAAATTGGTCATCTCTGAAAAGTGAAATCAAGGCTATACCCTTCAAAAAATGTTGAAATTTGATAAAAAATATTTCTTCGCATTTTTGATGTTTTTGGTGTCAAAATAAATACTATAACTCATCTAGATCACGAAAATAGCCTTAGAATTGCTGTACGACGCGTATTTTTCGAGATTTCGGCGTTTTAAAAAAATGTATTTTCTAGTGAAATTGGCTGTTTTTTCATGAAATTTTTTTCCGCAATTCTCAAGTTTTTAGTGTTTAAATAAATAATATGACTCTTCTAGATTACGAAAATAACCTTGGAATCGCTGTGCGATGAGTATTTTTCGAGATATGGAAGTTTGAAAAAACATGTTTTTTTGCGCAAAAAATGCCTAAATTTTCCATTTTTTTCCATTTCTTCCTCATTATCTCTAGAAATATGAGTGCTATGCAATTGGCAATTACTATAGTCGATCGGCTAGACATCTGGCAATCTATATTCCAAATTTCAAGACAATTGAGCAACAAATATTAATTTTATAGGCAAAAGATTGAAAATTGGTCATCTCTGAAAAGTGAAATCAAGGCTATACCCTTCAAAAAATGTTGAAATTTGATAAAAAATATTTTTTCGCATTTTTGATGTTTTTGGTGTCAAAATAAATACTATAACTCATCTAGATCACGAAAATAGCCTTAGAATTGCTGTACGACGCGTATTTTTCGAGATTTCGGCGTTTTAAAAAAATGTATTTTCTAGTGGAATTGGCTGTTTTTTCATGAAATTTTTTTCTGCAATTCTCAAGTTTTTAGTGTTTAAATAAATAATATGACTCTTCTAGATTACGAAAATAACCTTGGAATCGCTGTGCGATGAGTATTTTTCGAGATATGGAAGTTTGAAAAAACATGTTTTTTTGCGCAAAAAATGCCTAAATTTTCCATTTTTTTCCATTTCTTCCTCATTATCTCTAGAAATATGAGTGCTATGCAATTGGCAATTACTATAGTCGATCGGCTAGACATCTGGCAATCTATATTCCAAATTTCAAGACAATTGAGCAACAAATATTAATTTTATAGGCAAAAGATTGAAAATTGGTCATCTCTGAAAAGTGAAATCAAGGCTATACCCTTCAAAAAATGTTGAAATTTGATAAAAAATATTTTTTCGCATTTTTGATGTTTTTGGTGTCAAAATAAATACTATAACTCATCTAGATCACGAAAATAGCCTTAGAATTGCTGTACGACGCGTATTTTTCGAGATTTCGACGTTTTAAAAAAATGTATTTTTTAGTGGAATTGGCAGTTTTTTCATGAAATTTTTTTCTGCAATTCTCAAGTTTTTAGTGTTTAAATAAATAATATGACTCTTCTAGATTACGAAAATAACCTTGGAATCGCTGTGCGATGAGTATTTTTCGAGATATGGACGTTTGAAAAAACATGTTTTTTTGCGCAAAAATTGCCTAAATTTTCCATTTTTTTCCATTTCTTCCTCATTATCTCTAGAAACATGAGTGCTATGCAATTGGCAATTACTATAGTCGATCGGCTGGACATCTGGCAATCTATATTCCAAATTTCATGACAATTGAGCAACAAATATTAATTTTATAGGCAAAAGATTGAAAATTGGTCATCTCTGAAAAGTGAAATCAAGGCTATACCCTTCAAAAAATGTTGAAATTTGATAAAAAATATTTTTTCGCATTTTTGATGTTTTTGGTGTCAAAATAAATACTATAACTCAATTAGATCACGAAAATAGCCTTAGAATTGCTGTGCGACGCGTATTTTTCGAGATTTCGGCGTTTTAAAAAAATGTATTTTCTAGTGGAATTGGCTGTTTTTTCATGAAATTTTTTTCTGCAATTCTCAAGTTTTTAGTGTTTAAATAAATAATATGACTCTTCTAGATTACGAAAATAACCTTGGAATCGATGTGCGATGAGTATTTTTCGAGATATGGAAGTTTGAAAAAACATGTTTTTTTGCGCAAAAAATGCCTAAATTTTCCATTTTTTTCCATTTCTTCCTCATTATCTCTAGAAATATGAGTGCTATGCAATTGGCAATTACTATAGTCGATCGGCTAGACATCTGGCAATCTATATTCCAAATTTCAAGACAATTGAGCAACAAATATTAATTTTATAGGCAAAAGATTGAAAATTGGTCATCTCTGAAATGTGAAATCAAGGCTATACCCTTCAAAAAATGTTGAAATTTGATAAAAAATATTTTTTCGCATTTTTGATGTTTTTGGTGTCAAAATAAATACTATAACTCATCTAGATCACGAAAATAGCCTTAGAATTGCTGTACGACGCGTATTTTTCGAGATTTCGGCGTTTTAAAAAAATGTATTTTCTAGTGGAATTGGCTGTTTTTTCATGAAATTTTTTTCTGCAATTCTCAAGTTTTTAGTGTTTAAATAAATAATATGACTCTTCTAGATTACGAAAATAACCTTGGAATCGCTGTGCGATGAGTATTTTTCGAGATATGGAAGTTTGAAAAAACATGTTTTTTTGCGCAAAAAATGCCTAAATTTTCCATTTTTTTCCATTTCTTCCTCATTATCTCTAGAAATATGAGTGCTATGCAATTGGCAATTACTATAGTCGATCGACTAGACATCTGGCAATCTATATTCCAAATTTCAAGACAATTGAGCAACAAATATTAATTTTATAGGCAAAAGATTGAAAATTGGTCATCTCTGAAAAATGATGGCAAGGGGTACCCCTTGCGAAAATGTTGAAATTTGATAAAAAATATTTTTTCGCATTTTTTATGTTTTTGGTGTCAAAATAAATACTATAACTCATCTAGATCACGAAAATAGCCTTAGAATTGCTGTACGACGCGTATTTTTCGAGATTTCGGCGTTTTAAAAAAATGTATTTTCTAGTGGAATTGGCTGTTTTTTCATGAAATTTTTTTCTGCAATTCTCAAGTTTTTAGTGTTTAAATAAATAATATGACTCTTCTAGATTACGAAAATAACCTTGGAATCGCTGTGCGATGAGTATTTTTCGAGATATGGAAGTTTGAAAAAACATGTTTTTTTGCGCAAAAAATGCCTAAATTTTCCATTTTTTTCCATTTCTTCCTCATTATCCCTAAAAATATGAGTGCTATGCAATTGGCAATTACTATAGTCGATCGGCTAGACATCTGGCAATCTATATTCCAAATTTCAAGACAATTGAGCAACAAATATTAATTTTATAGGCAAAAGATTGAAAATTGGTCATCTCTGAAAAGTGAAATCAAGGCTATTATACCCTTCAAAAAATGTTGAAATTTGATAAAAAATATTTTTTCGCATTTTTGATGTTTTTGGTGTCAAAATAAATACTATAACTCATCTAGATCACGAAAATAGCCTTAGAATTGCTGTACGACGCGTATTTTTCGAGATTTCGGCGTTTTAAAAAAATGTATTTTCTAGTGGAATTGGCTGTTTTTTCATGAAATTTTTTTCTGCAATTCTCAAGTTTTTAGTGTTTAAATAAATAATATGACTCTTCTAGATTACGAAAATAACCTTGGAATCGCTGTGCGATGAGTATTTTTCGAGATATGGAAGTTTGAAAAAACATGTTTTTTTGCGCAAAAAATGCCTAAATTTTCCATTTTTTTCCATTTCTTCCTCATTATCTCTAGAAATATGAGTGCTATGCAATTGGCAATTACTATAGTCGATCGACTAGACATCTGGCAATCTATATTCCAAATTTCAAGACAATTGAGCAACAAATATTAATTTTATAGGCAAAAGATTGAAAATTGGTCATCTCTGAAAAATGATGGCAAGGGGTACCCCTTGCGAAAATGTTGAAATTTGATAAAAAATATTTTTTCGCATTTTTTATGTTTTTGGTGTCAAAATAAATACTATAACTCATCTAGATCACGAAAATAGCCTTAGAATTGCTGTACGACGCGTATTTTTCGAGATTTCGGCGTTTTAAAAAAATGTATTTTCTAGTGGAATTGGCTGTTTTTTCATGAAATTTTTTTCTGCAATTCTCAAGTTTTTAGTGTTTAAATAAATAATATGACTCTTCTAGATTACGAAAATAACCTTGGAATCGCTGTGCGATGAGTATTTTTCGAGATATGGAAGTTTGAAAAAACATGTTTTTTTGCGCAAAAAATGCCTAAATTTTCCATTTTTTTCCATTTCTTCCTCATTATCTCTAGAAATATGAGTGCTATGCAATTGGCAATTACTATAGTCGATCGGCTAGACATCTGGCAATCTATATTCCAAATTTCAAGACAATTGAGCAACAAATATTAATTTTATAGGCAAAAGATTGAAAATTGGTCATCTCTGAAAAATGATGGCAAGGGGTACCCCTTGCGAAAATGTTGAAATTTGATAAAAAATATTTTTTCGCATTTTTTATGTTTTTGGTGTCAAAATAAATACTATAACTCATCTAGATCACGAAAATAGCCTTAGAATTGCTGTACGACGCGTATTTTTCGAGATTTCGACGTTTTAAAAAAATGTATTTTCTAGTGGAATTGGCTGTTTTTTCATGAAATTTTTTTCTGCAATTCTCAAGTTTTTAGTGTTTAAATAAATAATATGACTCTTCTAGATTACGAAAATAACCTTGGAATCGCTGTGCGATGAGTATTTTTCGAGATATGGACGTTTGAAAAAACATGTTTTTTTGCGCAAAAAATGCCTAAATTTTCCATTTTTTTCCATTTCTTCCTCATTATCTCTAGAAATATGAGTGCTATGCAATTGGCAATTACTATAGTCGATCGGCTGGACATCTGGCAATCTATATTCCAAATTTCAAGACAATTGAGCAACAATATTAATTTTATAGGCAAAAGATTGAAAATTGGTCATCTCTGAAAATTGAAATCAAGGCTATACCCTTCAAAAAATGTTGAAATTTGATAAAAAATATTTTCTCGCATTTTTGATGTTTTTGGTGTCAAAATAAATACTATAACTCATCTAGATCACGAAAATAGCCTTAGAATTGCTATAAGACGCGTATTTTTCGAGATTTCGGCGTTTTAAAAAAATGTATTTTCTAGTGGAATTGGCTGTTTTTTCATGAAATTTTTTTCTGCAATTCTCAAGTTTTTAGTGTTCAAATAAATAATATGACTCTTCTAGATTACGAAAATAACCTTGGAATCGCTGTGCGATGAGTATTTTTCGAGATATGGAAGTTTGAAAAAACATGTTTTTTTGCGCAAAAAATGCCTAAATTTTCCATTTTTTTCCATTTCTTCCTCATTATCCCTAAAATATGAGTGCTATGCAATTGCAATTACTATAGTCGATCGGCTAGACATCTGGCAATCTATATTCCAAATTTCAAGACAATTGAGCAACAAATATTAATTTTATAGGCAAAAGATTGAAAATTGGTCATCTCTGAAAAGTGAAATCAAGGCTATTATACCCTTCAAAAAATGTTGAAATTTGATAAAAAATATTTTTTCGCATTTTTGATGTTTTTGGTGTCAAAATAAATACTATAACTCATCTAGATCACGAAAATAGCCTTAGAATTGCTGTACGACGCGTATTTTTCGAGATTTCGGCGTTTTAAAAAAATGTATTTTCTAGTGGAATTGGCTGTTTTTTCATGAAATTTTTTCTGCAATTCTCAAGTTTTTAGTGTTTAAATAAATAATATGACTCTTCTAGATTACGAAAATAACCTTGGAATCGCTGTGCGATGAGTATTTTTCGAGATATGGAAGTTTGAAAAAACATGTTTTTTTGCGCAAAAAATGCCTAAATTTTCCATTTTTTTCCATTTCTTCCTCATTATCCCTAAAAATATGAGTGCTATGCAATTGGCAATTACTATAGTCGATCGGCTAGACATCTGGCAATCTATATTCCAAATTTCAAGACAATTGAGCAACAAATATTAATTTTATAGGCAAAAGATTGAAAATTGGTCATCTCTGAAAAGTGAAATCAAGGCTATTATACCCTTCAAAAAATGTTGAAATTTGATAAAAAATATTTTTTCGCATTTTTGATGTTTTTGGTGTCAAAATAAATACTATAACTCATCTAGATCACGAAAATAGCCTTAGAATTGCTGTACGACGCGTATTTTTCGAGATTTCGGCGTTTTAAAAAAATGTATTTTCTAGTGGAATTGGCTGTTTTTTCATGAAATTTTTTTCTGCAATTCTCAAGTTTTTAGTGTTTAAATAAATAATATGACTCTTCTAGATTACGAAAATAACCTTGGAATCGCTGTGCGATGAGTATTTTTCGAGATATGGAAGTTTGAAAAAACATGTTTTTTTGCGCAAAAAATGCCTAAATTTTCCATTTTTTTCCATTTCTTCCTCATTATCTCTAGAAATATGAGTGCTATGCAATTGGCAATTACTATAGTCGATCGGCTAGACATCTGCAATCTATATTCCAAATTTCAAGACAATTGAGCAACAAATATTAATTTTATAGGCAAAAGATTGAAAATTGGTCATCTCTGAAAAATGATGGCAAGGGGTACCCCTTGCGAAAATGTTGAAATTTGATAAAAAATATTTTTTCGCATTTTTGATGTTTTTGGTGTCAAAATAAATACTATAACTCATCTAGATCACGAAAATAGCCTTAGAATTGCTGTACGACGCGTATTTTTCGAGATTTCGGCGTTTTAAAAAAATGTATTTTCTAGTGGAATTGGCTGTTTTTTCATGAAATTTTTTTCTGCAATTCTCAAGTTTTTAGTGTTTAAATAAATAATATGACTCTTCTAGATTACGAAAATAACCTTGGAATCGCTGTGCGATGAGTATTTTTCGAGATATGGAAGTTTGAAAAAACATGTTTTTTTGCGCAAAAAATGCCTAAATTTACCATTTTTTTCCATTTCTTCCTCATTATCTCTAGAAATATGAGTGCTATGCAATTGGCAATTACTATAGTCGATCGGCTAGACATCTGGCAATCTATATTCCAAATTTCAAGACAATTGAGCAACAAATATTAATTTTATAGGCAAAAGATTGAAAATTGGTCATCTCTGAAAAATGATGGCAAGGGGTACCCCTTGCGAAAATGTTGAAATTTGATAAAAAATATTTTTTCGCATTTTTGATGTTTTTGGTGTCAAAATAAATACTTTAACTCATCTAGATCACGAAAATAGCCTTAGAATTGCTGTACGACGCGTATTTTTCGAGATTTCGGCGTTTTAAAAAAATGTATTTTCTAGTGGAATTGGCTGTTTTTTCATGAAATTTTTTTCTGCAATTCTCAAGTTTTTAGTGTTCAAATAAATAATATGACTCTTCTAGATTACGAAAATAACCTTGGAATCGCTGTGCGATGAGTATTTTTCGAGATATGGAAGTTTGAAAAAACATGTTTTTTTGCGCAAAAAATGCCTAAATTTTCCATTTTTTTCCATTTCTTCCTCATTATCTCTAGAAATATGAGTGCTATGCAATTGGCAATTACTATAGTCGATCGGCTAGACATCTGGCAATCTATATTCCAAATTTCAAGACAATTGAGCAACAAATATTAATTTTATAGGCAAAAGATTGAAAATTGGTCATCTCTGAAAAGTGAAATCAAGGCTATACCCTTCAAAAAATGTTGAAATATGATAAAAAATATTTTTTCGCATTTTTGATGTTTTTGGTGTCAAAATAAATACTATAACTCATCTAGATCACGAAAATAGCCTTAGAATTGCTGTACGACGCGTATTTTTCGAGATTTCGGCGTTTTAAAAAAATGTATTTTCTAGTGGAATTGGCTGTTTTTTCATGAAATTTTTTTCTGCAATTCTCAAGTTTTTAGTGTTTAAATAAATAATATGACTCTTCTAGATTACGAAAATAACCTTGGAATCGCTGTGCGATGAGTATTTTTCGAGATATGGAAGTTTGAAAAAACATGTTTTTTTGCGCAAAAAATGCCTAAATTTTCCATTTTTTTCCATTTCTTCCTCATTATCTCTAGAAATATGAGTGCTATGCAATTGGCAATTACTATAGTCGATCGGCTAGACATCTGGCAATCTATATTCCAAATTTCAAGACAATTGAGCAACAAATATTAATTTTATAGGCAAAAGATTGAAAATTGGTCATCTCTGAAAAGTGAAATCAAGGCTATACCCTTCAAAAAATGTTGAAATTTGATAAAAAATATTTTTCCGCATTTTTGATGTTTTTGGTGTCAAAATAAATACTATAACTCATCTAGATCACGAAAATAGCCTTAGAATTGCTGTACGACGCGTATTTTTCGAGATTTCGGCGTTTCAAAAAAATGTAATTTCTAGTGGAATTGGCTGTTTTTTCATGAAATTTTTTTCTGCAATTCTCAAGTTTTTAGTGTTTAAATAAATAATATGACTCTTCTAGATTACGAAAATAACCTTGGAATCGCTGTGCGATGAGTATTTTTCGAGATATGGAAGTTTGAAAAAACATGTTTTTTTGCGCAAAAAATGCCTAAATTTTCCATTTTTTTCCATTTCTTCCTCATTATCTCTAGAAATATGAGTGCTATGCAATTGGCAATTACTATAGTCGATCGGCTAGACATCTGGCAATCTATATTCCAAATTTCAAGACAATTGAGCAACAAATATTAATTTTATAGGCAAAAGATTGAAAATTGGTCATCTCTGAAAAGTGAAATCAAGGCTATACCCTTCAAAAAATGTTGAAATTTGATAAAAAATATTTTTTCGCATTTTTGATGTTTTTGGTGTCAAAATAAATACTATAACTCATCTAGATCACGAAAATAGCCTTAGAATTGCTGTACGACGCGTATTTTTCGAGATTTCGACGTTTTAAAAAAATGTATTTTTTAGTGGAATTGGCAGTTTTTTAATGAAATTTTTTTTCTGCAATTCTCAAGTTTTTAGTGTTTAAATAAATAATATGACTCTTCTAGATTACGAAAATAACCTTGGAATCGCTGTGCGATGAGTATTTTTCGAGATATGGACGTTTGAAAAAACATGTTTTTTTGCGCAAAAATTGCCTAAATTTTCCATTTTTTCCCATTTCTTCCTCAGTATCTCTAGAAACACCTCAGTATCTCTAGAAACATGAGTGCTATGCAATTGGCAATTACTATAGTCGATCGGCTGGACATCTGGCAATCTATATTCCAAATTTCAAGACAATTGAGCAACAAATATTAATTTTATAGGCAAAAGATTGAAAATTGGTCATCTCTGAAAAGTGAAATCAAGGCTATACCCTTCAAAAAATGTTGAAATTTTGATAAAAAATATTTTTTCGCATTTTTGATGTTTTTGGTGTCAAAATAAATACTATAACTCATCTAGATCACGAAAATAGCCTTAGAATTGCTGTACGACGCGTATTTTTCGAGATTTCGGCGTTTTGAAAAAATGTATTTTCTAGTGGAATTGGCTGTTTTTTCATGAAATTTTTTTCTGCAATTCTCAAGTTTTTAGTGTTTAAATAAATAATATGACTCTTCTAGATTACGAAAATAACCTTGGAATCGCTGTGCGATGAGTATTTTTCGAGATATGGAAGTTTGAAAAAAACATGTTTTTTTGCGCAAAAATTGCCTAAATTTTCCATTTTTTTCCATTTCTTCCTCATTATCTCTAGAAATATGAGTGCTATGCAATTGGCAATTACTATAGTCGATCGGCTAGACATCTGGCAATCTATATTCCAAATTTCAAGACAATTGAGCAACAAATATTAATTTTATAGGCAAAAGATTGAAAATTGGTCATCTCTGAAAAGTGAAATCAAGGCTATACCCTTCAAAAAAATGTTGAAATTTGATAAAAAATATTTTTTTCGCATTTTTGATGTTTTTGGTGTCAAAATAAATACTATAACTCATCTAGATCACGAAAATAGCCTTAGAATTGCTGTACGACGCGTATTTTTCGAGATTTCGACGTTTTAAAAAAATGTATTTTTTAGTGGAATTGGCAGTTTTTTAATGAAATTTTTTTTCTGCAATTCTCAAGTTTTTAGTGTTTAAATAAATAATATGACTCTTCTAGATTACGAAAATAACCTTGGAATCGCTGTGCGATGAGTATTTTTCGAGATATGGACGTTTGAAAAAACATGTTTTTTTTGCGCAAAAATTGCCTAAATTTTCCATTTTTTCCCATTTCTTCCTCAGTATCTCTAGAAACATGAGTGCTATGCAATTGGCAATTACTATAGTCGATCGGCTGGACATCTGGCAATCTATATTCCAAATTTCAAGACAATTGAGCAACAAATATTAATTTTATAGGCAAAAGATTGAAAATTGGTCATCTCTGAAAAGTGAAATCAAGGCTATACCCTTCAAAAAATGTTGAAATTTGATAAAAAATATTTTTTCGCATTTTTGATGTTTTTGGTGTCAAAATAAATACTATAACTCATCTAGATCACGAAAATAGCCTTAGAATTGCTGTACGACGCGTATTTTTCGAGATTTCGGCGTTTTGAAAAAATGTATTTTCTAGTGGAATTGGCTGTTTTTTCATGAAATTTTTTTCTGCAATTCTCAAGTTTTTAGTGTTTAAATAAATAATATGACTCTTCTAGATTACGAAAATAACCTTGGAATCGCTGTGCGATGAGTATTTTTCGAGATATGGAAGTTTGAAAAAACATGTTTTTTTGCGCAAAAATTGCCTAAATTTTCCATTTTTTTCCATTTCTTCCTCATTATCTCTAGAAACATGAGTGCTATGCAATTGGCAATTACTATAGTCGATCGGCTGGACATCTGGCAATCTATATTCCAAATTTCAAGACAATTGAGCAACAAATATTAATTTTATAGGCAAAAGATTGAAAATTGGTCATCTCTGAAAAGTGAAATCAAGGCTATACCCTTCAAAAAATGTTGAAATTTGATAAAAAAATATTTTTTCGCATTTTTGATGTTTTTGGTGTCAAAATGAATACTATAACTCATCTAGATCACGAAAATAGCCTTAGAATTGCTGTACGACGCGTATTTTTCGAGATTTCGGCGTTTTAAAAAAAATGTATTTTCTAGTGGAATTGGCTGTTTTTTCATGAAATTTTTTTCTGCAATTCTCAAGTTTTTAGTGTTTAAATAATAATATGACTCTTCTAGATTACGAAAATAACCTTGGAATCGCTGTGCGATGAGTATTTTTCGAGATATGGAAGTTTGAAAAAACATGTTTTTTTTGCGCAAAAAATGCCTAAATTTTCCATTTTTTTCCATTTCTTCCTCATTATCTCTAGAAATATGAGTGCTATGCAATTGGCAATTACTATAGTCGATCGGCTAGACATCTGGCAATCTATATTCCAAATTTCAAGACAATTGAGCAACAAATATTAATTTTATAGGCAAAAGATTGAAAATTGGTCATCTCTGAAAAGTGAAATCAAGGCTATACCCTTCAAAAAATGTTGAAATTTGATAAAAAATATTTTTTTCGCATTTTTGATGTTTTTGGTGTCAAAATATATACTATAACTCATCTAGATCACGAAAATAGCCTTAGAATTGCTGTACGACGCGTATTTTTCGAGATTTCGGCGTTTTAAAAAAATGTATTTTCTAGTGGAATTGGCTGTTTTTTCATGAAATTTTTTTCTGCAATTCTCAAGTTTTTAGTGTTTAAATAAACATTATGACTCTTCTAGATTACGAAAATAACCTTGGAATCGCTGTGCGATGAGTATTTTTCGAGATATGGAAGTTTGAAGAAACATGTTTTTTTGCGCAAAAAATGCCTAAATTTTCCATTTTTTTCCATTTCTTCCTCATTATCTCTAGAAATATGAGTGCTATGCAATTGGCAATTACTATAGTCGATCGGCTAGACATCTGGCAATCTATATTCCAAATTTCAAGACAATTGAGCAACAAATATTAATTTTATAGGCAAAAGATTGAAAATTGGTCATCTCTGAAAAGTGAAATCAAGGCTATACCCTTCAAAAAATGTTGAAATTTGATAAAAAATATTTTTTTCGCATTTTTGATGTTTTTGGTGTCAAAATAAATACTATAACTCATCTAGATCACGAAAATAGCCTTAGAATTGCTGTACGACGCGTATTTTTCGAGATTTCGACGTTTTAAAAAAATGTTTTTTTTAGTGGAATTGGCAGTTTTTTAATGAAATTTTTTTTCTGCAATTCTCAAGTTTTTAGTGTTCAAATAAATAATATGACTCTTCTAGATTACGAAAATAACCTTGGAATCGCTGTGCGATGAGTATTTTTCGAGATATGGACGTTTGAAAAAACATGTTTTTTTGCGCAAAAATTGCCTAAATTTTCCATTTTTTTCCATTTCTTCCTCATTATCTCTAGAAACATGAGTGCTATGCAATTGGCAATTACTATAGTCGATCGGCTGGACATCTGGCAATCTATATTCCAAATTTCAAGACAATTGAGCAACAAATATTAATTTTATAGGCAAAAGATTGAAAATTGGTCATCTCTGAAAAGTGAAATCAAGGCTATACCCTTCAAAAAATGTTGAAATTTGATAAAAAATATTTTTTCGCATTTTTGATGTTTTTTGGTGTCAAAATAAATACTATAACTCATCTAGATCACGAAAATAGCCTTAGAATTGCTGTACGACGCGTATTTTTTCGAGATTTCGGCGTTTTGAAAAAATGTATTTTCTAGTGGAATTGGCTGTTTTTTCATGAAATTTTTTTCTGCAATTCTCAAGTTTTTAGTGTTTAAATAAATAATATGACTCTTCTAGATTACGAAAATAACCTTGGAATCGCTGTGCGATGAGTATTTTTCGAGATATGGAAGTTTGAAAAAACATGTTTTTTCGCGCAAAAAATGCCTAAATTTTCCATTTTTTTCCATTTCTTCCTCATTATCTCTAGAAATATGAGTGCTATGCAATTGACAATTACTATAGTCGATCGGCTAGACATCTGGCAATCTATATTCCAAATTTCAAGACAATTGAGCAACAAATATTAATTTTATAGGCAAAAGATTGAAAATTGGTCATCTCTGAAAAGTGAAATCAAGGCTATACCCTTCAAAAAATGTTGAAATTTGATAAAAAATATTTTTTCGCATTTTTGATGTTTTTGGTGTCAAAATAAATACTATAACTCATCTAGATCACGAAAATAGCCTTAGAATTGCTGTACGAAGCGTATTTTTCGAGATTTCGGCGTTTTAAAAAAAATGTATTTTCTAGTGGAATTGGCTGTTTTTTCATGAAATTTTTTTCTGCAATTCTCAAGTTTTTAGTGTTTAAATAAATAATATGACTCTTCTAGATTACGAAAATAACCTTGGAATCGCTGTGCGATGAGTATTTTTCGAGATATGGAAGTTTGAAAAAACATGTTTTTTTTGCGCAAAAAATGCCTGAATTTTCCATTTTTTTCCATTTCTTCCTCATTATCTCTAGAAATATGAGTGCTATGCAATTGGCAATTACTATAGTCGATCGGCTAGACATCTGGCAATCTATATTCCAAATTTCAAGACAATTGAGCAACAAATATTAATTTTATAGGCAAAAGATTGAAAATTGGTCATCTCTGAAAAATGATGGCAAGGGGTACCCCTTGCGAAAATGTTGAAATTTGATAAAAAATATTTTTTCGCATTTTTGATGTTTTTGGTGTCAAAATAAATACTATAACTCATCTAGATCACGAAAATAGCCTTAGAATTGCTGTACGACGCGTATTTTTTCGAGATTTCGACGTTTTAAAAAAATGTATTTTTTAGTGGAATTGGCAGTTTTTTAATGAAATTTTTTTTCTGCAATTCTCAAGTTTTTTAGTGTTTAAATAAATAATATGACTCTTCTAGATTACGAAAATAACCTTGGAATCGCTGTGCGATGAGTATTTTTCGAGATATGGACGTTTGAAAAAAACATGTTTTTTTGCGCAAAAATTGCCTAAATTTTGCATTTTTTTCCATTTCTTCCTCATTATCTCTAGAAACATGAGTGCTATGCAATTGGCAATTACTATAGTCGATCGGCTGGACATCTCAATCTATATTCCAAATTTCAAGACAATTGAGCAACAAATATTAATTTTATAGGCAAAAGATTGAAAATTGGTTATCTCTGAAAAGTGAAATCAAGGCTATACCCTTCAAAAAATGTTGAAATTTGATAAAAAATATTTTTTCGCATTTTTGATGTTTTTGGTGTCAAAATAAATACTATAACTCATCTAGATCACGAAAATAGCCTTAGAATTGCTGTACGACGCGTATTTTTCGAGATTTCGGCGTTTTAAAAAAATGTATTTTCTAGTGGAATTGGCTGTTTTTTCATGAAATTTTTTTCTGCAATTCTCAAGTTTTTAGTGTTTAAATAAATAATATGACTCTTCTAGATTACGGAAATAACCTTGGAATCGCTGTGCGATGAGTATTTTTCGAGATATGGAAGTTTGAAAAAACATGTTTTTTTTGCGCAAAAAATGCCTGAATTTTTCATTTTTTTCCATTTCTTCCTCATTATCTCTAGAAATATGAGTGCTATGCAATTGGCAATTACTATAGTCGATCGGCTAGACATCTGGCAATCTATATTCCAAATTTCAAGACAATTGAGCAACAAATATTAATTTTATAGGCAAAAGATTGAAAATTGGTCATCTCTGAAAAATGATGGCAAGGGGTACCCCTTGCGAAAAATGTTGAAATTTGATAAAAAATATTTTTTCGCATTTTTGATGTTTTTGGTGTCAAAATAAATACTATAACTCATCTAGATCACAAAAATAGCCTTAGAATTGCTGTACGACGCGTATTTTTCGAGATTTCGACGTTTTAAAAAAATGTATTTTTTAGTGGAATTGGCAGGTTTTTTAATGAAATTTTTTTTCTGCAATTCTCAAGTTTTTAGTGTTTAAATAAATAATATGACTCTTCTAGATTACGAAAATAACCTTGGAATCGCTGTGCGATGAGTATTTTTCGAGATATGGACGTTTGAAAAAACATGTTTTTTTGCGCAAAAATTGCCTAAATTTTCCATTTTTTTCCATTTCTTCCTCATTATCTCTAGAAACATGAGTGCTATGCAATTGGCAATTACTATAGTCGATCGGCTGGACATCTGGCAATCTATATTCCAAATTTCAAGACAATTGAGCAACAAATATTAATTTTATAGGCAAAAGATTGAAAATTGGTCATCTCTAAAAAGTGAAATCAAGGCTATACCCTTCAAAAAATGTTGAAATTTGATAAAAAATATTTTTTCGCATTTTTGATGTTTTTGGTGTCAAAATAAATACTATAACTCATCTAGATCACGAAAATAGCCTTAGAATTGCTGTACGACGCGTATTTTTCGAGATTTCGGCGTTTTAAAAAAATGTATTTTCCAGTGGAATTGGCTGTTTTTTCATGAAATTTATTTCTGCAATTCTCAAGTTTTTAGTGTTTAAATAAATAATATGACTCTTCTAGATTACGAAAATAACCTTGGAATCGCTGTGCGATGAGTATTTTTCGAGATATGGAAGTTTGAAAAAACATGTTTTTTTTGCGCAAAAAATGCCTAAATTTTCCATTTTTTTCCATTTCTTCCTCATTATCTCTAGAAATATGAGTGCTATGCAATTGGCAATTACTATAGTCGATCGGCTAGACATCTGGCAATCTATATTCCAAATTTCAAGACAATTGAGCAACAAATATTAATTTGATAGGCAAAAGATTGAAAATTGGTCATCTCTGAAAAGTGAAATCAAGGCTATACCCTTCAAAAAATGTTGAAATTTGATAAAAAATATTTTTTCGCATTTTTGATGTTTTTGGTGTCAAAATAAATACTATAACTCATCTAGATCACGAAAATAGCCTTAGAATTGCTGTACGACGCGTATTTTTTCGAGATTTCGGCGTTTTGAAAAAAATGTATTTTCTAGTGGAATTGGCTGTTTTTTCATGAAATTTTTTTCTGCAATTCTCAAGTTTTTAGTGTTTAAATAAATAATATGACTCTTCTAGATTACGAAAATAACCTTGGAATCGCTGTGCGATGAGTATTTTTCGAGATAGGGAAGTTTGAAAAAACATGTTTTTTTTGCGCAAAATATGCCTAAATTTTCCATTTTTTTCCATTTCTTCCTCATTATCTCGTGAAATATGAGTGCTATGCTATTGGCAATTACTATAGTCGATCGGCTAGACATCTGGCAATCTATGTTCCAAATTTCAAGACAATTGAGCAACAAATATTAATTTTATAGGCAAAAGATTGAAAATTGGTCATCTCTGAAAAGTGAAATCAAGGCTATACCCTTCAAAAAATGTTGAAATTTGATAAAAAATATTTTTTCGCATTTTTGATGTTTTTGGTGTCAAAATAAATACTATAACTCATCTAGATCACGAAAATAGCCTTAGAATTGCTGTACGACGCGTATTTTTCGAGATTTCGGCGTTTTAAAAAAATGTATTTTCTAGTGGAATTGGCTGTTTTTTCATGAAATTTTTTTCTGCAATTCTCAAGTTTTTAGTGTTTAAATAAATAATATGACTCTTCTAGATTACGAAAATAACCTTGGAATCGCTGTGCGATGAGTATTTTTCGAGATATGGAAGTTTGAAAAAACATGTTTTTTTTGCGCAAAAATATGCCTAAATTTTCCATTTTTTTCCATTTCTTCCTCATTATCTCTAGAAATATGAGTGCTATGCTATTGGCAATTACTATAGTCGATCGGCTAGACATCTGGCAATCTATGTTCCAAATTTCAAGACAATTGAGCAACAAATATTAATTTTATAGGCAAAAGATTGAAAATTGGTCATCTCTGAAAAGTGAAATCAAGGCTATACCCTTCAAAAAATGTTGAAATTTGATAAAAAATATTTTTTCGCATTTTTGATGTTTTTGGTGTCAAAATAAATACTATAACTCATCTAGATCACGAAAATAGCCTTAGAATTGCTGTACGACGCGTATTTTTCGAGATTTCGGCGTTTTAAAAAAATGTATTTTCTAGTGGAATTGGCTGTTTTTTCATGAAATTTTTTTCTGCAATTCTCAAGTTTTTAGTGTTTAAATAAATAATATGACTCTTCTAGATTACGAAAATAACCTTGGAATCGCTGTGCGATGAGTATTTTTCGAGATATGGACGTTTGAAAAAACATGTTTTTTTTGCGCAAAAATTGCCTAAATTTTCCATTTTTTTCCATTTCTTCCTCATTATCTCTAGAAACATGAGTGCTATGCAATTGGCAATTACTATAGTCGATCGGCTAGACATCTGGCAATCTATGTTCCAAATTTCAAGACAATTGAGCAACAAATATTAATTTTATAGGCAAAAGATTGAAAATTGGTCATCTCTGAAAAGTGAAATCAAGGCTATACCCTTCAAAAAATGTTGAAATTTGATAAAAAATATTTTTTCGCATTTTTGATGTTTTTGGTGTCAAAATAAATACTATAACTCATCTAGATCACGAAAATAGCCTTAGAATTGCTGTACGACGCGTATTTTTCGAGATTTCGGCGTTTTAAAAAAAATGTATTTTCTAGTGGAATTGGCTGTTTTTTTCATGAAATTTTTTTCTGCAATTCTCAAGTTTTTAGTGTTTAAATAAATAATATGACTCTTCTAGATTACGAAAATATTCTTGGAATCGCTGTGCGATGAGTATTTTTCGAGATATGGAAGTTTGAAAAAAACATGTTTTTTTTGCGCAAAAAATGCCTGAATTTTCCATTTTTTTCCATTTCTTCCTCATTATCTCTAGAAATATGAGTGCTATGCAATTGGCAATTACTATAGTCGATCGGCTAGACATCTGGCAATCTATATTCCAAATTTCAAGACAATTGAGCAACAAATATTAATTTTATAGGCAAAAGATTGAAAATTGGTCATCTCTGAAAAGTGAAATCAAGGCTATACTCTTCAAAAAATGTTGAAATTTGATAAAAAATATTTTTTCGCATTTTTGATGTTTTTTGGTGTCAAAATAAATACTATAACTCATCTAGATCACGAAAATAGCCTTAGAATTGCTGTACGACGCGTATTTTTCGAGATTTCGACGTTTTAAAAAAATGTATTTTTTAGTGGAATTGGCAGTTTTTTAATGAAATTTTTTTTCTGCAATTCTCAAGTTTTTAGTGTTTAAATAAATAATATGACTCTTCTAGATTACGAAAATAACCTTGGAATCGCTGTGCGATGAGTATTTTTCGAGATATGGACGTTTGAAAAAACATGTTTTTTTGCGCAAAAATTGCCTAAATTTTCCATTTTTTTCCATTTCTTCCTCATTATCTCTAGAAACATGAGTGCTATGCAATTGGCAATTACTATAGTCGATCGGCTGGACATCTGGCAATCTATAATCCAAATTTCAAGACAATTGAGCAACAAATATTAATTTTATAGGCAAAAGATTGAAAATTGGTCATCTCTGAAAAGTGAAATCAAGGCTATACCCTTCAAAAAATGTTGAAATTTGATAAAAAATATTTTTTCGCATTTTTGATGTTTTTGGTGTCAAAATAAATACTATAACTCATCTAGATCACGAAAATAGCCTTAGAATTGCTGTACGACGCGTATTTTTCGAGATTTCGGCGTTTTAAAAAAATGTATTTTCTAGTGGAATTGGCTGTTTTTTCATGAAATTTTTTTCTGCAATTCTCAAGTTTTTAGTGTTTAAATAAATAATATGACTCTTCTAGATTACGAAAATAACCTTGGAATCGCTGTGCGATGAGTATTTTTTGAGATATGGAAGTTTGAAAAAACATGTTTTTTTTGCGCAAAAAATGCCTAAATTTTCCATTTTTTTCCATTTCTTCCTCATTATCTCTAGAAATATGAGTGCTATGCAATTGGCAATTACTATAGTCGATCGGCTAGACATCTGGCAATCTATATTCCAAATTTCAAGACAATTGAGCAACAAATCTTAATTTTATAGGCAAAAGATTGAAAATTGGTCATCTCTGAAAAGTGAAATCAAGGCTATACCCTTCAAAAAATGTTGAAATTTGATAAAAAATATTTTTTCGCATTTTTGATGTTTTTGGTGTCAAAATAAATACTATAACTCATCTAGATCACGAAAATAGCCTTAGAATTGCTGTACGACGCGTATTTTTCGAGATTTCGGCGTTTTAAAAAAATGTATTTTCTAGTGGAATTGGCTGTTTTTTCATGAAATTTTTTTCTGCAATTCTCAAGTTTTTAGTGTTTAAATAAATAATATGACTCTTCTAGATTACGAAAATAACCTTGGAATCGCTGTGCGATGAGTATTTTTCGAGATATGGACGTTTGAAAAAAACATGTTTTTTTTGCGCAAAAATTGCCTAAATTTTCCATTTTTTTCCATTTCTTCCTCATTATCTCTAGAAACATGAGTGCTATGCAATTGGCAATTACTATAGTCGATCGACTAGACATCTGGCAATCTATATTCCAAATTTCAAGACAATTGAGCAACAAATATTAATTTTATAGGCAAAAGATTGAAAATTGGTCATCTCTGAAAAATGATGGCAAGGGGTACCCCTTGCGAAAATGTTGAAATTTGATAAAAAATATTTTTTCGCATTTTTTTATGTTTTTGGTGTCAAAATAAATACTATAACTCATCTAGATCACGAAAATAGCCTTAGAATTGCTGTACGACGCGTATTTTTCGAGATTTCGGCGTTTTAAAAAAATGTATTTTCTAGTGGAATTGGCTGTTTTTTCATGAAATTTTTTTCTGCAATTCTCAAGTTTTTAGTGTTTAAATAAATAATATGACTCTTCTAGATTACGAAAATAACCTTGGAATCGCTGTGCGATGAGTATTTTTCGAGATATGGAAGTTTGAAAAAAACATGTTTTTTTGCGCAAAAAATGCCTAAATTTTCCATTTTTTTCCATTTCTTCCTCATTATCTCTAGAAATATGAGTGCTATGCAATTGGCAATTACTATAGTCGATCGGCTAGACATCTGGCAATCTATATTCCAAATTTCAAGACAATTGAGCAACAAATATTAATTTTATAGGCAAAAGATTGAAAATTGGGTCATCTCTGAAAAGTGAAATCAAGGCTATACCCTTCAAAAAATGTTGAAATTTGATAAAAAATATTTTTTCGCATTTTTGATGTTATTTGGTGTCAAAATAAATACTATAACTCATCTAGATCCACGAAAATAGCCTTAGAATTGCTGTACGACGCGTATTTTTCGAGATTTCGGCGTTTTAAAAAAATGTATTTTCTAGTGGAATTGGCTGTTTTTTTCATGAAATTTTTTTCTGCAATTCTCAAGTTTTTAGTGTTTAAATAAATAATATGACTCTTCTAGATTACGAAAATAACCTTGGAATCGCTGTGCGATGAGTATTTTTCGAGATATGGAAGTTTGAAAAAACATGTTTTTTTTGCGCAATTTGCGCAAAAAATGCCTAAATTTTCCATTTTTTTCCATTTCTTCCTCATTATCTCTAGAAATATGAGTGCTATGCAATTGGCAATCACTATAGTCGATCGGCTAGACATCTGGCAATCTATATTCCAAATTTCAAGACAATTGAGCAACAAATATCAATTTTATAGGCAAAAGATTGAAAATTGGTCATCTCTGAAAAGTGAAATCAAGGCTATACCCTTCAAAAAATGTTGAAATTTGATAAAAAATATTTTTTCGCATTTTTGATGTTTTTGGTGTCAAAATAAATACTATAAACTCATCTAGATCACGAAAATAGCCTTAGAATTGCTGTACCACGCGTATTTTTCGAGATTTCGGCGTTTTAAAAAAATGTATTTTCTAGTGGAATTAGCTGTTTTTTCATGAAATTTTTTTCTGCAATTCTCAAGTTTTTAGTGTTTAAATAAATAATATGACTCTTCTAGATTACGAAAAATAACCTTGGAATCGCTGTGCGATGAGTATTTTTCGAGATATGGAAGTTTGAAAAAACATGTTTTTTTGCGCAAAAAATGCCTAAATTTTCCATTTTTTTTCCATTTCTTCCTCATTATCTCTAGAAATATGAGTGCTATGCAAATTTGCAATTACTATAGTCGATCGGCTAGACATCTGGCAATCTATATTCCAAATTTCAAGACAATTGAGCAACAAATATTAATTTTATAGGCAAAAGATTGAAAATTGGTCATCTCTGAAAAGTGAAATCAAGGCTATACCCTTCAAAAAATGTTGAAATTTGATAAAAAATATTTTTTCGCATTTTTGATGTTTTTGGTGTCAAAATAAATACTATAACTCATCTAGATCACGAAAATAGCCTTAGAATTGCTGTACGACGCGTATTTTTCGAGATTTCGGCGTTTTAAAAAAATGTATTTTCTAGTGGAATTGGCTGTTTTTTCATGGAAATTTTTTTCTGCAATTCTCAAGTCTTTTAGTGTTTAAATAAATAATATGACTCTTCTAGATTACGAAAATAATCTTGGAAATCGCTGTGCGATGAGTATTTTTCGAGATATGGAAGTTTGAAAAAACATGTTTTTTTGCGCAAAAAATGCCTAAAATTTCCAATTTTTTTCCATTTCTTCCTCATTATCTCTAGAAATATGAGTGCTATGCAATTGGCAATTACTATAGTCGATCGGCTAGACATCTGGCAATCTATATTCCAAATTTCAAGACAATTGAGCAACAAATATTAATTTTATAGGCAAAAGATTGAAAATTGGGTCATCTCTGAAAAGTGAAATCAAGGGCTATACCCTTCAAAAAATGTTGAAATTTGATAAAAAAATATTTTTTCGCATTTTTGATGTTTTTGGTGTCAAAATAAATACTATAACTCATCTAGATCACGAAAATAGCCTTAGAATTGCTGTACGACGCGTATTTTTCGAGATTTCGGCGTTTTAAAAAATGTATTTTCTAGTGGAATTGGCTGTTTTTTCATGAAATTTTTTTCTGCAATTCTCAAGTTTTTAGTGTTTAAATAAATAATATGACTCTTCTAGATTACGAAAATAACCTTGGAATCGCTGTGCGATGAGTATTTTTCGAGATATGGAAGTTTGAAAAAACAGGTTTTTTTGCGCAAAAAATGCCTAAATTTTCCATTTTTTTCCATTTCTTCCTCATTATCTCTAGAAATATGAGTGCTATGCAATTGGCAATTACTATAGTCGATCGGGCTAGACATCTGGCAATCTATATTCCAAATTTCAAGACAATTGAGCAAACAAATATTAATTTTATAGGCAAAAGATTGAAAATTGGTCATCTCTGAAAAGTGAAATCAAGGCTATACCCTTCAAAAAATGTTGAAATTTGATAAAAAATATTTTTTCGCATTTTTGATGTTTTTGGTGTCAAAATAAATACTATAACTCATCTAGATCACGAAAATAGCCTTAGAATTGCTGTACGACGCGTATTTTTTCGAGATTTCGGCGTTTTAAAAAAAATGTATTTTCTAGTGGAATTGGCTGTTTTTTCATGAAATTTTTTTCTGCAATTCTCAAGTTTTTAGTGTTTAAATAAATAATATGACTCTTCTAGATTACGAAAAATAACCTTGGAATCGCTGTGCGATGAGTATTTTTCGAGATATGGAAGTTTGAAAAAAACATGTTTTTTTGCGCAAAAAATGCCTAAATTTTCCATTTTTTTCCATTTCTTCCTCATTATCTCTAGAAATATGAGTGCTATGCAATTGGCAATTACTATAGTCGATCGGCTAGACATCTGCAATCTATAATCCAAATTTCAAGACAATTGAGCAACAAATATTAATTTTATAGGCAAAAGATTGAAAATTGGTCATCTCTGAAAAGTGAAATCAAGGCTATACCCTTCAAAAAATGTTGAAATTTGATAAAAAATATTTTTTTCGCATTTTTGATGTTTTTGGTGTCAAAATAAATACTATAACTCATCTAGATCACGAAAATAGCCTTAGAATTGCTGTACGACGCGTATTTTTCGAGATTTCGGCGTTTTGAAAAAATGTATTTTCTAGTGGAATTGGCTGTTTTTTCATGAAATTTTTTTCTGCAATTCTCAAGTTTTTAGTGTTTAAATAAATAATATGACTCTTCTAGATTACGAAAATAACCTTGGAATCGCTGTGCGATGAGTATTTTCGAGATATGGAAGTTTGAAAAAACATGTTTTTTTTTTGCGCAAAAAATGCCTAAATTTTCCATTTTTTTTCCATTTCTTCCTCATTATCTCTAGAAATATGAAGTGCTATGCAATTGGCAATTACTGTAGTCGATCGGCTAGACATCTGGCAATCTATATTCCAAATTTCAAGACAATTGAGCAACAAATATTAATTTTATAGGCAAAAGATTGAAAATTGGTCATCTCTGAAAAGTGAAATCAAGGCTATACCCTTCAAAAAATGTTGAAATTTGATAAAAAAATATTTTTTCGCATTTTTGATGTTTTTGGTGTCAAAATAAATACTATAACTCATCTAGATCACGAAAATAGCCTTAGAATTGCTGTACGACGCGTATTTTTCGAGATTTCGGCGTTTTAAAAAAATGTATTTCCTAGTGGAATTGGCTGTTTTTTCATGAAATTTTTTTCTGCAATTCTCAAGTTTTTAGTGTTTAAATAAATAATATGACTCTTCTAGATTACGAAAATAACCTTGGAATCACTGTGCGATGAGTATTTTTTCGAGATATGGAAGTTTGAAAAAACATGTTTTTTTGCGCAAAAAATGCCTAAATTTTCCATTTTTTTCCATTTCTTCCTCATTATCTCTAGAAATATGAGTGCTATGCAATTGGCAATTACTATAGTCGATCGGCTAGACATCTGGCAATCTATATTCCAAATTTCAAGACAATTGAGCAACAAATATTAATTTTATAGGCAAAAGATGAAAATTGGTCATCTCTGAAAAATGATGGCAAGGGGTACCCCTTGCGAAAATGTTGAAATTTGATAAAAAATATTTTTTCGCATTTTGATGTTTTTGGTGTCAAAATAAATACTATAACTCATCTAGATCACGAAAATAGCCTTAGAATTGCTGTACGACGCGTATTTTTCGAGATTTCGGCGTTTATAAAAAAATGTATTTTCTAGTGGAATTGGCTGTTTTTTCATGAAAATTTTTTTCTGCAATTCTCAAATTTTTAGTGTTTAAATAAATAATATGACTCTTCTAGATTACGAAAATAACCTTGGAATCGCTGTGCGATGAGTATTTTTCGAGATATGGAAGTTTGAAAAAACATGTTTTTTTTGCGCAAAAAAATGCCTAAAATTTCCATTTTTTTCCATTTCTTCCTCATTATCTCTAGAAATATGAGTGCTATGCAATTGGCAATTACTACAGTCGATCGGCTAGACATCTGGCAAATCTATATTCCAAATTTCAAGACAATTGAGCAACAAATATTAATTTTATAGGCAAAAGATTGAAAAATTGGTCATCTCTGAAAAGTGAAATCAAGGCTATACCCTTCAAAAAATGTTGAAATTTGATAAAAAATATTTTTTCGCATTTTTTGATGTTTTTGGTGTCAAATAAATACCTATAACTCATCTAGATCACGAAAATAGCCTTAGAATTGCTGTACGGACGCGTATTTTTCGAGGATTTCGGCGTTTTAAAAAAATGTATTTTCTAGTGGAATTGGCTTGTTTTTTCATGAAATTTTTTTCTGCAATTCTCAAGTTTTTAGTGTTTAAATGAATAATATGACTCTTCTAGATTACGAAAATAACCTTGGAATCGCTGTGCGATGAGTATTTTTCGAGATATGGAAGTTTGGAAAAAACATGTTTTTTTTGCGCAAAAAATGCCTGAATTTTCCATTTTTTTCCATTTCTTCCTCATTATCTCTAGAAATATGAGTGCTATGGCAATTGGCAATTACTATAGTCGATCGGCTAGACATCTGGCAATCTATATTCCAAATTTCAAGACAATTGAGCAACAAATATTAATTTTATAGGCAAAAAGATTGAAATTGGTCAATCTCTGAAAAATGATGGCAAGGGGTACCCCTTGCGAAAATGTTGAAATTTGATAAAAAATATTTTTTCGCATTTTTGATGTTTTTTGGTGTCAAAATAAATACTATAACTTCATCTAGATCACGAAAATAGCCTTAGAATTGCTGTACGACGCGTATTTTTCGAGATTTCGACGTTTTAAAAAAATGTATTTTTTAGTGAATTGGAAGTTTTTTAATGAAATTTTTTTCTGCAATTCTCAAGTTTTTAGTGTTTAAATAAATAATATGACTCTTCTAGATAACGAAAATAACCTTGGAATCGCTGTGCGATGAGTATTTTTCGAGATATGGACGTTTGAAAAAACATGTTTTTTTGCGCAAAAAAAATGCCTAAATTTTCCATTTTTTTCCATTTCTTCCTCATTATCTCTAGAAATATGAGTGCTATGCATATGGCAATTACTATAGTCGATCGGCTAGACATCTGGCAATCTATATTCCAAATTTCAAGACAATTGAGCAAACAAATATTAATTTTATAGGCAAAAGATTGAAAATTGGTCCATCTCTGAAAAGTGAAATCAAGGCTATACCCTTCAAAAAATGTTGAAATTTGATAAAAAAATATTTTTCGCATTTTTGATGTTTTTGGTGTCAAAATAAATACTATAACTCATCTAGATCACGAAAATAGCCTTAGAATTGCTGTACGACGCGTATTTTTCGAGATTTCGACGTTTTAAAAAAAGTGTATTTTTTAGTGGAATTGGCAGTTTTTAATGAAATTTTTTTTTCTGCAATTCTCAAGTTTTTAGTGTTTAAATAAATAATATGACTCTTCTAGATTACGAAAATAACCTTGGAATCGCTGTGCGATGAGTATTTTTTCGTGATATGGACGTTTGAAAAAACATGTTTTTTTGCGAAAAAATTGCCTAAAATTTCCATTTTTTTCCATTTCTTCCTTATTATCTCTAGAAATATGAGTGCTATGCAATTGGCAATTACTATAGTCGATCGGCTAGACATCTGGCAATCTATATTCCAAATTTCAAGACAATTGAGCAACAAATATTAATTTTATAGGCAAAAGATTGAAAATTGGTCATCTCTGAAAAGTGAAATCAAGGCTATACCCTTCAAAAAATGTTGAAATTTGATAAAAAATATTTTTTTTCGCATTTTTGATGTTTTTGGTGTCAAAATAAATACTATAACTCATCTAGATCACGAAAATAGCCTTAGAATTGCTGTACGACGCGTATTTTTCGAGATTCGACGTTTTAAAAAAATGTATTTTCTAGTGGAATGGGCTGTTTTTTCATGAATTTTTTTTCTGCAATTCTCAAGTTTTTAGTGTTTAAATAAATAATATGACTCTTCTAGATTACGAAAGTAACCTTGGAATCGCTGTGCGATGAGTATTTTTCGAGATATGGACGTTTGAAAAAACATGTTTTTTTGCGCAAAAAAATGCCTAAATTTTCCATTTTTTTCCATTTCTTCCTCATTATCTCTAGAAATATGAGTGCTATGCAATTGACAATTAATATAGTCGATCGGCTAGACATCCTGGCAATCTATATTCCAAATTTCAAGACAATTGAGCAACAAATATTAATTTTATAGGCAAAAGATTGAAATTGGTCATCTCTGAAAAGTGAAATCAAGGCTATACACCCTTCAAAAAAATGTTGAAATTTGATAAAAAAATATTTTTTTCGCATTTTTGATGTTTTTGGTGTCAAAATAAATACTATAACTCATCTAGATCACGAGAATAGCCTTAGAATTGCTGTACGACGCGTATTTTTCGAGATTTCGGCGTTTTAAAAAAATGTATTTTCTAGTGGAATTGGCTGTTTTTTCATGAAATTTTTTTCTGCAATTCTCAAGTTTTTAGTGTTTAAATAAATAAATATGACTCTTCTAGATTACG